>CM042398.1:6662335-6752335 GCA_023634145.1 Thymallus thymallus | reverse complement strand
TGAAAACAGCAGGTCTGGGACAAGGTGGCTCGTCCATTGAACAGGTCAGGGTTCCATAACCGCAGGCAGAAGAGTTGAAACCGGTGCAGCAGCACGACCAGGTGGACTGGGGACAGCTAGGAGTCCTGAAGCATGGTAATAAGGCTCAGGTCCTCCGGGAGGGGAGGTAGAGTGGGAGAGAGAGAGAGAGAGAGAATTACCCCCGGACAGGGCCAAACAGGCAGGATATAACCCCATCCACTCTGCCAATAGAGGGATATCAACAACCACCAACTTACTACCCTGAGACAAGGCTGAGTATAGCCCACGAAATATCCCCTCCACTGCACAAAGAAATTGAGCACTATAGGAGAAAGCCCTGCCTCCAGCTGTTTGCTTAGAAATAAGGAGGCCTGCGTCTTGTGACCGGAGCGTACGTGTAGGTATGTACGGCAGGACAAAATCTGAGAGATAAGTAGGAGCAAGCCCATGTAATGCTTTGTAGGTTAGCAGTAAAACCTTAAAATCAGCCCTAGCCTTTACAGGAAGCCAGTGTAGAGAGGCTAGCACGGAAGTAATATGATCAAATTTTGGGGTTCTAGTCAAGATTCTAGCAGCCGTGTTTAGCACTAATTGAAGTTTATTTAGTGCTTTATCAGGGTAGCCAGAGAGTAGAGCATTGCAGTAATCTAATCTAGAAGTGACAAAAGCATGGATTATCTTTTCTGCATCATTTTTGGACAAAACATTTCAGATTTTTGCAATGTTACGAAGATGGGAAAAAAATATTATTGATATGTTCGTTAAAAGATAGATCAGGGTCCAGAGTAACGCCGAGGTCCTTCACAGTTTTTTTGGGGGGACTGTACAACCATCAAGATTAATTGTCAGATCCAAAAGCAGATCTCTTTGTTTCTTGGGACCTAGAACTAGCATCTCTGTTTTGTCAGAATTTAAAAGTACAACATTTGCCGCCATCCACTTCCTTATGTCTGAAACACAGGCTTCAAGGTCAGGCAATTTTGGGGAATCACAATGTTTCATAGAAATGTACAGCTGTGTGTCGTCCGCATAGCAATGGAAGTTAACATTATGTTTCCGAATGACATCACCAAGAGGTAAAATATATAGTGAAAACAATAGTGGCCCTAAAACGGAACTTTGAGGAACACAGGACAAACCATCCACGGAGACGAACTGATATCTCTCCGACATATAAGATCTAAACAAGAACTTGTCCGTGTAGACCAATGAAGGTTTCCAATCTCTCTAACAGAATATGGTGGTTGATGGTGTCAAAAGCAGCACTAAGGTCTAAGAGAAGGAGGACAGATGCAGAGCCTTGGTCTGACGCCATTAAAAGGTAATTTACCACTTTCACGAGTGCAGTCTCAGTGCTATGATAGGGTTAAAACCAGACTGAAGTGTTTCGTATACAGTATTTGTCTTCAGGAAGGCAGTGAGTTGCTGCGCAACAGCTTTTTCTACGATTTTTGAGAGAAATGGGAGATTCGATATAGGCCGATAGTTTTTTACAGGCTTTATTACTGCCACTTTTTTTTTTATTTTATTTTTATTTCACCTTTATTTAACCAGGTAGGTCAGTTGAGAACAAGTTCTCATTTGCAACTGCGACCTGGCCAAGACAAAGCAAAGCAGTGCGACAAATAACAACACAGAGTTACACATTAAACAAACAGTCAAAAAAACACAATAGAAAATCTATAAACAGAGTGCAAAATGTAGTGCAAAAATGCAGTAAGGTTGGGAGGTAGGACAATAAATAGACTATAGAGTAGAAATAAATTACAGAATTATCATCATTAACACAGGAATGAAGGATGTGCAAATTATGATGTGCAAATAGAGATACTGGAGTGCAAGATTAGTGAAAAATAAACAAAAATAAAATATGGGGATGAGGTAGTAGTGTGGGCTATTTACAGAAGGGCTATATACAGGTGCAGCGATCGATAAGCAGCTTTGACAGCTGATGCTTAAAGGTATTGAGGGAGATAGGAACCTCTAGCTTCAATGATTTTTGCAATTCGTTCCAGTCATTGGCAGCAGCGAACTGGAAGGAATGGCGGCCAAAGGAGGTGTTGGCTTTGGGGGTGACCAGTGAGATATACCTGCTGGAGCGCATGCTACGGGTGGGTGTTGCTATGGTGACCAGTGAGCTGAGATAGGGCGGGGATTTACCTAATAAAGACTTATAGATGACCTGGAGCCAGTGGGTTTGGCGACGAATGTATAGTGAAGGCCAGCCAACGAGAGCATACAGGTCGCAGTGGTGGGTAGTGTAAGGGGCTTTGGTGACAAAACGGATGGCACTATGATAGACTACATCCAATTTGCTAAGTAGAGTGTTGGAGGCTAGTTTGTAAATGACATCGCCAAAATCAAGGATCGGTAGGATAGTCAGTTTTACAAGGGCATGTTTGGCAGCATGAGTGAAGGAGGCTCTGTTGCGAAATAGGAAGCCAATTCTGGATTTAATTTTGGATTGGAGATGGTTGATGTGAGTCTGGAAGTTGAGTTTATAGTCTAACCAGATGCCTAGGTATTTGTAGGTGTCCACGTATTCTAATTCGGATCCGTCGAGAGTAGTGATGATAGTCCGGTGGGCGGGTGCTGGCATTGTTCGATAGAAAAGCATGCACTTAGTTTTACTAGCGTTTAAGAGCAGTTGTAGGCCACGGAAGGAGTGTTGTATGGCATTGAAGCTTGATTGAAGGTTAGTAAACACAGTATCCAAAGAGGGTCCAGTTGTATACAGAATGGTGTCATCTGCGTAGAGATGGATGAGAGAGTCACCAGCAGCGAGAGCAACATCGTTGATATATATAGAGAAAAGGGTTGGCCCAAGAATTGAACCCTGTGGCACCCCCATAGAGACTGCCAGAGGATCGGACAATAGGCCCTCCGATTTGACACACTGAACTCTGTCTGCAAAGTAGTTAGAGAACCAAGCAAGGCAGTCACTTGAGAAACCAAGGCTGTTGAGTCTGCCAATAAGAATGCGGTGATTGACAGAGTCGAAAGCCTTAGCCAGGTCGATGAAAACGGCTGCACAGTACTGTCTTTTATCGATGGCGGTTATGATATCGTTCAGTACCTTGAGCGTAGCTGAGGTGCACCCATGACCAGCTCGGAAACCAGATTGCACAGCAGAGAAGGTACGGTGGGATTCGAAGTGGTCAGTTATCTGTTTGTTAACTTGGCTTTCGAAAACTTTAGAAAGGCAGGGCAGGATGGATATTGGTCTATAACAGTTTGGGTCTAGAGTGTCTCCTCCTTTGAAGAGGGGGATGACCGCGGCAGCTTTCCAATCTCTAGGGATCTCAGACGATACGAAAGAGAGGTTGAACAGGCTAGTGATAGGTGTTGCAACAATTTTGGCTGATAATTTCAGAAAGAGAGGGTCCAGATTATCTAGCCCAGCAGATTTGTAGGGGTCCAGACTTAGCAGCTCTTTCAGAACATCAGCTGTCAGGATTTGGGTGAAGGAGAAGCGGGGGGGGCTTGGGCAAGTAGCTGCCGGGGGTGCAGAGCTGTTGACCGGGGTAGGGGTAGTCAGATGGAAAGCATGGCCAGCCGTAGCAAAATGCTTATTGAAATTTTCAATAATCGTGGATTTATCGGTGGTAACAGTGTTTCCGAGCCTCAGTGCAGTGGGCAACTGGGAGGAGGTGCTCTTATTCTCCATGGACTTTACAGTGTCCCAGAACTTTTTGGAGTTAGTACTACAGGAAGCAAATTTCTGTTTGAAAAAGCTGGCCTTTGCTTTCCTAACTGACTGGGTGTACTTGTTCCTGACTTCCCTGAATAGCTGCATATCGCGGGGGCTATTCGATGCTAATGCAGTGCGCCACAGGATGTTTTTGTGTTGGTCTAGTGCAGTCAAGTCTGGGGTGAACCAAGGGCTATATCTATTCTTAGTTCTACATTTTTTAAAAGGGGCATGCTTATTTAGGATGGTGAGGAAAGCACTTTTAAAGAACAACCAGGCGTCCTCTACTGACGGGATGAGGTCAATATCCTTCCAGGATACCTGGGCCAGATCGAATAGAAAGGCCTGCTCGCAAAAGTGTTTTAGGGAGCGTTTGACAGTGATAAGGGGTGGTCGTTTGGCCGCTGACCCATTGCGAACACAGGCGATGAGGCAGTGATCGCTGAGATCCTGGTTGAAAACAGAGGAGGTGTATTTGGAGGGCAAGTTAGTCAGGATGATATCAATAATGGTACCCATGTTTACGGATTTTGGGTTGTACCTGGTGGGTTCCTTGATAATTTGTGTGAGATTGAGGGCATCTATCTTAGATTGAAAGACAGCCGGGGTGTTAAGCATATCCCAGTTTAAGTCACCTAACAGTACAAACTCTGAAGATAGATGGGGGGCAATCAATTCACATATGGAGTCCAGGGCACAGCTGGGGGCTGAGGGGGGTCTGTAACAGGCGGCAACAGTGAGAGACTTATTTCTGGATAGGTGGATTTTTAAAAGTAGAAGCTCAAACTGTTTGGGCACAGACCTGGACAGTATGACAGAAATCTGCAGGTTATCTCTGCAGTAGATTGCAACTCCACCTCCTTTGGCAGTTCTATCTTGACGGGAAATGTTGTAGTTGGGGATGGAAATTTCTGAATTTTTGGTGGCCTTCCTAAGCCAGGATTCAGACACAGCTAGGACATCCGGGTTGGCGGAGTGTGCTAATGCAGTGAATAAATCAAACTTAGGGAGGAGGCTTCTAATGTTAACATGCATGAAACCAAGGCTTTTACGGTTACAGAAATCAACAAATGAGAGCGCCTGGGGAATAGGTGTAGTACTGGGGGCTACAGGACCTGGGTTTACCTCTACATCACCAGAGGAACAGAGGAGTAATAGAATTAGTATTCGACTAAGGACTTTAAGAACTGGACGTCTAGTACGTTGAGTACATAGAATAAAAGGAGCAGATTTCTGGGCGTGGTGGAATAGATTCAGGGCATAATTTATAGTCAAGGATATAGAAGGGTGTGAGTTCAGTGGAGGTAAACCTAGGCGTTGGGTAATAAAGAGAGAGGTTGCATCTCTGGAGACACCAGTTAAGCCAGATGAAGTCTCCGCATGTGTGGGGGGAGGGACAAAAAAGCTATCAGAGCCCAGTTGAGCAGGACTGGGGGCTCTGCAATGAAGTAAAACAATAATAGCTAACCTAAACAACAACAGACAAGGCATATTGAAATAAGAAAGGGGCAGAACATAAAATAAATAAAATGACAGTTAATTAAGAGGGCTAAGACAACGACGGGTAAAGGCGATGAATGGACAAAGAGGGTCAGTTAGAAAAAAGTGATGTACTACACACAGGACCTGAGGCCTGGTAGTTAAACATAAATAAATACCATAAAACCAAACAGTCCTGCAGGCATCAGCTGTGGAGCTGAACAAGCGTGGGATCCGATGAAAAAGCAAAGTGGTGAGCCGGGGAATCAGTTCAATGGCACGGCGTTCAGAGTGCTAGCTGGCTGGGCTAGCAGGCTGGGCTAGCAGGCCGGAGCTAGCAGATGAATCTTCGGCGGCGTCGCAGAGGAGAACCCTGTTGAGACCACGTCGGACAATTACGTCGGCAGACCAGTCACGGTGGCTCGGTGGGGCTCCGTGTCGACAGTAGAAAGGTCCAGGTAGGTTGATAAGGTACTGGAGCCCGGGAGAGTAGCTAGCACACGACGGCTATCCGGGAGATGAGCCTAGCTCACGCTAGCATTGGAAGCATGTACACAATGGAGCTTAGCTATAAACGTCGGTCAGTCGAATGCAGCTAGCTAGCTGTGATGGTCCGGTGTGGTGGTCCGGTACTTTCAGTGGAAATCCGGTAAGGTGGAAGGGAACGCAGTCCGGTAAGCGCTGGGTTGGTAGCGCGCTGAGCAGACTGGCCAATATTGTCCGAACTGAAGGCTGGCTGATCAGCCAGAGCGGAGGTGAAGACCACTAGCAGTGGTTAACGATGCAAGGTTAGCAAGCTAGCTAACAGGCTAACGTTTGACTGCAGTTCGGTTAAATAGTGGAAAAACACGGATATTTGACCCGATATTTGACCCGTTTCACGTTGGGTAGGTGGCTTGCAGGAGGGGTAAATCGGGAACAAATAAAAATGTATGAAAAGACAAATTACAAACTATTTACACGAGACGAGACGGGACAAAACAAAATACACGTCTGCACTGTTACGCCATCTTGGTTTGTTACACATTGTTACACATTCAGTAACTATTAGTAGGACAATTAACATTTGCTTCAACAATACAAATTCAGTTGTTAAAACCAACTCGTTTTGGGCGAAGCCTTCATCAGAGTATGAGGTGAGATGACAGGAAACACTTCTGGCTGTTAGAGAGATGGCTTGATACTCTTCCAGGCCTTGAAACCTTGTATTTGTTTTGGAGTTTTTGTAATAATGTGATGGTTATTTTTGATCCATCATCTCGAACAGTGCTTCTTGTCTGAGACGTACAGTAGCATATTAACTGGCTTAATGGAAATTGTCATTTGAGGATGTGGATTTACCATTTACCGATTTTGACCGCCCCCCAAATATATATACCGCCATTAAAATTCAATCAGATTCATTTACGATGTTATCGATGCACTTCATTTGCAAATCCTTAAACCAGCAGCGGGGAATTGTATTTTTTGTTCTGTGTCAGGCTTTAACTTCGGGAAAAGGCCATTTCATAAAAGTGAAAAATGTGTGACCTTGGCATGTGAAATGTTGTTTAATCCTCAACCTAACCCACACCAGAGGCATTCACAACAGCATTACTGTAATAGCTCCATTCAGGTCCAACTCTTCTGCCCAATGTTGACTTTCACTTTGGCTTTCACTGGAAGACAATCCATATTTTTGTTAGGCACTACTTTGTACTGTCTGTTCTGCCATTCAACGCTAAGCCAGTAGCAAGAAATATATCCAGTGATTTAATATTAGGCAAGGGCAGGGATTCAGCACGCTGGTAAAACCATTAGGGTCTCCTCTCCTCTCCTCTCCTCTCCTCTCCTCTCCTCTCCTCTCCTCTCCTCTCCTCTCCTCTCCTCTCCTCTCTTCTCTTTTATCATCCAAAGAAAAGGGGGATGTCATGCTACGAGACAGAGGTGATTAGTGGATCAAATATGGCGGCCGAGGATAATATATGTTGTTAATTTACAACTCTGAGGTTTCTCTTCTTCGTCCTGTGGCTGCAGGGTGGTGCTTTTGCGAGGACATATAAAAAAAACTTGGAGGTGTAATCAGCAATCAGAAAGAGGAAACCAGATGTCATGCCTTTTAAAAATGGTTTCCCCAGAGAAGGTTGATTTACTGTCCGAGCGAAGTAGAGTTCAACCTGTTACAGAGAAGGCTAGGAGCTAGTGGAGGAGAGGAGGAGAGGGGGCTAGAGAGAGGATTATAGTGAGCAGTGACACACAAATATTATTAAGACCTTGTCAACCTCTAGAGTAAGCACTGCTGATCTCGGCTCCTTTTATCCAACCTTTATACTTTTTTTTTTAGTTGCTACCTGTAACTGTAATTCTGTAGATGTGTTAAGGACTGCCTTGACATACATTTAGAACTGGCCTAACACCTTGGACTGAATTCTCAGCTAAATTATTATGGCCCAAATCCAGCCCACAGGAACCAACAGCTGATGTGTTTATGTGGCCAGGTTACCACTTAGAATTACAGTCCAGAAGTGAACCAGGTTTGGTTGCCATAACTAAGCCAGATCTTTGCCATGAAAAAGCTGGACTTGGTCTGGCAAGGTGGATGCCGCCCACTTATGAACCTTATAATTCCAAGTGGTAACTGGTCCACAAGGACATGCAGACCCAGGTCTAACCTTTGACAACAATGCATAATTTACGCAAAAGTCCAAGTCAGGATTTGACACTCACTAAGGAATGAAATGAATGAGGCTCTGCTTTCTGGAGACTACACCATCCTCTGAGCCAGTTAGGGGTTAAGGAGTCATACAGTATCCAATCAGACTGTGTAGAAACTGCTGGATAACGTTTTAAACTATTAGTTTAAATGTAATTGTTACAGTATAGGGCATTAAGAGCCAGAGCACATATCATTGTCTCGGTAATGGCAACTTGTCCTGATCCTTTCAGATTCGTTCACAGAGCAGGTGGCAATAAAACGGTTGACTAAAGGGAGTTTCTCGTACATTTTGTTTTATCACCATTCTGGCCTTCCCTTAGTTAAATCCAGTAGTAGCCTACATCTCCAACACGAACCTGAAATCAAACCCTAAAATAAGTCAGATTTCAGCATCAAGCTATGCCAAGTGACTTTAGGAGCCCTTGTTACTGTTTTAATACTCTTTCCACTGTTCTCTCTGTCTGTCTCTCTGCTCTCACTCAAAGGTAAATATAGGTGGGCCTGCTCTGTTCATTCAATGAAGGAAAGCCATTACCATCCTTCTCTGTCACTACCTCAGTCCACATGTTGGCAGGAACATAGGTTTTTATAGAAAGGCTTCTTTTGATTTTGGGACGAGTGGGCTCGTGACCAGTGCAAGCTTTTTCCTCGCAGAGTTAATTGTGCCTAAAGCCAGGTGAAGGATAATGGGCTATCTCTGCCAAGACAGTAGAGATGACATGGAGCGAACGGCCTAAAGTGTAATGGACCGTGACACAGCCATTACAGTATTTATTTTATTGCCGTTTAAAGAAAATAAAAATGTCTGCTTGCAATGCTGGAAACACTACAAATGCGATGCTAGGTGAGCTTTACGGAGTTCTTGAACGTTTGGGAATTGATTCTTGGCTTTTATTTGTAGCATTGAGTCCGGTTGATGGTCTTGCGTGGCCGCAAGCGGGCAATACATTTTTTTACCTATGTGGATTCTGAAGTACTTTTTAATCCATCATGCAGAGTTATGCAAGGATTTATAGATGAAAATGCGTACAGTATTGACATAAATGGGTATTCCAAGACTATTGATATTTCCAACATAGTATCATTGCTAAGCATCACATTGTGAAGAAATTGCAAAAAATATATACAACACTGTTGTTGACGCCTAAGTCAATACCTTGCATTAAATGTACAAAACGTTTGTATCAACCCTGCAATCCTTTTCAAAAGTGTCAGTGTTCTATTCTTTCTTGTTACAAACCCCTGATACTCAACAGATTTAAGTCTTAGGATCCTCACTGGTTTAATGATGTTTCCATTATAAATCATACAAGCCATTAACTAATTACATATCTGAGAGATAACGTATCCACAACTCACTCATACTGTGTGTGTAGTAGTTCAAAAGAAGCTCCTGTCTGTTGCTGGGGTGATCTTGACTTCACCTCTTTGGTCTCTGCCATTAAACGGCAATCAGCGGGGTATCTGTATATCCAGAAGCGTATTTGCGGGTAAATTATTGGTCTGTGGATTTCCTTCTGGTGTATGCATCCCAGCCTAAAGCTCTCCCTCAGGGACCCTCACCAAAGTGGAAAAGAGGCCCATAGCTCATATTTATGGAAATTACATGGGAGCTTTCCTTCTTTCCCCTGGTGCACTGTCTCTCAGCGTGTGCCATGCAAACTGGAGGGAGGGATGGAGGGAGGGAGTGATCTCTCTAGCAGCTGCCAATGCAGCTAGGGCCAACCTGCGAATCCAATCAAAGGGCCACCGTGGGGTCTCAAAAACAAAATAGCAGGGGCCCTGCGACCGCAGACATATACAGCCTCTATTGGGACTGATGTTGAGGAAATATGGCCTAATTGAGGGACAGGTTGATGAGTTTTGTCTCTGCTAGCAGCTAGCTAGGCCCTTGGGAAATGGGTGGATGTGAACAAGTGCATATGTCAAACTGGTGTTTTGAGGCATTGTGGGGTTCAGGCCCGGGTTCAACCTTGAGGCTACTCTCCATGGACCCTTGGCACCACAGTTGCCAAGGAGTCAATGTTAGCCTTGTCCATGTTGAAGAGGCAAGTCAGTTAAGAACAAATTCTTATTTAAAATGAGAATTTTATATCTACACCGGCCAAACTCAGACGACACTGGGCCAATTGTACGCCGCCCTATTGGACTCCCAATCACTGCCAGTTGTGATACAGTCTGGATTTGAACCAGGTTGTCTGTAATGACACCTCTAACACTGAGATGCACTGTGCCACTTGGAAGCCACTTGGGAGCCCTTGAAGAGTCACTGCTAGCCATGTCCATGTTAAAGAGCTTCAGAATGAGGGTCAAGGGGTCATTATGTCAGCAGTGTGTTCAGATAGTCCTGGAGGATGTTATTATCTTACCTTTGGACTGTCAGACTGATCAGGAGATTGGTCATGTGGACATTTTGTCATAAAGGCTCCGGGTTGCAGATCTTTCTGCTCCGTACTACAGCATTATAATGTCAGGAGCTTAGTGGTTGTTTTAGCTGTAGAGAATCCTAATCCTGAAAGTCATTGCACCTGACAGTCCACAGGTATTAATGACACATTTGTAGGGATCCAGTCACAGCTGGCAATCAGCCAGGGCCTCTGACCTCTGAACTAGGCCAATATGGCTGCCATCTTTCTCAATTATCAGCAATCGGTTGGAGTTATTTGTTCAGGGCAAAATTGCTCATCTGTGAAAAAACAAACCTGAAAAGCCGGCCATAAAATTTAAATGCTTCCATTCGTGTCTATCGAAGTGCGCTCTGAACACGACATGAATGATACAGACCTCTTGCTCTCTCTCTTTCTCTCCCTCCTTGACTCACAGGATCACATTTACAACTTCCAAGTTGAAGGATTGCATTTGGTGCTGAAGTTCATGCCCAATATGTAAACAACTTTTCTGATGAGTGAAGCTTCACTCCTCCCAAGGAGTATATTACGACAAAAACTGGCCTGAAGTGCATTTGACATACGGAGGTACTCAGAGGCTCTCATATCAATCCACCCTTATGATTACTTGTTTGGGTTTGAGAGAGAACCACACACTCCTGCCAAGAGTAGTGTGGTTATGAACTATGTTGGCCTAGACTTCAAGACTCTGCTTTACACCAACTGTGCCTTTTACTGAGGGGGTTCGCGAATACAGGGACATCATGTAAGACCACGAGAAATGGTTAGGAAGTCATCTCGGGTCAATACAAGTGTGTAGAGGTGATTTTAGCAACTAAACTAAACATGGCTAAAAGCGTTCATCAATTATTTTTAATGTATTTACTATGAAGTTATAATACTAAATTTAATATTATGTTGATACTATTTGGTATAAACTATTACTATTAAGAAATGTGTATTTCATTGGTAAGCATGCTTATTCAAGAAAGGTTATGAAGTGTAACCAATTCATGACTTGAACCATATACAATAAATGCAAATCATATACTAATTTATAAATCACTTATAAAGCATTTATAATAAAATTCACCTTTATTTAACCAGGTAGGTCAGTTGAGAACAAGTTCTCATTTGCAACTGCAACCTGGCCAAGACAAAGCAAAGCAGTGTGACAAATAACAACACAGAGTTACACATTAAACAAACAGTCAAAAACACAATAGAAAAATCTATATACAGAGTGCAAAATGTAAAATATAATGACTTACTCAAGACAGGGATTACAAAGTGTAACCAATTGATGTACTTGTATGATATGCAAAATATGTCATCATAATGTGACATGGCCATGGTACGGTGGCCATATTAGGACAGCCTCAATCTCAGCATGACTGATATATGGTATAATCCTGTTTATTTCCCAGAGGGAAATAAATATGTGGTAATCTGTTAAAGTGTGACCTGTTCTATTGTACTGCAGCCAAGAGTACATTAAAATAGCGTCAGGAAGTGAACCGGACTAAATCCTGAACACAGTCATTAAACGTTTGAAAAAACGATGTACTCTGTATATCACTGTGTTATAACTGTTCATTACGGGCCTCCAGAGTGGCGCAGTGGTCTAAGGCACTGCATCACAGTGCAAGCTGTGTTGCTACAGATGCTGGTTTGAGCCCCTTCTGTGTCACAGCCGACCGCAACCGGGAGAACGATGAGGCGGCGCACAATTGGTCCAGGTTAGGGGAGGGTTTGTCCTTGTCCCATCGCGCTGTTGTAGCGGGACGGGCGGATGCACGCTGACACGGTCGCCAGGTGTATGGTATTTCCTCTGACACATTGGTGCGGCTGGCTTGTGGTTTAAGCATGCATTGTGTCAAGAAGCAGTGCGGCCTCGGGTTGTGTTTCGAAGGACGCACCGCTCGCGCCCTTCGCCTCTCCCGAGTCCGTATGGGAGTTGCAGCGATGGGACAATGATATGATGAAATTGGGGAGAAAAAGGGGTAAAAAAATATAAATAAAAAATCACTGTTCATTACAGATTTATCTATAGATTACTTATACTTATAAACCCTATTTTGAACCACTGGCCACCGAGGTGTCATTTAAAAATAAATGTCACTATAAAATCTAAAGAAAGTGAGGTCTTAAAATGACCAAGTGAATGTAACACATGATGGTGTCAGGTTGAACAAACCTCCCATCTAGCGAACCTGTGACAACTTCACAACACTGCCTTAGAAAACACTCTACTAGCGTTACCGTGAGGATGACACAGTGTAGCAGGCTACCAGGCAGCATGCGATGACATTGCTCTATAAGAGACAGGGGTGCTTTATGAGAGAGGTGTTTTTTTCTGCGAGGCTGAATTGAATGAATGAAGCGAGGAAAGCCCAGTCTGCCCCGGCCCGATTCTGCACGGCTACGACCACAGCAGGCAGGCAGGTCACCCTCCGCCTCTGGAAAAGCCATACTGGGTAGACGAAGAGAGACGACAAGGAACCAAGAAGAATGTTTACATTAACACAGTGAATCACCGTTTTGTGTTGGTTTTGCCTGTAGTGATCTCTCCACTAGCTTAAATCAAAAACGCATATAAGGAAATTAGTATAGAAGCTGTGACGGTTTAACTATCGGCAGTGAGTGAGCCAAGTGCCAGGATGTCAACTGCCGTTGATTAGTTGTAATTATTAGCTTCTGGTACGGTGTGACAGTGACAGACTCTATATCATGTACGTCAGCTCCTCAAGCTTTGAGCTCCTTTGCCAAAGCACCTTCTTATTTGATAAAGTCGAGTATTGTGTTTCCGAAAGCACAATCTACCTTGGCCAGTCAAGGTCATGCACATTTTTGCTAAAGCCTGGCATGAATATATAGATCTGTACTGTCTCTATATGACGGAATAAATGAAATATCTTGCAGCTCTTTCTCTCAATATGTTAAAAAAAATTCCGGCAGCATTCCGTGATGTAAAGACGGCCTCTGACATATTTTTGATAGCCTCGATTGTGACGGAGGGCGTATTAATCAACCGCCTCACATTTTTCAGGCTCTCCCGTGAGGCGCTGACGGAAATGTGGGACCGTGCCATGGCATGCCAATGCTGCCCTGACCCCTCTGTTTCAGCCTGTGTAACATGAGCGCCAGGGTGAAAGGGCACTCTGCTTTGCCCATCCATTAATCACTACCTGAGTGAACTTCTGTCTTTCTTTCTTTATATCTCCCTCTTTACTTCTTCCTCCTTCTCTCTCTCTATCTTTGTTATTTTTCTATGATTTCCTGTATTCTCAGAATATCCTGTTTAATATATATATATATATATATATATATATATATATATATATATATATAATATACTGTCAAAATTAAATGAATCATGTTGCCTAACAGTTGTTTGAATGAAGTCAGGCAGTAATTGACAAAAAAAAAACGATAAACCCAAGGAAGAAGATTGGGATTCAGTTGGTGTTTTGTTAATAATTAAGATAAGCATGTTAATAATTAAAATAAGCAGCATGTGTGATATGTTTGGCACGTTTTCCACTTTTTGGGGGTATGATTGCAGGCGCCTACCAAATGATCAACGACACAACCCTCTCTGAGGGTTCCCCTACTGTAGGCCCTGTCCCAGTCCCACCCAGCTGTCCTCCAGATCTCTCCCCCAGAACGAGTCAGGGGACCAGGGCTCAGCCCCAGGACCACGCCTTACTACTCACACTACTACTGGCCCTTGGTAATAGGGGGCACTATGGCTATGGTGCAAATGGCTTTAATCTGAACAAACAAGGGACACAGATCCAAATGACGTGTATGGTGCGTCTCCTAAATTATTTTTTATTCAAAAGTGAAACATTTTCATGTTTGAGAGTGTATTGTACTGAAATTGTACTGTATGTCATACCAACACATTACAGAAAGCAAGATAAATCAACATCTTGTAACTTGGGGCTCCCAAGTGGCGCATTGGTCTAAGACACTGCATCTCAGTGCTAGATGTGTCACTACAGACAACCTGGTTCAAATCCAGACTGTATAACAAAGGGTGGCTTACATTTGGCCCAGCGTTGTCTGAAATAAGAATTTGTTCTTAACTGACTAGCTTAGATAAATTATTAAAAAATAAAAATGTAATTAAATCCAGAGGATATGGATTTTAACATGAATGTCGGAAAGACTTTATAATAACTTTAACAAATAAGCCATTATAAATGCTTGATACGTTATCACATGCATTGTAATTATACATGTTTATAAATGTTTACAAATAATGAAACTTATGTAATAGTTTATTAAAGGAAAACTCTATTTTAATATTTGTTTCATTAATCCATTGTTGACATAGTCCTAAAATGTTTTGCTTGTCAGCAATTCAGTTTTCCAGATATGTAACTTTCAAAACACAGAAATCATCCCTGTATTATTCAGTCATAACAACAAGAAGGGAAGAATACCATGGTGATCAGTCATAACATCAAGGAGGGAAGAATACCATGGTGATCAGTCATAACATCAAGGAGGGAAGAATACCATGGTGATCAGTCATAACATCAAGGAGGGAAGAATACCATGGTGATCAGTCGTAACAACAAGGAGGGAAGAATACCATGGTGATCAGTCATAACATCAAGGAGGGAAGAATACCATGGTGATCAGTCATAACATCAAGGAGGGAAGAATACCATGGTGATCAGTCGTAACAACAAGGAGGGAAGAATATCATGGTGATCAGTCATAACATCAAGGAGGGAAGAATACCATGGTGATCAGTCATAACATCAAGGAGGGAAGAATACCATGGTGATCAGTCATAACATCAAGGAGGGAAGAATACCATGGTGATCAGTCATAACATCAAGGAGGGAAGAATACCATGGTGATCAGTCATAACAACAAGGAGGGAAGAATACCATGGTGATCAGTCATAACATCAAGGAGGGAAGAATACCATGGTGATCAGTCATAACAACAAGGAGAGAAGAATACCATGGTGATCAGTCATAACATCAAGGAGCGAGGAATACCATGGTGATCAGTCATAACAACAAGGAGGGAAGAATACCATGGTGATCAGTCATAACATCAAGGAGGGAAGAATACCATGGTGATCAGTCATAACATCAAGGAGGGAAGAATACCATGGTGATCAGTCATAACAACAAGGAGGGAAGAATACCATGGTGATCAGTCATAACATCAAGGAGCGAGGAATACCATGGTGATCAGTCATAACAACAAGGAGCGAGGAATACCATGGTGATCAGTCATAACATCAAGGAGCGAGGAATACCATGGTGATCAGTCATAACAACAAGGAGCGAAGAATACCATGGTGATCAGTCATAACAACAAGGAGGGAAGAATACCATGGTGATCAGTCATAACATCAAGGAGGGAAGAATACCATGGTGATCAGTCCTAACAACAAGGAGCGAAGAATACCATGGTGATCAGTCATTTGGTGAGAATTATTTCAGAATATAAACACAGCGTAATTAAACATACATTTCAGATTCTGTTTTCTTATCAAGAGTATGAATTTGCTCTCAATTTGAGCATATTGTCTTGCATTGTGTTTTTTTTACAATAGGCTGTGAAGGCTGTTCATTATGTTCATTAAGCCTCTGACAATTCAATGAACCCTACTACACATAATGAGCAATGGATTCTGGGAATTATTAGAGTGGGATTCAATGTTTCAGTATTCAAGAAGAGAGAGCAGAATGGGTGTTTCTTCTAACAATCCCTGAAGAGTAAAATAACTGTTTTCTGGACAAACAGTGTTTCTTTCACAATTTTGTCACCAATTGTTAAGTATATATACCTAGATAGATAGAGAGTTCATTGATGATCAGTGATGTCTTCTGTGATGATATAATACCATATAATCCTATCTGATCCCTATGGAGTTGAGCTCCCTCTAGTGGAAATAGACCAGGCAGAGTGCTTGACCAGAGAATAACGCTCAGTCCTGGGTTACACTCTTAGAAAAGAGGGTTCCAAGAGGGTTATTCGGCTGTCCCTATAAGATAACCCTTGTTGGTTCCAGGTAGAACCCTTTGGGAATGATGAAAAGGGTTCTACATAGAACCAAAAAAGGTTCTACCTGGAACCAAATGGGTTGTACCTGGAACCAAAAAGGGTTCTTCAAAGGGTTCTCCAATGGGGACAGCCGAATAACTCTTTTAGGTTTTAGATAGCAGCTTTTTTAAAAGTTTAGAACAGTGGCATAGCCATCAACAATTTATCTAATGAGTTATTTCAGTGTATTAATTACCAGTATTAAACTTAGTTAAGTGTTTGAGAATACATAGTCTTTCAATAATTTTCAACAACGACCCAATGACCTGAAAGTGCACAATATTGTTTTATACATAATCCACAATCAAATAATTTGATTCCACTGTATGACTATATGTGGCACAGCGGTCTAAGGCACTGCATTTCAGTGCTAGAGGTGTCACTGGGTTTGGCCGGGGTAGGCCGTCATTGGAAATAAGAATTAGTTCTTAACTGACTTGCCTAGTTAAATAAAGGTTCAATCAAATAAAATAAAAATGTGTGAGTTTTGAGAGAGCTGTGAGGATACTCAATCTCAATGTCCCTCTCTATGTTAATGTAATCACGCTATCAATGGTACTAGAATACAGTGCTTATTATTGGTCATGCCTGACAGCTAACAACGTATTGTTGAAGCCCTATTATTCTTTAGAAATGAAAGATAAATGAACTTGATGTACCGATGAAGGATCTTAATTTGATCACTCTTTTATTGCTGAGAATTTTCATGCACTGAATGCTGCCGGAAATGCAAAACTGTAGTGTATTCAAAAAGGCTTCTAAAGTTAGTAATTTCCACTTTAAAATGTCAGACATGATTTGCCCAAATGAAATATGTATCAACCCCTACAAAAAATGTACATTAATTATAATCCACACAATAATTCTAATTTCCTGTTGCTGCAGGATTATTTTCCGGCTGTGGAAAACTGTCTGAAATGAAGATCCTACATCTGCAGGTTTATATTGAACATGGGTGACATAATGATACACTTGGTGTAAGGCTATACAGTATATCCTGTAAGGAGAAGAGCTAACGAAAGACCTTCGACCCCTGAAGTTATACTTAGTATTGGAAACTGTAGAATAACCCATGATCAAATCAAATCAAATGTTATTTGTCACAACACAACAGGTGTAGACTTTACCGTGAAATGCTTACTTACGAGCCCTTAACCAACAATCCCTATCTAATCAACAACCCTTGTTTAGTTTTAGGCGGAGTGGAGTTATTATATCTATCCCTATAGATATAATCTATATGTCCCTACATCTGTTTACCTGCCCTTTAGAGAAACATATGACCTTAGTATTTCGTTATGTTAGAATGAGCTGGTGATAAACACCTGAGGACCTGAGGACCCAAAACCTGTCTAATCTTCTTAACCAAATTGTCTTTGTGCCGCAAAGAGAGAAGAACATTCAAATTGCAGTTGCAGTGTGTGTGTGTGTGTGTGTGTGTGTGTGTGTGTGTGTGTGTGTGTGTGTGTGTGTGTGTGTGTGTGTGTGTGTGTGTGTGTGTGTGTGTGTGTGTGTGTGTGTGTGTGTGTGTGTGTATGAGTGTATGTTACATGTGTAAGAAAAACAGCAAAAGGCAGCATAACACCGTCCCGCAGACTATTAGGTTAATGTCCATTTAATTGGAGCACCTGGGGATTAATTAATTGATTGGTCAATCAATCGTCGCAATGCTGACAAATGGATGGCTGTATGAATGGAACTGAATGGAAACAGAAGCTACGTCTCAAATAGCACCATATTCCCCAGATAGTGCACTACTTTTGACCACAGTTCTATTGGCCCTGGTCAAAAGTAGAGCACTGTATAGGGAATAGGGTGCCATTTGGGATGCAGACCAAGGCAGGGAATGAATTAGTCAGGTTACGTTTCAGCTTCTCTTGTTTGGAGTGAAAACATTCCCTGAAGCCTGGGCCAGGGCAGGAGCGTCTCCGTCCACCACTGTGGTCAGATCCCATCGCTGTCAGACAGAATCATTTCACCTCATTTCCTCTGACCATGTATAAATAGAAAGACATTCCACCTTCCAGCCCTGCCTTTAACACTTAAATGCCTACAAATAACCTATTGTGACTATAGGCCCTGTGTCCAGTCCACCACAGGAGGAGAGAAGTAGCCTGGTTCTCTCCAAACTGCACCCAGCCCCTGAACACACACACACACACACACACACACACACACACACACACACACACACACACACACACACACACATACCCCGCTCCACCACCTCTGCTCATGTTCATTAGACAGCAATATATCATGTGTTGTGTTTTCCCTCCAGCAAGGTTTATTGGGTGGCTGATACACTTTAGTATGTGTGCACTGAGCGGGTGTGAACCACGTCGTGACAATCCCGACACACGCATCATGCTTATGGTTTTCTCCCCAAAACACATACACTACATGTATGTTATCCACTCAACCAAACTCTCCCATAAAAGAACGTTCCATATCAAGGTATGATTTTGACTGCAGCAACATGTCATGGAGTGGAAAAATAACCACAAAATCCTCAATGATATGGCTCCCGGGGGCCACCGTAGGCAGACGTTATCCGTGGAAAGTATCCAGCTGATGGACTGTACCATGGCTGACATAATGACTCTACCAATAGAAAGATATACTGTTACTGTTTCCAACCAGCCCTGTACCCTCCCTACCATACCTCAACCTCCTCTCCCCTGTACCAGAGCTTAGCATTGTGGGTCGAATGAGTACGTGGTACCAATGAGGTAAGTGCTGCCTATAAGTCTACACAATGGATCCATTGGAGGGTTGTGAAGGGTTGGAGGGGAGGTTATGGTTTTCCTTCCCCCTCACTCAGGGTCAACTGGGTTTAAAGCAGAGCGGGTGACAGGGGTGAGTTGTCCATCACCTGGCACCTTCTCATCCTCTCCCTGACGTCAAAACCTCAAACTAACCTGTCAGAACAAACATTTTTATAAACGTATTGTCACCTTCTGGACTAGTTCTGAATCTAATACATGCTGTAAAAAAATATTAACATGTTTTAGACATTATATCCGTAGATATGAATGTGTGTCCCTAGAAGACTCATGACCCTCGGTATAACACTCAGGCCCCTTCGTTTTCTAGAATGGCTGACATATAGCTCTTTATAACAGCCCTGGGATTAACTCACCGACTTCCTCCCCACGGTAAATAACTCAGTCAAGTACTAGTGCTCCAAAAGGTGAAACTCACAATGAATTTCTCAGATATTCAGCATAAAACCACAGCTTTCTTCACCTAGAGCCCCCCAAACCCCCCCCCCCCCCGTATCCCTATAATCACTGTGTTAGAGCCAGTGCTCTAAACACCTCAGACAAGTTATTTTTGGACAGGTACACCACTCCAGTGGCGACTGGGGGGTCACCCAACGTGCTTATACCGGCTAATGTAAAATAAGGGTATTTCACTGGACTGATGTAACAAAAACCTCATTTACAGTCAATTGTGACAAGTAATAATTGCAGGTTTGGTCACCGGGCTGTGACCCATACTTCATGTTCTCGACGTCAACCCAGTGATAACAGAGGAAGCTAGCCCAATGAGGAAGCTATCCCAATGGTAGCATTCATGTTGATCTAGTCCAATGCTAACAGGTATCTTCCCAGAGGAAGCTAGCTCAATGCTAATATGTATGTTGATCTGGACAAATGCTAACAGGCATGTTAATCTGCCCAAAGGAAGCTAGCCCAATGCTAACAGTTATACTGATCTGCCCTGAGGAAGCTAGCTCAATGCTAACAGTTATATTGATCTGCCCTGAGGAAGCTAGCCCAATGCTATCAGTTACATTGATCTGCCCAGAGGAAGCTTGCCCAATGCTAACAGTTATATTGATCTGCCCAGAGGAAGCTTGCCCAATGCTAACAGGTAGTTGATCTAGCCTATAACAGGCATGCAGAGGCAAGTTAGCGTCAGTGGGGAGAGGAACAGTCACTTCTGTCTGAAAGGAACAGGTTGGGGGCGAAGGGTAGAGAAGTAGGGTTGATCAGTGTTAATCTAAACAGTGGGTTTATGATGTGTAAAAGTCCTGTAGTGCAGATAATAAAGTTTAAATAAAAATCTTCACAAAACCTCTTCATATCTGTCTATACTCTGGAATAGCACTGTGTTGAGGATAGATTTGTTGATATCTCAGCTTTCAAAATGTTCTGCTTCCTGAACCTTTTTTTGTCTTTATATGTACAGACCACAGAGGTTTATTTAGTATATATTATCATGTAGCTACTGTATATTCTAGGTGCAAATTATCCAATAATCTCGGTTTAATAGCGCTTGTAAATTTGTCAATGTCTAGAAAGAAAATGTCCTCTCTCCCTCCATTCCTCCCAGTAGTGTGTTCTCCTTGATAATGACATTACCATGTCTTACTGCGGTATTCAACCTGAACAGAATGTTGGTTTGAACCTGGCTTTTAGGGCAGAAATGATTGAGAGAGGAGCTAAAATGGTGGAATATTTCACACTGTGTTGACACACTCCTACGACTGGAGTCGTAACCCCGATGGAGTGTCTCATGGTACGGTATCCATATTAGGGCAGCGTCAGTTGTCAACTCCTTGTGAATTTTCAGGTGTCCTAATATGGACACCATACTCCAGCATATTTAAAACCCCTTAATATCCTGGAGCACATGTTTCTGCTTGAGGTGTGTAGTGGACTTGTCAATGTCAATGGATCAGAATGAAGCCAAAATGTACATTAATGACAGTTGACCTTACCTACCATCAAGGTGTGTGTGCTTTTATGTGACATTTGTTGACTTTTTTTGCCAAATTGTATAACAATCCAATGCCTTTGCTCCTCATTGATCCTAACAGTATCGCAAACAGTTCTACAGTCCATTGTATGACGCTACAATGCAAGACAGTGACACACCACAAAGTCATATACGAATTACAAATATTACAATACAGTGACGCACCACAAAGTCATATACGCATTACAAATATTACAATACAGTGACGCACCATAAAGTCGTATACAAATTTGTTGTTCACAACACAAAAGCTGACAATAAGTTTATATCTAGGAGTTCCTTCCCTCTGTCTTTACAAGGTTTATATATACTCTACCTCAGTTCACCTACCACCAGAACCTCACAGTTCCCCGCTTTGTATTGTATACGTCTCACCTCCTCCATCTGTGGTGATGTTCTCCATGCCAACCAATTTGTTCTGACAGACCTAGCACCACACAGTCAAACTGACCGACAGGCATGACAGGAAAAGCCATGTTCAACTGGAGGCGTGTGCTGAATCTGTTAGCGTGTAATTACCATTGCATACGACGTGCGGTGATCTGACCTATGAAGATCCCTTTGGCTTGTGTTAATTTTAGCCTAACTGCTCTCCCTCAGACCTGTGGCTCGTTGATCCCTCGTTGGGTGTAATTTGGCCATCGAGTGCAGCCTGAGCAATGTCAGCGCTAGCGCCTACTCTTTCTGACTGCCTCTCTCAATCAGAGGCTGAGAATAAAAAACATAAAAGGGTTAGTTTGTTGGCTTAGATAAATGTATTCATTAAAATAAATGCAATCAACGTAGAGTTGTAGTCACTATATTGTATAGTCTCATTCTCAATTACAAACAAAAACCAAAGAGCAGATTACTCTGAAACAGCACCAACTGCACTGCTCACATCTCAATACATACAAATGCTTTAGTTTCTGTTTCTATTTTATTAAGTCATACTGTAGTTTGAATGATTGTCTTAAGACCTCTAGGGGATTCTAGCCAAGCTAATGAATGGCCAAGTCTTCTCTCATTAAGGCCTGTTCACAAGAGCAGTCTTACTGTATCCAGTACTAATCATACAGTACTCTTCACTCCCTATACCTCAGACATTAGGGGAGATATTAGCTTAATGTCTCCACTCACTGCGATGTGGGTGATTTAGACCCGTTTTAAGGAAGCACGTAACCATTGCAGGATTCAGCATTCGCCCTGTAAAAATAAAAGGATATGGTTTCTGGACTAGTGACAGTCTCTCACATTATGCACGCTGTAAATGTGTCATCGGCCTGCAGCCTGTGGCCTTGAGTGATAGCTTACCTGGTCTGATGGAAATGAACTGTGATGTAGCGCAGTATCCACAGGACCTTATTAGTTTATATATTTAGCCTTCTGATTATGGTTTGGATAATCAGTCGTTCTTTTCTCCCTCTTCTCTCACTCCCTACCGTAGCACGCGTTCGTGTTTACATTGTGGTTTCCATAATTGGACTCTGGCTCCAGGTGGTTTGGGTTTCCATGGAGACATTTGGACCTTATCTGCTACTGGTCTTTACTAACTTAAACAATGAGGTCTTTCACTTTATCTCTCTCTCTGCTTTTACACAACCCTTCCTCTCTGTAGTGAAGAGGTTGCATGGAAATACGTTTTACTCCTAGTGATTTGATTTATACATAAATAAAATCCTACCTTGTAACATATTTTGAAGGTATTGTGTCAATATTGTAAATGTTCAAGCTGTTGTATATTTGTTTGAATTGTTTAATAACTCAAAACGAAAGGGGAATATGGTTGCTAAATGTTTCTTCAGATTAATTACTTATTTCAGAACAACCTGTACATTTGCACTGTAAATGGGTTACTGCACATTTTACAGTAACTTACTTGCCAGTAGCTGCCTGTCAGTAACTGTAATATCAGATGAATCCCCTCACTTTTTCAGACATAGTCTTTCCCTACATGTTGATTTTACTGAATGACTGCAGGCCTCTGCTTGGCCAGGTTGTACTGTAACACTCCAGAGAGAGCATGACGCCTAAGACTAATTTCCTTAATAAAAAATAACTTTGGAAAAAATCAAATTGGTTTTTTTCCCTACAATAATTTCACTCTGTCCTTTCCTGCATGTTGAAGGGGAGAGGTTTCCTGAGAGAGTCTAATCACTGTGAGAGGTGTGTGTGTGTGTGTCTGTGTGTGTGTGTGTGCGTGCGTGCGTGCGTGTGTGTGTGTATGTGTGTGTGTGTGCGTGTACGTGCGTACATATGTACGTATGTGTGCATGTACACACTCCTTGATGGATGGGGCATGACTCTTATTCCCTGTACTCACCCTACTCCTACAACACATACGGGAGGAGATGTAGACATTTTCTTTGGTCTAACTCCTAGTTCAGTGCACTTGTTCAACACGCAGAACATCCTGATTAACTTAACAGGAAAGAAGCTAGACTATTCCCCTGCAAGTCATAAAGTCATTCCTGAAAAAAGCGACACTTCTAATAGAGCAATTGATGTCTAACACTTTGCTCTAGGGCGAAACAGCGGTATCAAATCTGAGCTTTGAGTGTTGAAGGTTTTAGTCCGGTGGAAGGCTCCTTCAGATGTGTTGCTGTCTCCTCTCTCCATGTACTGGAGGCCAGCCAGATAGCTCTGGTTCATGCTATGTGCATGTGAGTATCATTCATCTTTTGAAGAGGACTGAAGTCCTGCTGACACTGAGCCTGTCTTAATATGGACACTGTAAAGGAGATGTAACTACAGAATAAGTTACTTTGTGTGTATTGGACATATTGTATGGATTTCAGGGTAGACCCCTAGACATAACTGATAAACCTGATATATTTATTTCCTAAGCTTGCAGGGAATTTCTAGCCTCTTTAAAAGTAAATCTACCATTGACCTTGTCTCAGATTTTCTCCCCCAGCTCCCATTCTCTATCTAAACCTCTACCTTATAGCCATTCTCTATCTAAACCTCTACCTTATAGCCATTCTCTATCTAAACCATTCTCTATCTGACCTGTCAAACAAGGACATGTTGAAAGGCACATGACCTGTCAAACAAGGACATGTTGAAAGGCACATGACCTGTCAAACAAGGACATGTTGAAAGGCACATGACCTGTCAAACAAGGACATGTTGAAAGGCACATGACCTGAAATAGAAAGGGCAGACAAACGGAATCTGAAATGTCAGTAATTTATGTTGGATTTGAATAGACCAGTTGCCAAAACTACAGGTTGATTGATTCTCTCAATTTGTTATTCTAGACATGGATCCACTTTTCATAACCTTGACCATTGGGGATAATCTATCTATCTTCTCTTGCACTCCCTCGCTCCCCTCCTCTCGCTCTGATTGCACTTTTACCCCCTTCAGTTCCCAAACATCCCAACCTGTCCCTGCATGTCTACTTGCCTGCAGTAACATTATTTTGAGGGGCCTTAGTTAAAAATGACCAAATTAACAGTTTAGTAGCCGAGAGAGGTCTAGAGAAAGCAGTGCCTTTTTGTCAAGACAAAATCAGTTCACAGGGTGAACATCTTATTCAATTTACAAAAAGTCTGTCCCTCTAAGGAAGCTCATAAACAGGGTCAATAGGTCACACACTTGTCATACCTGTCTGGAGACTACTGTAGAGGGTACAGGCAGGTGGTCTGGAGACTACTGTAGTGTAGTTAGAGGGTACAGGCAGGTGGTCTTATGCATTTTCTGTTTGCAGCCTTTTTGAGTTCTGCAGTGGTTATTGTAGAGTTAGTCACTTGAATTATGTTAAAACCAACTTGTTTTTGTGTTGTGCTTTGTGAGGTGCTACACCATGTCTAACACCGCTTAAAATTACTATTTTTAATTACTGACAAACTTAAATTAGTTAGATATTGATCTAAAACAGGCATGCCTGTCAGTGTCAGTGTCATATTTACACCAGTGCCATTCTGGGAAGCAGGATGTCAGTTGCATTGATTTTCTCACCTCTCCACTTCCTTGTCAGCTAGAAGTAGTGAGTGAGGAGGTGCTCTCTAACAGTCGAATAGTAAACAGGAGATATAGAATGCAGGGAGGATGAGGTTACAGGGTGTATTTGAACGATTGGCATTTAACGGAGGCAAAGACCTCTTTCATTATGAGGGTACATTATGAGAGTAATTATGTTCTCTAACCTAGGGATCCACAGAGACTCGAGGGCAGTGGACTCCATGCTTGCCAGGGTATTGTATATTTGCGCAGTGAGCGGTTTGCAGAAAGACATCCTTATGAAGGCCACGGGCAACACTCTCGCTGGGCACTCAGGGTGCTGACACACCGTATCTGTCATCTCCAACATGGCTGTCAACGCCAAATGGCAGTTTCTGGACCTGCTGACCAACTAGTTTGGTCCAGTCCCAACATCTTTGTATGGCTGTGTCTCGTAGTCTACTGAGCTCCTATACACCCCACTGCTATTATCCATTATCCACACACAGAAGTCTTTCTACACAGCGGCATTGACACAATTTCTGAGTTTGATTGCATTTTGTGAGCACTGTTGAATACATACTACCGCTAGGGAGATTAATCAAATAAATGCAGAGGGTTTGTACACAGACTCTTGCAAAGGAAGTTTGTGTGTGAGTTCATCCCCATTACGGAATCTTGGTCAATGCAACGTTCCCTGAAAAAGGTACAGCCATTACAGTATATTAGCCAGAGAACAGTTATTATGTTAGTCAAATAACAGGTATTATGTTAGACAGATAACAACTTTTTATTTTTTTATTTCACCTTTATTTAAGGTTAGTTCTAATTTGCAACTGTGACCTGGCCAAGACAAAGCAAGGCAGTGCGACAAAAAACAACAACACAGAGTTACACATGGGAAATAAACAAACGTACAGTCAAAAACACAATAGAAAATCTATATACAGAGTGCAAATGTAGTGCAAAATGCAGTAAGGTTAGGAAGACAATAAATAGGCCATAGTGGCGAAATAAATTACAGATTAGCATTAACACTGGAGTGATGGAATGTGCAAATGATGATGTGCAAATAGAGATACTGGAGTGCAAAATTGAGCAGAAGTTAAAAAAAATATATATGGGGATGAGGTAGTAGGATGAGCTATTTACAGAAGGGCTATATACAGGTGCAGTGATCGATAAGCAGCTTTGACAGCTGATGCTTAAAGTTAGTGAGGGAGATACAGTGGGGAGAACAAGTATTTGATACACTGCTGATTTTGCAGGTTTTCCTACTTACAAAGCATGTAGAGGTCTGTAATTTTTATTATAGGTACACTTCAACTGTGAGAGACGGAATCTAAAACAAAAATCCAGAAAATCACATTGTATGATTTTTAAATAATTAATTTGCATTTTATTGCATGACATAAGTATTTGATCACTTACCAACCAGCAAGAATTCCGTCTCTCACAGACCTGTTCTTTAAGAAGCCCTCCTGTTCTCCACTCATTACCTGTATTAACTGCACCTGTTTGAACTCGTTAACTGTATAAAAGCCACCTGTCCACACACTCAATCAAACAGACTCCAACCTCTCCACAATGGCCAAGACCAGAGAGCTGTGTAAGGACATCAGGGATAAAATTGTAGACCTGCACAAGGCTGGGATGGGCTACAGGACAATAGGCAAGCAGCTTGGTGAGAAGGCAACAACTGTTGGCGCAATTATTAGAAAATGGAAGAAGTTCAAGTTGACGGTCAATCTCCCTCGGTCTGGGGCACCATGCAAGATCTCACCTCGTGGGGCATCAATGATCATGAGGAAGGTGAGGGATCAGCCCAGAACTACACGGCAGGACCTGGTCAATGACCTGAAGAGAGCTGGGACCACAGTCTCAAAGAAAACCATTAGTAACACACAACGCCGTCATGGATAAAAATTCTGCAGCGCACGCAAGGTCCCCCTGCTCAAGCCAGCGCATGTCCAGGCAGGTCTGAGGTTTGCCAATGACCATCTGGATGATCCAGAGGAGGAATGGGAGAAGGTCATGTGGTCTGATGAGACAAAAATTGAGCATTTTGGTCTAAATTCCACTCGCCATGTTTGGAGAAAGAAGAAGGATGAGTACAACCCCAAGAACACCATCCCAACCGTAAAGCATGGAGGTGGAAACATCATTCTTTGGGGATGCTTTTCTGCAAAGGGGACAGGACGACTGCACCGTATTGAGGGGAGGATGGTGAGGCCATGTATCGCGAGATCTTGGCCAACAACCTCCTTCCCTCAGTAAGAGCATTGAAGATGGGTCATGGCTGGGTCTTCCAGAATGACAACGACCCGAAACACACAGCCAGGGCAACTAAGGAGTGGCTCCGTAAGAAGCATCTCAAGGTCCTGGAGTGGCCTAGCCAGTCTCCAGACCTGAACCCTTTAGAAAATCTTTAGAGGGAGCTGAAAGTCCGTATTGCCCAGCGACAGCCCCGAAACCTGAAGGATCTGGATGGAGGAGTGGGCCAAAATCCCTGCTGCAGTGTGTGCAAACCTGGTCAAGAACTACAGGAAATGTATGATCTCTGTAGTTGCAAACAAAGGTTTCTGTACCAAATATTAAGTTCTGCTTTTCTGATGTATCAAATACTTATGTCATGCAATAAAATGCAAATTAATTACTTAAAAACCATACAATGTGATTTTCTGGATTTTTGTTTAAGATTCCGTCACTCACAGTTGAAGAGTACCTATGATAAAAATTACAGACTTCTACATGCTTTGTAAGTGGGAAAACCTGCAAAATCGGCAGTGTATCAAATACTTGTTCTCCCCACTGTAGGAACCTCTAGCTTCAAGGATTTTTGCAATTCATTCCAGTCATTGGCAGCAGAGAACAGGAAGGAATGGCGGCCAAAGGAGGTGTTGGCTTTGGGGGTGGCCAGTGAGATATACCTGCTGGAGCGCATGCTACGGGTAGGTGTTGCTATGGTGACCAGCGAGCTGAGATAAGGCAGGGATTTACCTAATAAAGACTTATAGATGACCTGGAGCCAGTGGGTTTGGCGACGAATATGTAGTGAGGGCCAACCGACGAGAGAATACAGGTCGCAGTGGTGGGTAGTATATGGGGCTTTGGTAACAAAATGGATGGCACTGTGATAGACTACATCCAATTTGCTGAGTAGAGTGTTGGAGGCTATATTGTAAATGACATCGCCGAAGTCAAGGATCGGTAGGATGGTAAGTTTTACAAGGGCATGTTTGGCAGCATGAGTGAAGGATGCTTTGTTGCGAAATAGGAAGCCGATTCTAGATTTAATTTTGGATTGGAGATGCTTAATGTGAGTCTGGAAGTTGAGTTTACAGACTAACCAGACGCCTAGGTATTTGTAGATGTCCACAAATTCTAAGTCAGACCCGTCAAGGGTAGTGATGATAGTCCGGTGGGCGGGTGCGGGCAACATTCTATTGAAGAGCATGCATTTAGTCTTACTAGCATTTAAGAGCAGTTGGAGGCCACGGAAGGAGTGTTGTATGGCATTGATTGCATAGCAGAGAAGATCCGGTGGGAATTGAAGAAGTCAGTGATCTCTTTATTAACTTGGCTTTCGAAGACTTTAGAAAGGCAGGGCAGGATGGATATAGGTCTGTAACAGTTTGGGTCTAGAGTGTTTCCCCCTTTGAAGAGGGGGATGACCGCGGCAGCTTTCCAATCTCTAGGGATCTCAGACGATACAAAAGAGAGGTTGAACAGGCTGGTAATAGGGGTTGCAACAATTTTAAATTTTAGGAAGAAAGGGTCCAGATTGTCTAGCCCAGCAGATTTGTAGGGGTCCAGATTTAGCAGCTCTTTCAGAACATCAGCTGTCTGGATTTGGGTGGAGAAGCGGGGGGGGGGGGGGGGGGGGGGTGGGTTGCACAGGTTGCTGCGGGAGGTACAGAGCTGTTGGGCGGGGTAGAGGTAGCCAGGTGGAAAGCATGGCCAGCCGTAGCAAAATGCTTGTTGAAATTTTCGAATTTATCGGTGGTGACAGTGTTTCCTAGCCTCAATGCAGTGGGCAACTGGGAGGAGATGCTCTTATTCTCCATAGACTTTACAGTGTCTCAGAACTTTTTGGAATTAGTACTACAGGATGCAAATTTCTGTTTGAAAAAGCTGGCATTTGCTTTTCTAACTGACTGTGTATATTTGTTCCTGGTTTCCCTGAAAAGTTGCATATCGCAGAGGCTATTCGATGCTAATGCAGTGCGCCACAGGATGTTTTTGTGTTGGTCAAGGGCAGTCAAGTCTGGGGTGAACCAAGGGCTATATCTATTTTTAGTTCTAAGTTTTTTGAAAGGGGCATGATTATTTAGGATGGTGAGGAAAGCACTTTTAAAGAACATCCAGGCATCATCTACTGACGGGATGAGGTCAATATCCTTACAGGATACCTGAGCCAGATCGATTAGAAAGGCCTGCTCGCAGAAGTGTTTTAGGGAGCGTTTGACAGTGATAAGGGGTGGTCGTTTGACCGCGGACCTATTACGAACGCAGGCAATGAGGCAGTGATCGCTGAGATCCTGGTTGAAAACAGAGGAGGTGTATTTGGAGGGCAAGTTGGTCAGAATGATGTCTATGATAGTACCCATGTTTACGGATTTAGTGTTGTACCTGGTGGGTTCCTTGATAATTTGTGTGAGATTGAGGGCATCTATCTTAGATTGAAGAACAGCCGGGGCGTTAAGCATATCCCAGTTTAAATCACCTAACAGTACAAACTCTGAAGATAGATGGGGGGCAATCAATTCACATATGGTGTCCAGGGCACAGCTGGGGGCTGAGGGGGGTCTGTAACAGGCAGCAACAATGAGAGACTTATTTCTGGAAAGGTGGATTTTTAAGAGTAGAAGCTCAAACTGTTTGGGCACAGACCTGGACAGTATGACAGAACTCTGCAGGTTATCTCTGCAGTAGATTGCAACTCCACCTCCTTTGGCAGTTCTATTTTGACGGGAAATATTGTAGTTGGGGATGGAAATTTCAGAATTTTTGATGGCCTTCCTGAGCCAGGATTCAGACACAGCTAGGACAGCCGGGTTGGCGGAATGTGCTAAAGCAGTGAATAAATCAAACTTAGGGAGGAGGCTTCTGATATTAACATGCAAGAAACCAAGGCTCTTACGGTTACAGAAGTGAACAAATGAGAGTGCCTGGGGAATAGGTGTAATGCTGGGAGCTACAGGACCTGGGTTTACCTCTACATCACCAGAGGAACAGAGGAGGAGTAGAATCAGTGTTCGGCTACGGGCTTTAAGAACTGGACGTCTAGTACGTTGGGTACAGAGAATAAAAGGAGCAGATTTCTGGGCGTGGTGGAATAGATTGAGGGCATAATGTATAGTCAAGGGTATAGTAGGATGTGAGTTCAGTGGAGGTAAACCTAGGCGTTGGGTAATGAAGAGAGAGGTTGCATCTCTGGAGACACCAGTTAAGCCAGGTGAGGTCTCCGCATGTGTGGGGGGATGGACAAAAGAGCTATCAGAGGCCAGTTGAGCAGGACTGGGGGCTCTACAGTGAAATAAAAAAATAATAGCTAACCTAAACAGCAGCAGACAAGGCATATTGAAATAAGAAAGGGGCATAAAAACAAACAGTTAATGAGGGGCATAAAAACAAACACATTAAGAGGGCTAAGACAACGACGGGTAATGGCGATGATGGACAAAGAGGGTCAGTTAGAGAAATGTGATGTGCTACACACAGGACCTGGGGCCTGGCAGTTAAACAGAATGAAATACCATATAACCAAACAGTCCTGCAGGCATCAGCTGTGAAGCTGAGCAATCATAGGATCCGATGAGCAGCAAAGAGGTGAGCTAGGGAGCAGTTCAGTGGGCGCTGCAATAGGCGAGCGAGGAGGCAGCGTTCAGAGTGCTAGCAGGCCGGGCTAGCGGATGAAACTTCAGCGACGTCGTAGAGGAAAAGCCTGTTGAGACCACGTCGGACAATTACGTCGGCAGTCCAGTCGCTGCGGCTCGGCGGGGCTCTGTGTCGACAGTAGAAGGTCCAGGCAGGTAGACAAAGGTACTGTAGCCCGGGAGATTAGCTAGTACACGTCAGCTGTCCGGGAGATGGGCCTAGCTCACGGCTAGCTTAGGTAGCATATGGACAATGGAAGTTTAGCCATAGTTTTCCACAAGTATTATGTTAGCCAGAGTACAGGTATTATGTTAGCCAGAGAACTGCCATCATGTTAGCCAGATAACAGGTAATATGTTAGCCAGATAACAGCCATTATGTTAGCCAGAGGACAAGTATTATATTAGCCAGAGCTTTTCTTTAGAAAAAAGAGGTCAACATTTTGTATGAAATTGTAAAATAAAAACATGTCAATATCATTTAACATACATTCTACTTTTGAAAATGCTATGCAAGTGCTATGTTCCAACATATTACTAATCTACACTACGGCACTCTAACCAATAGCTCAAACATGTTCTATTTTCCACTGAGTTGCAATACTGCTCTGACAGTATTGCAAGCCTGCTCGGAAACGTGTTCGCATTTACCATTATGGAAATTAATTAGCTGTGCTGAACCTTTTTTTCGGTATTTCAATATCCGAGCCATTTCACACAGAGAGGTGTGCGTGTGCATAGACTGTCATAGTCTTCCATAAGTCAACTGACACTGCTATGATATACATGACTCTCTGACTGACTGACTAGTATGTTGGCGTGGTTTAGAGAGTGGGGCTCCTATGGCCCTGTAAGGTGCTCATAGTGAAAGTCAGTTATATAGGCAGCAGCAGCCTAGTGATGGGAGCTCAGGGAGACCTGGTGTTGATACTAAACGGGTTAATGTCAGCTCTGGGGGCAGAAGGGATCTGAAGGGGATCTCCGTCTGGGACTCCCATCACCGTGGCCTGGTCTGTCAGTATGTTGAGCTGTTACTCCCATTCATTAATCATGGGTCTAATTTGTTTTACTTGAACTCACTGACACAGAGTGACTGTTATTCCAGTGGCAGTGCAGGAGGAATCTTTCAGGGGAACAGTTGTTCGATTGCAATACATGGAGCCACCAGGTCTGCCCACTCTACTCAACCCTGTGTGTGTGTGTGTGTGTGTGTGTGTGTGTGTGTGTGTGTGTGTGTGTGTGTGTGTGTGTGTGTGTGTGTGTGTGTGTGTGTGTGTGTGTGTGTGTGTGTGTGTGTGTGTGTGTGTGTGTGTGTGTGTGTGTGTCTGTGTGTCTGTGTGTGTGAGTGTGATGAATATATTTGAAGAATATAGTATACGAGTACACTCATTAATAATACTGTATATTTGATGAGTATAGTAGATACAGTACACTCATTAATAATACTGTATATTTGATGAATATAGTAGATACAGTACACTCATTAATAATACTGTATATTTGATGAATATAGTAGATACAGTACACTCATTAATAATACTGTATATTTGATGAATATAGTAGATACAGTAAACTCATTAATAATACTGTATATTTGATGAATATAGTATACGAGTACACTCATTAATAATACTGTATATTTGATGAGTATAGTAGATACAGTACACTCATTAATAATACTGTATATTTGATGAATATAGTAGATACAGTACACTCATTAATAATACTGTATATTTTATGAATATAGTAGATACAGTACACTCATTAATAATACTGTATATTTGATGAGTATAGTAGATACAGTACACTCATTAATAATACTGTATATTTGATGAATATAGTAGATACAGTACACTCATTAATAATACTGTATATTTGATGAATATAGTAGATACAGTACACTCATTAATAATACTGTATATTTGATGAATATAGTATACGAGTACACTCATTAATAATACTGTATATTTGATGAATATAGTACATACTGTATACTCCTTAATAATACTGTATATTTGTTCAGTTAATAAGTACCTCTATCAGTGGTAGAGTGAAAGGCCTTTCTCTCTCTGAATGGGAGGGTGAAAGGCCTTTCTCTCTCTGAATGGGAGGGTAAAAGGCGTAGTACTGTAGTTACAATGCAGGGTGAATTACCACGATCAATCATTCTCATTATTAGTGGAACAGTTGAGCCTCTTTGGCCCAGAAATAAAATAATGTAAGCATTTATCCAACGGCCCAGCTACTTTATTAGTATGAATCCGTACAGTAAAGTTGTGTGTGTGTGTGTGCGTGTGTGCGCGTGTGTGTGTGCGCATGTGTGCGTGTGTGTGTGTGTGTGTGTGTGTGTGCGTGTGCGTGTGTGCGTGTGCGTGTGTATGCGTGTGTGTGTGTGCGTGCGTGCGTGCGTGCGTGTGTGTGTGTGCGTGTGCACGTGTGTGTGTGTGTGCGTGTGCGCGTATGTGTGTGTGTGTGTGTGCGTGTGCGCGTGTGTGTGTGTGTGTGTGTGTGTGTGTGTGCGTGTGTGTGCGTGCGTGCGTGTGTGTGTAGAGTAAAAGCTTAACCTGTGGCATTTCTCCAACCATGTATTTATTATTTATTATTAACCATGTATTTATTATTTATTATTAACCATGTATTTATGATTTATTATTAACCATGTATTATTGCCATAATATCCAAATGTACGCCAATAGAACTGAAATGACAGGAAATATACTTCACTTATTTTACCGTTTTCACAGTCAACCAGGTTTGATGTACAAGAAATTGATTTTATGCTCAACATAAAAATATATGGTTTAGCTCCTTCACTGTTATATGAACCAGGTACAGGACTTAAAGTTTGTACTGAAAACAACAGATTTTAAGGTAAAATATAACCATGCCACGGATGATAAAAGTATATATTGTGCTTTAAAGATTGTCTCCCACATGAATAGTCATGCACCCACATACTCATGTGATGATAGTACACATAGGCACACATAAACACACACACACACACAAAGAGAGGACGACGGAAGATTCCTCAACTATGGGCCACCAGAGACTCTTTCTGTATCGTAATGGAAGCAACAGCTTAGTCAATACAGCAGGCTGTTGACAGAGGAGCTGAGGGAGGAAGGTCAGTGGGAGTAGAGTATCTGTCGTGATACACCCTGAGGTCTGCTCTGAGATCTTACAGGAGACTCCTCATTTACCTGTTTGTAAAAAAAAATGACCATGGTCTTATTTCTATTACAGCACATTGGATGACTGTCATTCATATTCCATTCACCCAGCTCACTGTAACATCGATAGGTTTAGGCTACTACATGATACTCACATTTGTCATATACCATCATGAGGTTGCTACAACCTAGCCAATGAATGAAAGTTTACAACGTAGGTGCACAGGTTCGAGAGACAAATCGGAGTAATCAAGGCGACAAAACGTGACACATTCAATACCTCCTTGCACACTAGCTCATCTAGGGTGTTAGAAACCGTTTTTGTTTCAGAATCATCAGAATGACTAGACCCCTGATCACCTCCACACACAGTTCACTTTCATAGCAGCCACATACAGCATCATCACTTTGCTTGTGGTATAATTCCTTCTCGCATCTACACACATTCCTCCTTTCACCTTTTCCCCTCGATTGTGGACTTCAGTGCACAACACAACAGCTGTATGTGACCAGGCGAAAAACCTCTCCTGACCCTGTAGGTAGGCCGTCATTGTAAATAAGAATTTGTTGTTAACTGACTTGCCTATTTAAATAAAGGTTAAATAAATGCATTTATAACTGTTGATTCTGACAAGCAGCATGTATTTATAACTTATAACTTAACTTATGACTAAATACTTTATTTGAAAAGGGGTGAAGATTCTCTAATTGTTGATGTGTGGCCATGTTCCCGAATCCCTAATCCCAGGGCAGGGCAGCAACCTAAATCCTACATCACTCTCTCACACACACACACACACACACACACACACACACACACACACACACACACACACACACACACACACACACACACACACACACACACACACACACACACACACACACACACACACATACACACACACACACACACACACACACACACTAAGGTGTAGGATCTACCTCTCTTACTCTCCATGAAGTGTGCTCACCCACCACTCCTCTCAGGTCTCTCTCTCTCTCTCTCTCTCTCTCTCTCTCTCTCTCTCTCTCTCTCTCTCTTTTTCTCTCTCTCTCTCTCTCTCTCTCTCTCTCTCTCCACTGTAGTGCTTTGACATGTTTATTTGGACAGATGCAGTTAATCCCGACCTTCAGGGGAGGCGTCCTGGGCCATAGTGGGGAGGCATGAGGCCTGCCTTGCTCCAATGATAATTTGTGGTTTCGTCGGACGTTTGCCGGCCTACAAAGACGCCTCAGAAACACCGAAGGGCCGGCTCGGACTGGAACGAGCCAGTTCCATTACCAATAAACCAAGGACCTTCATTCTTCTTTTGAGAAGGAAATATTTTGACTTTATTTTCCCGAATTTGCTTTGGCACTCGCTTGGAAACTGTTTTTATGTGAGACTGTGTGTAAACCCACTTGGAGAGAGGAAGACGACGTTAGAGTAGTCTGACGTTAACATACTTAACTTACACGCTTAATATACAAAAACAAAGAAATCAGAACGGACAGAAGGTAATGTATGGTAAGAGAGTCATGAGCACTTCTCTTGTTTCTTAAGGGATATGGTAAAAATTCAGCACACACACACACAACTACCATTTTTTAAACCAATGCTTGGACCACACATCATACACTGCATGTCACAGGGTTGATCCCACCAGCAAAACAGCAACAGTTGTTTACGCTAAGATAACCATTACCACCTGAACTTAATGCTACTATCAGGGATCATAGAATAGATACCCAGCTATGCCACTACATTAGTAATACGTTCAAACATAGCTTTTGCTTTGTAACTAAACAAATATGACTAGACATAGACTATAGGACCATTCGAAAAACAAGTTTTGAGGTGTGGTGATTAGGTTAGAGAATGCCTGAGATATTGTATGCCTTTTGCTTTAAATGGGCCATGCAAAATGATGTTAATTAGACGATTAGAGATACTGGGAATTGGCACTCCAGAAAAAATAAAGCTGGGTTGAAACTTTGATTCATTGGTAAACTGATCTCCTGATGTACATTTGTATGTCAGTTGTATATTTTCTGTTAGGACTTTTAAATGGATAGAAACGGTAGCCCTCATATATCTTTTAAATACATGTTTTACATGATATCCTGGTATTTACAGTCTGGTCCCATCGCTGCAACTCCCCTACACACTCGGGAGAGGTGAAGGTCGAGAGCCAAGCATCCTACAAAACACCCTGCTTCTTGACACACTGCTCGCTTAACAACTGCCAACCGTGTCCCCACGCTCCTCTATACCAAGTCACTCACATGTACACGTCTCTCTGATGGCCTCACAGGCACCATCCCACTTCTGACACCAATGTAGGAATTTCGGGGAGGTAGCCAAGACCGGGACTTAAACCGGGTCCAGGAACGATCAAGACAAAATCTTAACCTCTACATCAAGCAGTCTGAACCTCATGACGAGGTCGCTATTGTTGGGTTAAAGTCGCCACAATATGGGAAAAAAATATGATAAATCATGACAGCTTCGGTATTTATGGCTTAAACAAATCAAACTACAAAAAGGAAATCAATAGATATATTTAAAGATATGAAATGAAATGTAATATATTGCATAGATTGCAGAGAAGTGAGATTAAGAATGATTGCAGTGATGTTGATTTGCAAGCATAAAGAAGGATCCTATGGTGGTCCATCACTGGGAGGGAAAGTCTGAAGAGCTGATCCTCTCGTTACCATGTCCCTCTTAACCTAGTCACCTCTAGGTCAGACTACTCTGGACAGAGTCCATTTCCTACCAACACCCCCTCATCCACTCCAAATGTTTACAAACCTCCCCATTCCCAAGGGGCTAGACCCGTGGCTGGGTCCCAAATGGCCTCCTATTCCCTACATAGTGCATTACTTTTGATGGGAGCCCTATGGGCCCAGGTCAAAAGTTAGTGCACTATACTGTATAGGGAACAGGGGGTAATTTGGGATGCAGGCAATGTCACCTGGTAAATCTCACGCCCCAGGACCTCAATCGGAACTTGGGGGGGGTGGGGCAAAGGTCACGGTCTGGCCCCTGGCTTATCAAAGCCATGTTTATTTAAAGTCTTATCAAAGCCATGTTTATTTAAAGTCTTATCAAAGCCATGTTTATTTAAAGTCTACGCTTGGCAATTACAATAAACAGAAAGTATGTGTGTGTGTGTATGTGTGTGTGTGTGCGTGTGTGTGTGTGTGTGTGTGTGTGTGTGTGTGTGTGTGTGTATGATGCTGTCAGGATTGTCATTCTCAATCCAGCTGATGTTGGTTTACAGCAGAGGGAATACTCCTTGGCACCTGCAACACACACACACCTTCCCTGGGTAAATTAACTGACCTCGATTGGCTTCAGGTAAAACCAGGTAATGATATCACGCAAACAAAACCACTGTAACTCAGTTACTAATCCACCTCACCCCTCAATGTTCAGCCAGGTCGCTTAAGATTCACTTTGAAATTGGACTTCCGTTTATGTCCCGAGGATGGCAGGAGATGCCTTTAAAACCAGCCCCTTGGTGAGCGCCATTACCATCAAGTAGGCTATTTATTTATTTGACCCTATCCCAAACCTTAACCCTTAACTTAACCATTCAGAATGAATGCCTGAACTTAACCGTGGAGTTGTTTAAGTTTTAACCCTATCCCAAACCTTAACCCTTAACTTAACCATTCAGAATGAATGCCTGAACTTAACCGTGGAGTTGTTTAAGTTTTAACCCTATCCCAAACCTTAACCCTTAACTTAACCATTCAGAATGAATGCCTGAACTTAACCGTGGAGTTGTTTAAGTTTTAACCCTATCCCAAACCTTAACCCTTAACTTAACCATTCAGAATGAATGCCTGAACTTAACCGTGGAGTTGTTTAAGTTTTAACCCGATGCCAAACCTTAATCCTTAACTTAACCATTCTGAAATAATGCAGGAGGAGTTGAATAAAAGAGGAGCGGCAGCAGGAAGGGTCCAAGATATTTGGAGAATGGATAAACGGCAGAGTCTTAAGTCAAATTGGTAAAACAGTGAGATCTTGTTGAAAACGTTTCCATCTCTGTCCATGTGTTTATGTCTGAGAATTTACAACATTGTCAGACTTAAGCCCAAGGCTGATCTCTATCCAACTAAGATTCTTCACATTCTTCCATTACACTATCTGTTAGATACATTTAGGACGTGTCCCGAATGGCACCCTATTCCCCACATAATCCACCACTGTTAATCAGGCCCTGGTCAAAAGTAGTGCACTAAATAGGGAATAGGGTGCCATTTGGGACATAGATTTAGTTCTCCCTTGCAGTCACTCATGACTAGCCCTTCAACCCAGAGAAGGTGATTATGGAAACATCAATAGTGTTAGCATTTGCTTGCTCTCATAAATACATCAGCCAAGCAGCCAGAGACAGTCTCCTGGAGGTTTATAAAGGCCTCCTCTGACCATCAGCAGCCAGAGACAGTCTCCTGGAGGTTTATAAAGGCCTCTCTGACCATCAGCAGAGTAAGAGATAGTCTCCTGGAGGTTTATAAAGGCCTCCTCAGGCCGTCAGCAGAGTAAGAGACAGTCTCCTGTAGGTTTATAAAGGCCTCTTCAGGCCGTCAGCAGAGTAATTCATAGACCTAATTATGGAGGTGTTGGAGAAACAAAAACAGAGCTGCTCCATGAATAAGTTCAGATAGAGCCTGAACTGACCTGATCTCTGGTTCTCCATCTCCGGCTGTCGACTCACTTTGCACTCTGTATTAGATAAACAGGTCATAACATAATACCTACAGTATAGTATCTTAATGTTACAGGTCATAACATAATACTTACTGTATAGTATCTGTATGTTACAGGTCATAACAGAATACCTACGGTATAGTATAGTATCTGTATGTTACAGGTCATAACAGAATACCAACAGTATAGTACAGTCGTGGCCAAAGGTTTTGAGAATGACACAAGTATTGGTCTCCACAAAGTTTGCTGCCTCAGTGTTGATGATGGCAATTTGCATATACTCCAGAATGTCATGAAGAGTGATCAGATGAATTGCAATTAATTGTAAAGTCCCTCTTTGCCATGAAAATGAACTTAATCCCCCCAAAACATTTCCACTGCATTTCAGCCCTGCCACAAAAGGACCAGCTGCCATCATGTCAGTGATTGTCTCGTTAACACAGGTGAGAGTGTTGACAAGGACAAGGCTGGAGATCACTCTGTCATGCTGATTGAGTCAGAATAACAGACTGGAAGCTTTAAAAGGAGGGTGGTGCTTGAAATCATTGTTCAACCTCTGTCAACCATGGTTACCTGCAAGGAAACATGTGCCGTCATCATTGGTTTGCACAAAAAGGGCTTCACAGGCAAGGATATTGCTGCTGGTAAGATTGCACCTAAATCAACCATTTATCGGATCATCAAGAACTTCAAAGAAAGAGGTTCAATTGTTGTGAAGAAAGCGTCAGGGCGCCCAAGAAAGTCCAGCAAGCGATTCAGCTGCGGGATCGGGGCACCACCAGTGCAGAGCTTGCTCAGGAATGGCAGCAGGAAGGTGTGAGTGCATCTGCACGCACAGTGAGGCAAAGACTTTTGGAGGATGGCCTGGTGTCAAGAAGGGCAGCAAAGAAGCCACTTCTCTCCAGGAAAAACATCAGGGACAGACTGATATTCTGCAAAAGGTACAGGGATTGGACTGCTGAGGACTGGGGTACAGTCATTTTCTCTGATGAATCACCTTTCCGATTGTTTGGGCCATCCGGAAAACACCTTGTCCGGAGAAGACAAGGTGAGCGCTACCATCAGTCCTGTGTCATGCCAACAGTAAAGCATTCTGAGACCATTCATGTGTGGTGTTGCTTCTCAGCCAAGGGAGTGGGCTCACTCACAATTTTGCCTAAGAACACAGCCATGAATAAAGAATGGTACCAACACATCCTCCGAGAGCAACTTCTCCCAACCATCCAAGAACAGTTTGGTGACGACCAGCACCTTGCCCTAAGGAAAAAGTGATAACTAAGTCGCTCGGGGAACAAAACATCGACATTTTGGGTCCATGGCCAGGAAACTCCCCAGACCTTAATCCCATTGAGAACTTGTGGTCGATCCTCAAGAGGCGGGTGGACAAACAAAAACCCACAACTTCTGACAAACTCCAAGATTGATTAGGCAAGAATGGACTGCCATGAGTCAGGATGTGGCCCAGAAGTTAATTGACAGCATGCCAGGGCGGATTGCAGAGGTCTTGAAAAATAAGGGTCAACACTGAAAATATTGACTCTTCGCATAAACTAAATGTCATTGTCAATGAAAGCCTTTGACACTTATGGAATACTTGTAATTATACTTCAGTGTACCATAGTAACTATTGACATAAAGATCTAAGAACACTGAAGCAGCAAACTTTGTGGAGACCAATACTTGTGTCATTCTCAAAACGTTTGGCCACGACTGTATAGTAAATGTATGTTAACATCATAACATAAGACCTACAGTATAGTATATTATCTGTATGTTACAGGTCAAAACATAATACCTACAGTATAGTATAGTATCTGTATGTTAAAGGTCATAACATAATACCTAAAGTATTGAATAGTATCTTAATGTTACAGGTCATAACAGAATACTTACAGTACAGTATTGTATCTGTAAGTTACAGTTTAAAACAGAATACCTACCATATAGTATAGTATCTGTATGTAACAGGTCATAAAACAATTCTTAGTATAGTATAGTATAATTATGTTACAGGTCATAACATAATACCTACAGTATTTTATAGTATAGTATATGTATGTTACAGGTCATAACAGAATACCTACAGTATAGTATGGTATAGTATAGTATAGTATATGTATGTTACAGGTCATAACAGAATACCTACAGTATAGTATATGTATGTTACAGGTAATAACATAATACCTACAATATAGCATCTGTATGTTACAGGTCAAATCAGAAGAGCTACAGTGTAGTATATGTATGTTACAGGTCATAAAATAATACCTACAGTTTAGAATCTTATTGTTACAGGTCATAACAGAATACCTACGGTATAGAATAGTATCTGTATGTTACATGTCGTAAAATAATACCTACAGTATAGTACATGTATGTTACAGGTCAAACATAATACCTACAGTATAGTATAGTATATGTATGTTACAGCTCATAACATAATACCTAAAGTATTGAATAGTATATTTATGTTACAGGTCATAACAGAACACTTACAGTATAGTATAGTATCTGTAAGTTACAGATCATAATAGAATACCTACCGTATAGTATAGTATCTGTATGTAACGGGTCATAAAATAACACTTACAGTATAGTATACTATATTTATGTTACAGGTCATAACATAATACCTACATTATAGTATCTGTTTGTTGCAGGTCATAAAAGAATACCTACAGTATTTTAAAGTATAGTATATGTATGTTACAGGTCATAACAGAATACATACAGTCTAGTATATCTATGTTACAAGTCATAACATAATACCTACAGTATAGTATCTTAATGTTACATGTCATAACGTAATACCTACAGTATAGTATAGTATCTGTATGTTACAGCTCATAACATAATACCTACCGTATAGTATAGTATCTGTATGTAACAGGTCATAAACTAAATCTTACAGTATAGTATAGTATAATTATGTTACAGGTCATAACATAATACCTACAGTATAGTATCTGTATGTTACAGGTCATAAAAGAATACTTACAGTATAGTATAGTATCTTAATGTTACAGGTCATAACGTAATACCTACAGTATAGTATCGGTATGTTACCACACATGGTCCGAGCAGGATTGTTCTCCAGGTTTATTTACTCTCATGCTACAGTCTGTTTTTGTGTCTGGGTGTGGCCTCCCGAAGGCCCCCATGTTTTAAAGTCTGCCAGAGGCCAGTCGAAACGTAACGTTTTACAGTAATCTCCACCTTTGACAGATCCAGAACAGGTGTCTGCAGGCAGGCAGCACAGGCAGAATGAGGGCGAGGTAGTATCTCATCTTCATCAGGGGTCAGACAGGCAGAATGGGAGGTAGTACCTCAGCTTCAGCAGGGGTCAGACAGAATGGGAGAGGTAGTACCTCAGCTTCAGCAGGGGTCAGACAGAATGGAGGAGGTAGTACCTCAGCTTCATCAGGGGTCAGACAGGCAGAATGGGAGAGGTAGTACCTCAGCTTCAGCAGGGGTCAGACAGAATGGGAGAGGTAGTACCTCATCTTCATCAGGGGTCAGACAGAATGGGAGAGGTAGTACCTCAGCTTCATCAGGGGTCAGACAGAATGGGGGCGGTAGTACCTCAGCTTCATCAGGGGTCAGACAGGCAGAATGGGAGAGGTAGTACCTCAGCTTCAGCAGGGGTCAGACAGAATGGGAGAGGTAGTACCTCAGCTTCATCAGGGGTCAGACAGAATGGGGGCGGCAGTAACTCAGCTTCATCAGGGGTCAGACAGAATGGGAGAGGTAGTACCTCATCTTCATCAGGGGTCAGACAGAATGGGGGCGGCAGTAACTCAGCTTCATCAGGGGTCAGACAGAATGGGAGAGGTAGTACCTCAGCTTCATCAGGGGTCAGACAGAATTGGAGAGGTAGTACCTCAGCTTCAGCAGGGGTCAGACAGGCAGAATGGGAGAGGTAATACCTCGGCTTCAGCAGGGGTCAGACAGGCAGAATGGGAGAGGTAGTACCTTGGCTTCAGCAGGGGTATAATATACAGTATATTGTTTTCCAGTTGTTTGGGTGTCACTTTTCACCAATGTTGCTATTTTAGTTGGTTATTTGGTTCTGTTTATTTTTTCACCCATCTAGCATTTTACTGTACTGAGCATGAACAGCGCTTTTTCCAGACAACTACAATTTAAGGGAGAAGTAACATATGTTAGCCTAAGAATAATTTGTCTGCCACTTTATTTTTCCATGATTCTCTGTTTATTTTTCACAGCTATTATTAAATATATACTTTCAAATGCTCCACTCCATCTACCCAGCCCTGTTTGACGGAGCCTCTGTAAACCTGCGTGACGTATCGGTAGACCAGTGTAATACTGCATCAGCCTGATTCTGATAACTGACTGAATTACATCTGCCTTTTGAATCTGTTGGCGGAACGTGAAAGAGAACACATCCTGATTTATACACATTTGTTTGGTTCACTTTTTGTTGCTTGTTTGGTTCTTTTAATGTTGATAACACTCACAATAACAGGACTATAACAGGGGTTTGACATTTTTTTATTTTATTTATTTATTTAACCTTTATTTAACTAGGGAAGTCAGTTAAGAAAAAAATCGTATTTACAATGACGGCCTACCCCGGCCAAACCTGGACGACGCTGGGACAGTTGTGCGCCGCCCTATGGGACTCCCAATCACGGCCGGATGTGATAAAGTCTGGATGAGAGAGGTAGTACACATTATTATACAGTTATTAACAATGTTCAAGTGCAATGGAAAATCACATGGCCAAACATCCGTGTATGACTGTATTCATCTCCATGCAAATCCTATAACTCCCACTCACTGGTCCACACTGCTACCTGGCAACCTGTACAAGAACCGGTCTGGACACCCATTCTCCAGTGTACTGCTACAGGTTGGATCTGGCCCTCCTCCTCTCCTCCCTAGACTGATGTGCTGTGATTCTCTGGCAGGGGCTGTTCATCCAGGCAGGTTTGTATTATACTGTGGTGAGACCTGGCTCCTGGTTATAATGAAGGAGAGGGGGAGAGAGGGGGAGAGAAGGGGAGAGAAGGGGAGGTGGGGAATGGAGAGGGGGGGGAAGGTGGGGAAGGGAGAGGGGGGGAAGGTGAGAAAGGGAGGGGGGGAGGGGAAGGTGGGGAAGGGAGAGGGGGGGAAGGTGGGGAAGGGAGGGGAGGAAGTGGGGAAGGGAGGGGGAGGCTTGCATAAGTTCCCCTTTGTGTGCACAGAAGGAGGTAAAAGGCAGACTGTGTGCGGCGACCAGGGGATCACCCCTATGGTTCACGGCCTCCACGTCTGTCCTCTGGTTAGCAGGCTTTAACCCTGCCTGTTCACAGCCACAGCCCACCACATAGCAGAGCCTGCATCACTCAATGCCACAGTGGATCTCAGTGTAAAGGCTGTCTGCAGAACTGACCGGGGCATGATCAACTAGTGGTTATTACATACAGTGCTTACTACTTGGCTATTAAAAGGTTATTTAATAACATTTTATTTTACCAGATAAAACTCTGGGTCATATACAGTAGAATAAAATGTAGTTTTTTTGTGGTCAGGGAACCAAGCCTTGGCCCTAATCAAAATCTATGTTATGAAAACACCTTCAATGAATTTGTAATTTGAGTTAGTCTAGTCTTTCTACTGGGTGATTTATACCGCATGTTAACAGTGAGATTCACAGTCAAACATCAGTGATTAATTCCTCTGTGAACAGCTGCTTCTACTTTGACTCATCAGGCATACATTCAAACTCCAGATGCCTGACCTACACGGAGATGGCATCAAACTCCAGATGTCTGACCTACACGGAGATGGCATCAAATGGCAGATGTCCGGAGATGGCATCAAATGGCAGATGTCCGACCTAGACGGAGATGGCATCAAACTCCAGATGTCTGACCTACACAGAGATGGCATCAAACTCCAGATGTCTGACCTACACGGAGATGGCATCAAACTCCAGATGTCTGACCTACACGGAGATGGCATCAAACTCCAGATGTCTGACCTACACGGAGATGGCATCAAATGACAGATGTCCGACCTACATGGAGATGGCATACATTAACACGATCAGTTGACACTGCATCTTGTGTAGCTTAAACCAACTGAGAGAGAGAGAGTGTGTGCGTGTGTGTGTGCGTATGTGTGTGCGTATGTGTGTGTACACAGCCATTGAGTGAGTCACAGCCAGCACCTTCCCCCTAAAATCCCTCAACTGAAAAAACACAAATAAGAGTCCTTTTAGAATACTGTATTTTACGCTCAATGCAAGCTCCTAAAGACAGATATCCACCACTTTCTAATTCAAGAGGGTCATTTTTGGGCACATGTGGTCTGGATTATGTTGTTGCGACATCAGAAAGCTGTGGCATTGAAAATCAATGAGCTATGACTCTTTACCATGTCTAATTTTAGATCCCATCATTCAACGGGGTAAGCCTGGGCAAGCCTGGGGACTGCCCCCTTTTCTCAACCCTGACACACACCACTCACTGTACTTGACTAAGTGCTTAATGAAATGCTAGATGTGTGTGTTCACAGCTAATCATTATGAAGGAAAATGTTTGCCAGGACTTTTAAGGGGGAGGAGTATCGTATTTGGCAACAAAGGGGGCAGTACTGGTATCTCGGCCAATACACTAATTTCCATCAGATTCTTCAGGGGAGGACCAGAGCCGTCTACACAAAGCATCTCGGAGTAGGGGTGCTGATCCTGTCAAAGCATCTAGGAGTAGGAGTGCTGGTCCTGTCAAAGCATCTAGGAGTAGGAGTGCTGGTCCTGTCAAAGCATCTCGGAGTAGGAGTGCTGATCCTGTCACGTCTACTCCCACTCCCCCTCTCTGGTCGCTAGGCTGCTCATCATTTCCTCCACTATATCTGTCACTTCCTCAGTTTGTTCCCGTGTCTGCATTGGTGTTGTTTTATTTATCTCGTCCAGACGCTGTTCTTGCTTTGTCTATGTATTACTAAACCCTCACCCTGTTCTTGCTTTGTCTATGTATTACTAAACCCTCACCCTGTTCTTGCTTTGTCTATGTATTACTAAACCCTCACCCTTTACTTCCTTTCCGTCTCCTAGCGTCTGTCGAACCAAAACAGTTACAGATCTAGGATCTGTCCATATAATCTTATTCATTATGGAAAAAAAGGCTAAACTTATCCTAGGTCAGCACTCCTACTCTGAGATGCTTATGGACACGAGCCCAGAACTCTCAAGAACCAGGCCCAGAAGATCGCATTAGAGACCATGAGATCAAGATCTCTGGTTTATCTCCATCAGATAATAACTATATGTTACATCACCTTCTAGTACCTTTAACAGATGCTCTTATCCAGAGTGACATACAGGAGCAATTAGGGTTAAGTGCCTTGCACATTGTCGGTTCAGGGAATTGAAACAAGCAACTTTTTGGTTACTGGACAAACACTCAAATCAATAGGCTACCTGCCACCCTCACATCCAAATAGGTATTTATCACTGCTCACTCAATAGCCAATTAGCTTTGACCACCATACCATTTTTATACCAGTTTCTCAACTCCGGTCCTTCAGTACCCCCAACATTGCATATGTTTGTTCAAACCCCACACTAGCACACCTGGTTCAACAGCTCAACTAATCATCAATCCTTTCATTAGTTCAATGATGCATGCTTGAACAAAACTGGGTAACACTGAAGGTACTCAAGGAAAGAGTTGAGAAAGACTTTTATATAATACCATTGCTGTCTGCTGATCAACAGCAATGAGCTGGTCTCAATACACAACCTTGAGGGGCTCTCATTGCAGTATAGGATGGATAATATGCCTTTGTCTGTAGGTAGGGCCCCGTGCAGCATGTCAAGCCCAGCATGATAGTGGCTTCTCTACACAGCTCCTGCCACCCTCACCCAACCTTTCAGCACCTCTCGGCCCACAGAAAGGACCTCTTTGTTCAGGCCCCACACTTGTGACGTCCACTCAGTCTACTAGTCTTCCATTAGCAAGAGCCTGCCAAATAACCAGGGATTGTGATGTGTCTAATACCCACCACTGGAGCTCTAGTATTTACTTAAGGAGGGATAGAAAATGATCCCTCCCTCCATCCCTAACCCCTCCTCCTCTGACACAAGACTACTTTTATAACTCACCTTCGACACGCGGTGTGACTTTAACAAGGCCGATTGATTGATTGATTGATTTCGCTGACTGCTCAGGACCTTGTGTTTGGGTTGCCACCGTTTACACAGATGTATAGTATGGTTGATTTATCATCAGTCTGACTGGAGGGAGTGTGTAGGATTGTTCTATAGCTAGCTAACTCATACCATTAAAACTTGATAGAGGGTATTTTATGGAATTGATCACATGACAGATATCATTGGCTTTGTTGTGAATTGGTAATTAAGAAATGCTGTGATCTTATGCACAAAATTATGCAATCTGCATATATTCTCTCAAAGCTGGTGGAATAAAACAAATCCCTTGTGGAAATATTGAAATAGGTATACCAAGTAAGATTCTCTCAACACCATGAGGATTTAAACATTATAACAAGGTTCTTTCCAATCCATTATTTGTACCACATTTAGGTTCATTGACATTGTGTTCATTCAGGGTAGGGTGTTCTAAACCACACTGGCTGGGGTGAGTTCTGTGCCCCAGAATCCCATAGTCAGGGTACAGTCTGCTCCTCAGACAGAATTTCAGCCGAGCCAGCAGACATGGAAATACACATTCTAGAATGTCCTATTTTATTGGAATAGGTCAAAAGGTGTTTTATTGCAGATGAAACACAATCCTGTAAAAACATAATGGAAATAAACATTTAAAAAACTGTGAAAAAGGAAAGGAAAAGTTACACCTCAGATTTTTTATATTAACAGTTGTATTTTTCCAGGCATGACATTCCAGGGCTTGGTTTAAAAATAAAGTATGCCAGTACTGAGCTTATTTAGCTTGAACTGTATGACACAGATTCCCTTATCATGACTTCCCTTACACTGACAACGTCCCAATACCGAGCCATACATGAATTCAGACCTGGCATTTCCTTCAAACGTATGTATTTTTTTCAGAGACTGGAAACACAGGCCATTTCTGCTTTTACTGGAAGTCAACGCAGGTGTTTCTCTCGCTGACTGATGCTGATGCTGGAGCCAAGCAAGTTTCAGTCAATCATGTCTTTCCAGAAGAAAGAGAAGTCGGGGTATCAAAAAAGAAAAGAAAGAAAAGAGAAAAAAGGCATACCGAGGGAAACAACTGCTCACTAATGTCTTTCAAATTATTATAATTTTTTAAATGTTATTTCACCTTTATTTAACCAGGTAGGTCAGTTGAGAACAAGTTCTCATTTGCAACTGCGACCTGGCCAAGACAAAGCAAAGCAGTGCGACAAAAACAACAACACAGAGTTACACAGTAAACAAACATAGTCAAAAACACAATAGAAAATCTATATACAGAGTGCAAATGTAGTGCAAAATGCAGTAAGGTTAGGAGGTAGGACAATAAATAGACCATAGTGGTGATATAAATTACAGATTAGCATTAACACAGGAATGAAGGATGTGCAAATTATGATGTGCAAATAGAGATACTGGAGTGCAAGATTAGCGGGGATGAGGTAGTAGTGTGGGCTATTTACAGAAGGGCTATATACAGGTGCAGTGATCGATAAGCAGCTTTGACAGCTGATGCTTAAAGTTAGTGAGGGAGATGGGAACCTCTAGCTTCAATGATTTTTGCAATTCGTTCCAGTCAATGGCAGCAGCGAACTGGAAGGAATGGCGGCCAAAGGAGGTGTTGGCTTTGGGGGTGACCAGTGAGATATACCTGCTGGAGTATTCTAAGTCGGACCCGTCGAGAGTAGTGATGATAGTCCGGTGGGCGGGTGCGGGCAGCATTCGATAGAAAAGCATGCATTTAGTTTTACTAGCGTTTAAGAGCAGTTGGAGGCCACGGAAGGAGTGTTGTATGTCATTGAAGCTTGTTTGAAGGTTAGTAAACACAGTGTCCAAAGAGGGGCCAGATGTATACAGAATGGTGTCGTCTGCGTAGAGATGGATCAGAGAGTCACCAGCAGCGAGAGCGACATCATTGATGTATAAGGTAAGCAACTTGATTGCTTAATTGATTGAGTAATTGATGATTAATTAATTGATGCTTAATTAAAGGTAAGCAACTTGCTAACACTGTTTAAGAGTGGTTTAAGGTAATATCGGTACGTTGTTTCGATTGAACTAGTGCTGTCAACGTTAACACGTTAACGCATGCGATTAATTTCAAATGGATAACGCGTTCATTTTTCAAAATCGCTATTAATCTCATTCCGGTTTCACTCTTGCTACTGGCTGAAAGCAATCGCAAATGCGGGCAAACATACTACTGGTGATGGTGAAACGCATTGAAACTTACTTTTTTTAAGACTCATTTGATCCAGTTCGATAACAAGACAAGCTAGCTAGCTACATTTTGATAGTTCGCTAGCTAGATGGTAAATTAAGCAGAATCTAGCCTGTAGCCTGTTTTATTGTATTTTATAAGCACTTTAAGAGGATAATATCAATCCTGTATGCTTCATGCTTGTAGAGGGGCCTGTTCTTGTAGCAGGAAGAAGAGGCAGAGAGTAGCAGTAGGACTAGTGAAGAGGATGATGGAGGTGAAGAGAGCAAGGAAAATGAAGGTTGCTCTGAGGGTAGTGAGAAGGATGAGGAGAAGACAGGATGAAGTGGACAAAAGTGAGGGGAATGCAGAAGGGTATTTGCCAGAGGACCCAGGACTATGGCCAGAGAATCTTACTAATCTACAGAGAGACACAATTGCTCGCAAACTGGATAATAGAGATGCAGAAAAATGCTTATTTTTAGTGAGAGTGCAGAGGCGCTGTACTGCATCCCATGCCTTCTGTTCTTTCATGAGCAGACAAGGGCACTGAACAGCAAGGATTGAGTTAAGTTAGCGAACATCAAATGGCAAAGAATGTACAGAAAATGACCAGAACATGAGACACACAAGGCCCATAAGGAGTGCTACTTGAAATGGAAAAACCTTCAGCACTCATTATTGGAAGCAACAGGAGTTGATTGTCACCTTCAAAAACAACTGCAGACAGAAGTAGAGAAGAATACAATGATTTTAGAGGCTTTTGGATGTGACCCTTCATTTGGCTTCAAGAAATCTTGCATTCAGAGGCAAAGCCTCAAATTTAGATGATGTCCATAATGACAATTTTCTTGGCACTCTTGAGTTATTGTCACATTATGATCCCCTTTTGCACGAGCACTTAGAAAAAGTAAGGCAAAAGAAGAAAGGGTTGCGGTTAGAGTTCATTGAGCTCTGTGGCAAAACAGTACTAAACACTATCCTGGCAGACAGAGAGGGTGCAATGTATTACTCTGTGATATGTGACTTAACACCAGACATATCTCACACTGAACAGAGCGTGCTATTGGTAAGATATGTACATCAAGACATGCAGTGTTTGGGAGATAACCGAGAGGTTCATTCAATTCAAAGCCTTTCACAAAAAGACTGGCACGGAAATCTCAAAAATTATTAAAGCAGCATTGCAAGACAATGGCATACCATTAGAGGACTGTAGAGGACAGGGATATGATAATGGAGCCAACATGTCAGGAAAGGTTAAAGGAGTGCAAGCTCAAATTCTTAAAGCCAATCCACTTGCTACATACTCCCCCTGTGCTTCCCATACCCTCAATCTGGTGGGTGTACGTGCAGCTCAGTCATGTCCCGAGGTCTCAACGTTATTTGGCTCTGTTAATTGTCTCTACAATCTCTTCAGTGCTAGTACAGAGCGATGGAATGTATCTTAGTCACATGAAGTCTGAGGAGGATAAGGAGAATTTATGGACAAAAGTCTGAGGCAAATGGTCTGAATAATTATTTCAAGACCTTTGATGCAATCATCCTTCTCACTGTGTGGGTAAAGGTCCTACAGTGCATTGAGAACCGAAATCTGATTCTTCAGGCAGGAGATAGTTCTCTGGATATTGAGGCTGCAAACATCAAGACACTACAACAGAAAAATACAGGCTATTCGCAATGAATGGGACTCCCTGCTCGCCGAGGCCTCCCTAGTAGCACAAGCAATGGAGATCCCTTCTCAGTTTCACAGTGAAGAGAGACGAAAGCAGAAGAGGAAACGCATGCCTGATGAGACAACACAAGAAGATACAACTGAAGAAAGAGCAGAGATTGCATTCAGAAACAACATATTTTTTGTTTCAATGGATAGTATTATCAGTAGCTTGAGTGCAAGGTTCCAGACCACAGCAACCATATGTGAAACATTTGCACCTATTTTGAAGCTGACAGATATGACTGAAGAGCAAATAAAGACAACATGCCAGACTCTGACAAGAAAATACCACAAGGATCTCACAGCTGAGTTTGAAAATGAAATGTGGCACCTGAACACAATATATAGTGCCACATTTCCACATACTCTGTCCCCTCTTGAGCTCCTTAATGCCATCTATAAGATGCAGCTATAGAGCATTTTTGGAGAAGTTTGTATTGTATTGAGGATTTTCTGCACACTGCCTGTGACTGTTGCTTGGGATGAACAGGCTTTCAGCAAGTTGAAACTGTTGAAAAACTACTTGAGATCAACAATGTCCCAGGATAGACTGAACAGCCTTGCACTTCTCTCCATTGAAAGCCAGTTAGCAAAGGAATTGGACTTTAAAGATCTCATCAATGACTTTGCCAACAAGAAGACCGTCAATGGGCTTTGGAATAAAGTCCAACATCATGTTCAGCTTTTCAGCTTTATAAAGTTTGAATTATTTAGATTTTAGGCCTAAATGCTTTTGAACCACTGCACTGTGGTTTTGGATCCTAAAACAGATTAAAAGGACTGAAGTGGTACAGACTGCGATGTATAGGCTAGCACTTTTTGGAAAGCTGATTTTTCTTGGTTCTGCAAATAAAACATGACTCTAGTGATGTCTTGTTCAATTGTCTTTTATTATGCAATACAGTAAGCCTTAAAACTAAGATGTCATTTTTTAGCTTTGTCTTACATTTTGGGAATGATAAAAACCTAAATAAACATGAAGCAAATAATGTTTGCTTAAGCTTGATACTCCTAGCAAACCTAATTTAACCATAGTAAAAGTATCACACGGTAATTGTACAGTATGTTGACTCAGACATAACAGCACAATTTAAATGGAGTGTTTTGTCTGTGCGTGCCACATTCCTCTCTGTGTAGTTAACAGGTGGCCACTAGGCGGAGCTCTTGAGAAAGGAGGGCTGAATTGTGAGATTTTAAAAAAGCACATATCACAGATTTCTTTTAGTATTATTTGTTTAAATGTGGTATAAGCAGTTCATTAGTGATTACCCCAATAACCACTAAAGATTCATGTGTGTAGTTGTTGATTCAATTCAATTCTAAAGATGCTTGAGACTGCATATGTATAGGGCCCAGAGTTGTGTGCTATGCCCCTGCGTACTACTATGGCTGACCCTGTAGGTAGGCCGTCAATGTAAATAGGAATGTGTTCTTAACTGACTTGCCTAGTTAAATGAAGGTTCAATTCAATTTGGGATAAATAAAAAGTTATCCCGTATCCATATTTTACCTATAGTTGGTTAACTTGTTGGCTAACGCTAGTTAGCACTGCCATTATCTCTGACAGTAGCTTTCCAAAGACGATAGCTAGCACTTGACCACCGATTATAAATAGTAATAAAACAAAATGTATAATCCATTTATTTTACATTTTACAAAGTTAGCATTGTTGCGGAAAGCAAGAGACTCAGTTTTGCAATGTATTATGGGATAAGTAGTTTAACTACAGTGCTGTATAAAGGGGGTCATTGGTTCAAGGATCACAATGCACTTTCCCCCCCATCAAGTTGGTCTGGGGGACCTTATTGGCATACAGCATCATGCTACAGTATGTCATGTTCACAGGCTAAGTTGGTGGAGACATAACAGGCTAAACTGGAGGAGTCAGACCAGGCTAAGTTGGAGGAGTCAGACCAGGCTAAGTTGGAGGAGACAGGCCAGGCTAAGTTGGTGGAGACAGACCAGGCTAAGTTGGAGGAGTCAGACCAGGCTAAGTTGGAGGAGACAGACCAGGCTAAGTTGGAGGAGTCAGACCAGGCTAAGTTGGTGGAGACAGACCAGGCTAAGTTGGAGGAGACAGACCAGGCTAAGTTGGAGGAGACAGACCAGGCTAAGTTGGTGGAGACATAACAGGCTAAATTGGAGGAGACAGACCAGGCTAAATTGGAGGAGACAGACCAGGCTAAGTTGGAGGAGACTGACCAGGCTAAGTTGGAGGAGACTGACCAGGCTAAGTTGGAGGAGACTGACCAGGCTAAATTGGAGACAGACCAGGCTAAGTTGGAGGAGACTGACCAGGCTAAATTGGAGACAGACCAGGCTAAGTTGGAGGAGACAGACCAGGCTAAGTTGGAGGAGACTGACCAGGCTAAGTTGGAGGAGACAGACCAGGCTAAATTGGAGACAGACCAGGCTAAGTTGGAGGAGACTGACCAGGCTAAGTTGGAGGAGACAGACCAGGTTAAGTTGGAGGAGTCAGACCAGCAGTCAGTGGTGTGCTTGTGTGAGTTCATGGTGCCTATTCAGACCACAACTGTGTTGTTAAACTGATGATAGAACATGGCCTTTGATGCAGCCACCACCACCCACTCATTTGAAGTACTCAATAAATACATGTTCTGTTAATAAATGTATTACACATTTAGATCTATTTCATGCTGGCAAAAAGTTCTCGATGGATGGCGGTTGGACACAAGCAGCTCGCCAAAACCTGGGCTGGGCTGGCACCACAGGAAATATTTTGGTTCATTCTCCAGACCTTTCCAATATTAAAAAATGTCTTGTTTGTTTATTAGTGGTGACTAGCTAGGTACGAGTCTTTAAGAAGTTGAAATTAAAGAGTTGTTTTAGCCCAATTATAAGTTATTTAAAAGTCTGACCAATGTGGCCTGTCCAACAAAATGGGTTGTAAATCGTACAGGGACGGGAGATGCCGTGCATGCATTCATCTGGCTTACCACACACCTTTCTTCAGGCACACATCTAGAGAGCCGTGCCACGGTCAAGTTTTCCAGCCGGCTCTTATTGAAAAGAAACAACACAAAACGTGTCTCCTGTGTTTACAAAGGGCTGTGGCCACTGAATTGATCACCAAAACCAACACGTACTTCAACAGCCAATAGCCAGCTCACTGTTCATTAGACTATATTACATCAGATGGAGTGTTGGTCAAATCCTGGGGAGTTTTGTGTCTGCATGGTGAAGGCTAGTTGAACAGTTTCTCAACATTGAATGTACCAATTTAGGCAGCACAACAAATACATTTAAGCTGTTATTTAACATTTCAGGCTCTGTCAATCAAAGCAGTAATTTCTCTGCCGTTTTAAAAATGGCACTACTGTGAATATGGATATGAAAAGTAATTTGACATAATGCAATTGTACCTGCTGGAGACTACGTGCATTTGGAGCAGAAGGGAACTCTGTATGCCATGTGTTTTGTGTGTGTGTGTGTGTGTGTGTGTGTGTGTGTGTGTGTGTGTGTGTGTGTGTGTGTGTGTGTGTGTGTGTGTGTGTGTGTGTGTGTGGTGTGTGTGTGTGCGTGTGTGTGTGTGGTGTGTGTGTGTGTGGTGTGTGTGTGTGTGGAGTGTGTGGTGTGTGTGTGTGTGTGTGTTTGACCTGGAGCGTGCGGCTAGCCTATAAAAAGTCCATTCACACAATAATTGCTGAATGGGAATACCTTAGGTAAACTAGGTCGGGACCTGTCAAAAACAATGGGCACTGTACATTCCTCCTGCCTCACCCTTAGCAATGGAGGAACAGTGGTTCACAGTGAGGAGTTCTGGCCCAATCTGCCAGCAAACCCATCAGGACCTGGATGCCACGCTGCAATTCTCACCAAAAAAAGAGAGCAAAAAGTGTGCATGCATTTGGTAAAAGCGTCTGCTAAATGGTATATATGAAATTATTATAATATAATTTATTGGTCTGTTAGGAATTAGGAACCTAAAGACAATTAGGTATATTAGGCATGCACACTGCTTCATTCCTGTAATGGTCTGTGACAGGACAACCACTGGTAAAACGGCAGTTTTTTGGACAGTTGTTCCAAAGGTTATGCTGTAACAGGGACACTGTTGTTCCAAAGGTTATGCTGTAACAGGGACACTGTTGTTCCAAAGGTTATGCTGTAACAGGGACACTTGTTCCAAAGGTTATGCTGTAACAGGGACACTGTTGTTCCAAAGGTTATGCTGTAACAGGGACACTTGTTCCAAAGGTTATGCTGTAACAGGGACACTGTTGTTCCAAAGGTTATGCTGTAACAGGGACACTTGTTCCAAAGGTTATGCTGTAACAGGGACACTGTTGTTCCAAAGGTTATGCTGTAACAGGGACACTTGTTCCAAAGGTTATGCTGTAACAGGGACACTGTTGTTCCAAAGGTTATGCTGTAACAGGGACACTGTTGTTCCAAAGGTTATGCTGTAATAAGGACATTGCCGTATGTATCTGATGCATTTCTCAGTAGCACAATAATCAAACTGTTGCATCAGCTCTTCATCATAAAGTGAGGGTTAAGAGGAAAGTCATTGTTACTCTTCTGTTTTCTCATGAGGACAGAATGTGTATTAGAACAAGGTACATTAAATATTTTACCATCCTACTTGTCTGTGTCCTAATAAGTCGATGGGGAATCACAAACCTTTCATAGTCACATTATCCTTGTCGTTAACCTGTTTTCCCAACAGACTGCATTCAATGGAAAGTTAATTAACCTAGTGCTTGGCTGCTGTAGATTGTCTAGAGGGCTCAGTAGGGGCCAATACCTGAATCATTTAAGGGTGAGATTTTTCAGACCGGAAAGTCCATTGGTAGCCCAGGCCACCAGTTTACAGGGGTCAGAACAATTGAGAGGGAAGCACACCCAATCTTTCAGTGGCCCACATGTGCAGTAACACTGTCAACACACAGGGGAGTGCAGGACCCCTGAGGGTCGTTCATGGGGGCCAGAGGGGGGCCAAACCTCTGCCAGAGCCAGTCACCTTCGTCTAAAAAGGGCTCCTGGTGAACGAAGTGGGAAGGTCAGGTGTTTGCTGTTTTTAAGAGGGAGCAGAGTTCCTGTAACATTTATCCTGTTTACTGAGGTAGAGTCCAAGTCAAGTCTCAAGTCTTTTAGGGCCAAATTTAAGTCAAGTCTTAAGTCACTTTTGGCAATGGCTTTCTTCTTGCTGTGGGTTCTATAAACCTTGTAAATTATTTGAAGTAAATTATTTCCTACATTCCTTTTTGGTAAATTTCATAAATGTAAAGTTAGTTGCCAAACACTGTCATAATTATATAATTTACAGCATATTATTTAAATATGACATGATTTCACATACTATGATAAACGATTGTCTTAACAAGCTTAACTGAAGATAATCTTAAGATAAACGATAGCTTAACTTTTGCTTGCGTTTTAATGTTCTGATCTATATAGCAATAGCATACACAATGTCCACTCAATCAAATAAGGACAAAGTGCCACAGGTGTGGCACATAACCAACTTAAGCAGGATCCCCAATCAGAGACAACGCTTAGCAGCTGCCTCTAATTGGGGAGCCAACACAAAACACTCAGAGAAATAAAATACTAGATCTGTCAGGCTATGACCATGGCTAAATAGAGGAGCCAAAGGCTTCCCTATGGCCAGAGCCTGACAACATCCCTGTACAGAGATGGAGAGGCTTGACATCGTAAGGCGGTACTGTACTGGTCTTTGCTGATATACTATGCATTATAACCAGCCACTTTTAGTCATTCACTGATGCATTGCCCATAGGGGACACAGGGGCACATGCCCCCTCAGATTTGTCCAGCAAAAAAAATACAAAAAACTATACAGTTATTATTTTTGTTTAAATGTGTTGTTGTTTCTCTCGAATACTACGAGCCAGCTACATATGTATGATCTTAATTTGAGCCAGCAGGGTAATAATCCTGCAGCAATAGTAATTACTGGCTTCTTTATAGAACAGTGATACTGGCTTCTTTATAGAACAGTGATACTGGCTTCTTTATAGAACAGTGATACTGGCTTCTTTATAGAACAGTGATACTGACTGCTTTATAGAACAGTGATACTGGCTTCTTTATAGAACAGGGATACTGGCTGCTTTATAGAACAGTGATACTGGCTGCTTTATAGAACAGTGATACTGGCTGCTTTATAGAACAGTGATACTGGCTGCTTTATAGAACAGTGATACTGGCTGCTTTATAGAACAGTGATACTGTCTGCTTTATAGAACAGTGATACTGGCTGCTTTATAGAACAGTGATACTGGCTGCTTTATAGAACAGTGATATTGGCTGCTTTATAGAACAGTGATACTGGCTTCTTTATAGAACAGGGATACTGGCTGCTTTATAGAACAGTGATACTGGCTGCTTTATAGAACAGTGATACTGGCTGCTTTATAGAACAGTGATACTGGCTGCTTTATAGAACAGTGATACTGTCTGCTTTATAGAACAGTGATACTGGCTGCTTTATAGAACAGTGATACTGTCTGCTTTATAGAACAGTGATACTGTCTGCTTTATAGAACAGTGATACTGGCTGCTTTATAGAACAGCGATACTGGCTGCTTTATAGAACAGTGATATTGGCTGCTTTATAGAACCATGTTTTTTTTAGGTTTTCACTCTTTAAATCAGACTTCTATATATAAAAATACATTTAAAAAATTGTCCACAACAACTCTTAAACCACATCATGAGACAAATTTTTAGGTCTGATCAAATTAAATACAATTATTTTGGGGAACGTGTAGTATAGATTAATTGCCACCAAGAAAAAAAACATTTGGCTAGCGGTGTTACTGTACTGTATAATGTAGGCAGAGTTTGCAAATCATCATGATATCATTCTGCCAGGTAGGCCTACTTTGCAGTCAACATTTAATTGGGAAGGTTTTTTTGGGAAAGCCTTTAGAAATGTTCATTCAAACAGCGCATGATGACTGAATTGAGCATCGCAAAGATTCAGACCTCGACATCGAACCAAACCTTTTCAATACCTGTTTTGCATACCCATTTTTATTAGAATGTTTATTCGAAAATCAACAATATAATACAAAGACAATGCGAATGGCCGCTCCCGTCAGTGCGTGCTCCAGTCAGTGGGTGTGCTCGCCCCCACCCCCTGAGATGCCGGGATTTTCCAAGGGCAGGAAGGACCAAGCCACGCCCAACACCCAGGCAGGCCTGGAAGCGAACCGACCCATAACCACCAGGACCAGCACACACACCGCTCACAGCGTGAAACCAAAACACAAAACATAATAACCAAATGCTAAACATACCATCATGCATACCCATTGCTGCCTTAGTTAGCATTTACTGGTTGACACGTCTTTCCTACCTACCATACTGGCTACCGATGTCATTCGCTGCTTCATGCAACAAGCAGTTGAGAGCTGTGTGCTCTTGTTGCCTGACAGATGATATTCCGCTTAAACTAGGCTATGTGTGCGGCGTACATGTGAATATATTTCACGTGCTTTGCGACTACATAATTGATAAATCGTATACCTCCACTACACTACTTTGATACGCATCAGTAGGGATTAAGAAGTGAGTATATACAATGCCCACTGAAAAAATACTGGCATATACTGTACCTGCGTATACCTTCCACTACACCACTGGGTGAGTAAATATTTTATTTGATTTTATTTAACCTTTATTTAATTAGGCAAGTCAGTTAATAACATGTTCTTATTTACAATGACTGCCTACCTACAGGGTCAGCCCCTGGAGCAAATTAGGGTAAAGTGCCTTGTTCAAGGACACATCGACAGGTTTTTCACCTTGTCGGCTCTGGTTTTCGAACCAGAGATCTTTCGGTTACTGGCCCAACACTCTAACCGCTAGGCTACCTGCCACCCAAATATATACAGGAAGAGGCGGCCATTTTATTTCTTAATGTCTGTTTCTAGCCCAGGGTACACTGTCAGTCAGCCCTGTGTCACAGCCTAGTCACACTCTCCTCCATAAACACAATAGCACTTTGACTGTTTGTGATGAGCTCAGAACAGGGCATGGCATTGGTGACTACATCCCCCCTCCCTTCACACACAGACACACACTGCCCCAGAACGAGGGTGTGACAAGGGGTGAAAAAAAACACACAGTTGACATCAGCGTCACCCGTGTTACCGACACATTCGGCGCTGACACGTACAGGGTGACAGGCTGGTGTTTTGCAGGGGGGACTGGAGGCAGGGCTACAAACCATAGTCCCAGTTACAGCGGACAAAGACAGCTTTCATTTATAGCTAGCTGTTCACTCAGCCCTGGAGACCACTTCTGGTTTTGTGTGTCTGGAAATTAGAATTTGAGGTGGCAGCGAGACGCCATCGGATCCAAAAACCACGAGCAGCAGGGGATATTTATGTTTACACACTTGACATTGACTGGTTGTGTCCCAAATGGCACCCTATTCCCTACATAGTGTACAACTTTTGAACAGAGTTCTATGGGCCCTGGTAAAAAATAATGCACTATATAGTAAATAGGATGCTATTTGGGACATAGGAGTGGAGTTTACCTTTTGTCTGTTTCCCACCATTACTCAGGCTAATTTGAAATGTGTATTTCCTATATGGCCTTCCTCGCCTAGTACCCCCCACCCTTAGTTAAGCCTAAATTCATTTTGTTGGATCAAGGCCAGGCAATGTGATACACTATATCCACTATATTTCGCCCGTATCTCAAACATTCTACCATGACCTATGAGATAAAATACCCCTTTATATACAGTGGGGAGAACAAGTATTTGATACACTGCCGATTTTGCAGGTTTTCCTACTTACAAAGCATGTAGAGGTCTGTAATTTTTATCATAGGTACACTTCAACTGTGAGAGACGGAATCTAAAACAAAAATCCAGAAAATCACATTGTATCATTTTTAAGTAATTAATTTGCATTTTATTGCATGACATAAGTATTTGATACATCAGAAAAGCAGAACTTAATATTTGGTACAATTAATATTTGGTGCAATTACAGAGATCATACGTTTCCTGTAGTTCTATACCAGGTTTGCACACACTGCAGCAGGGATTTTGGCCCACTCCTCCATACAGATCCTTCAGGTTTCGGGGCTGTCGCTGGGCAATACGGATTTTCAGCTCCCTCCAAAGATTTTCTATTGGGTTCAGGTCTGGAGACTGGCTAGGCCACTCCAGGACCTTGAGATGCTTCTTACGGAGCCACTCCTTAGTTGCCCTGGCTGTGTGTTTCGGGTCGTTGTCATGCTGGAAGACCCAGCCATGACCCATCTTCAATGCTCTTACTGAGGGAAGGAGGTTGTTGGCCAAGATCTCGCAATACATGGCCCCATCCATCCTCCCCTCAATACGGTGCTGTCGTCCTGTCCCCTTTGCAGAAAAGCATCCCTAAAGAATGATGTTTCCACCTCCATGCTTCACGGTTGGGATGGTGTTCTTGGGGTTGTACTCATCCTTCTCCTTCCTCCAAACACGGCGAGCGGAGTTTAGACCAAAAAGCTCTATTTTTGTCTCATCAGACCACATGACCTTCTCCCATTCCTCCTCTGGATCATCCAGATGGTCATTGGCAAACTTCAGACGGGCCTGGACATGCGCTGGCTTGAGCAGGGGGACCTTGCGTGCGCTGCAGGATTTTAATCCATCACGGCATAGTGTGTTACTAATGGTTTTCTTTGAGACTGTGGTCCCAGCTCTCTTCAGGTCATTGACCAGGTCCTGCCGTGTAGTTCTGGGCTGATCCCTCACCTTCCTCATGATCATTGATGCCCCACGAGGTGAGATCTTGCATGGTGCCCTAGACCGAGGGAGATTGACCCTCATCTTGAACTTCTTCCATTTTCGAATAATTGCGCCAACAGTTGTTGCCTTCTCACCAAGCTGCTTGCCTATTGTCCTGTAGCCCATCCCAGCCTTGTGCAGGTCTACAATTTTATCCCTGATGTCCTTACACAGCTCTCTGGTCTTGGCCATTGTGGAGAGGTTGGAGTCTGTTTGATTGAGTGTGTGGACAGGTGTCTTTTATACAGATAACGAGTTCAAATAGGTGCAGTTAATACAGGTATTGAGTGGAGAACAGGAGGGCTTCTTAAAGAAAAACTAACAGGTCTGTGAGAGCCGGAATTCTTACTGGTTGGTAGGTGATCAAATACTTATGTCATGCAATAAAATGCAAATTAATTATTAAAAAATCATACAATGTGATTTTCTGGCTTGGCTGTAGTGTGTTGCCGTTCTGTCTCAAGTCAACAGAGGCTGCGTCCCAATTGACTCCTTATTCCATATAGTCTAGTACACTATTGCAATACTTGTGACCCAGGCCTATAGGGCTTTGGTCAAAAGTAGTGCACTATATAGGGAATAGGGTGCCTTTTGGGATGCGGTCAGATTGATGTCTTGTCTTGTTAGCAACTCCAAGCGTCAGTGATCCTATTCCAACGTTATTTAACAGTTTGTTTTCTCAATGAGAGGAATGATCCTGCCCTTCCTTCTACTGTCTCTCACTTCAGCCTGGATTGTAACAGAACCCTCAGAACCCCTGTTCCCCTTCCACTCACACTGTCACTTTAATTTACCAGACTGATTTGAGCCAACAATATTAATTAAGGCCTAATTAGCGCTAAGCAAACAAAAGTTAGTATTTGTGTTTTCTCTGTAGAAGGCACATCGGGGTCGAGGTGTGTGTGTGTACGTGCGTGCGTGCATGAGTGTCCGTTTCCTTTTGTGTCTAGCACACGTGCACTTGTGCATGTGTGTGTGTGCATGTGCATGTGTGTGCGTGTGCGTGTGCGTGTGTGTGTGTGTGTGTGTGTGTGTGTGTGTGTGTGTGTGTGTGTGCGTGTGCGTGTGCGTGTGTGTGTGTGTGTGTGTGTGTGTGTGTGTGCATGTGTGTGTGTGTGTGTGTGTGTGTGCGTTAAAGCCAGACAGGAGCTGTAACCGTCCTGTAATTAAATAACATGCCACCTCTCAGAGTCTAGTGTAGGATGAGTTGTACAACAGGAGACATTCCAACCAGTGTGTTTGTGTGTCTTGGCGTCCTCCAGCCCTCAGCCATTGTTAAAGCGTCACCGGCCCACCGGAGTAGGGAGTAATAATTAGCCTATGACGTGACTGACAACTGTGATTCTCCTACACACCTTGTAGTGGTGGGTTGCTGAGGGCGGTCCAAATGTTCACATTTATTTTGACAGGGCCTGCTTGCCTGGGTATATCATGTGGTCACAGATTTAAGTCTCGTGGTCTTTAGATAATTCATAGAATAGAAAACCCAATGCAATTACGTTGAACCGACGTGGATCAGATGTTGAATTTACATACAGCGGGTGAAATAAGTATTGAACACGTCACCATTTTTCTTATTAAATATGTTTCCAAAGGTGCTACTGACATGACATTTTCACCAGATGTTGGTAACAACCCAAGTAATCCATACATACAAAGAAACCAAAACAAATAAGTTCAGAAATTAAGTTATGTGTAATAATGTGAAATGACACAGGGAAAAAGTATTGAACACATGAAGAAATGGAGGTGCAAAAAGGCATGGAAAGCCAAGACAACAGCTGAAAACTATCAGTAATTAAAAAGCAATCCAGCCCCCTGTCAGTGCAAATTAATATCAGCTGGTTCAGTCCCAACTGATGGCCTACAAAAAGGTCTCATTGCCAAGGTGTCACACAAGACACATCTCATGATGGGTAAAAGCAAAGAGCTGTCTCAAGACCTTCTCAACCTAATTGTTGCAAAACATAATGATGGCATTGGTTATAGGCGCATTTCTAAGCTTCTGAATGTTCCAGTGAGCATTGTTGGGGCCATAATACGGAAGTGGAAAGACAATAATTTCACCATAAATTTGCCTCGACCAGGTGCTTTCTGACAGAGGAGTGAAAAGAATAATCAGAAGAGTTGTCCAAGAGCCAAGGACCACTTGTGGAGAGTTTCAAAAAGACCTGCAATTAGCAGGTACTGTTGTCTCAAAGAAAACAGTAAGTAATGCACTCCACCGCCATGGCCTGAATGCACGCTCACCACGCAAGACTCCATTGCTGAAAAAAAAGCATGTTGAAGCTCGTTTAAAGTTGCACAACATTTGGAAAAGCCAGTGAAATACTGGGAGAATATAGTGTGGTCAGATGAGAGCAAAATTGAACTGTTTGGATGTCATAATACACACCATGTTTGGAGGAGAAATGGCACTGCACATCACCCTAAAAACACCATACCAACAGTGAAGTTTGGAGGTGGGAACATCACGGTGTGGGGCTGCTTTTCAGCAAATGGTACTGGCAAACTTCACATAATTGAAGGAAGGATGAACGGGCAAATTTACCGAGACATTCTTGACAAAAATCTGCTGCCATCTACCAGGATGATGAAGATGAAACGAGGGTGATCCCAAACACACAGCCAAGGAAACTCTCAATTGGTTTCAAAGAAAGAAAATAAAGCTGCTAGAATGGCCCAGCCAATCACCTGACTTAAATCCCATTGAAAATCTATGGAAAGAACTGAAGATCAAGATTCATAGAAGAGGCCCACGGAACCTTCAAGATTTGAAGACTGTTTGTGTGGAAGAATGGGCCAAAATCAAACCAGAGCATTGCATGCGACTAGTTTCTCCATACAGGAGGCGTCTTGAAGCTGTCATTACCAACAAAGGCTTTTGTACAAAGTATTAAATAAATATCAGTAAGTGTGTTCAATACTTTTTCCCTGTGTCATTTCACATTATTACACATAACTTAATTTCTGAACTTATTTGTTTTGGTTTCTTTGTATGTATGGATTACTTGGGTTGTTACCAACATCTGGTGAAAATGTCATGTCAATAGCACCTTTGGAAATATATTTACTGAGAAAAATGGTGACGTGTTCAATACTTATTTCACCCGCTGTATGTGCCCATTGGGGATTCTCAACCAAACTAAACGCCCAGTGCTGCTGGAAAACCAAAAGCCCCTTGTGAAAACAAAGTAGTCAGATGGTTTCAAGAGGCACATGAAGATGTTATAATGACTTGACCACCAAGTTAGCGTTATCATATCTGTTTTATTTTGCTAGCCGTCTTTTCAACTTGACTTAGAGGCCCCCAAGGATCAACAGTAACCACATAAGATATGCTAACAGGTGGGTCTTAGTCTCATGACAAACCAGGAAACTATCTAGAGTCTAGGCTATCTGCCCAGGCCTTCCTTTGAAGTGACACAACAAGCACATTCAGTCAATCAAAGTTCTCTCTCTAGGGATGGAGGGGGTGTAAGCTCTCAGTCTGAACGTGGCCGAGACACGTTGTGTCAACTCCAAATGATTCTGACACTAACTCCAAGTGAATCGGACAAAATTTCCATGCATGTGTGACTGTCCTAATATGGACAACGTACTTGAGGGCTGTCGCTGTTTCCCTCTGTCAGACAGAGTGCTGTGGTGGATAGAGTCCAGAGTCACTTACTGACCATGGCTCTGTTACAGACATGCTGCAGGCCTATAGCTGTCCACCCACTCCCCTCTGTACAGGCCACGTCTAGTGACTAAGTGACAGCAGGGAACAACAGCTTGGCGGAGATAGGAGGAATCTCTGTCTTCTTCCTTTGAGGCACCACTGTTGGGGTGTGTGGGCGAGAAGAGTGTGTCCATTGACTGAACGGGATGCTCTTCATTGGTCATCTCCATTCTGAATCTCATGGACGTCTCACAGGAGTCTCATTGAAGTCTCAGTCACATTCCACAGGACTCTCATTGGAGTCTCAATGAACCGAGACATAGAACTACTACGTCTCGTCTTTTCTCTATAGAACAATGAACCGAGACATTGAACTACTACGTCTCTATAGAATATCTCTGTCTGTCAACGGCTGCCTTTGTTTTCTCTACAATGCCAAGGAGACTGGCCCCTTCAAACTCCACCAGCAGACTGGCCCCTTCAAACTCCACCAGCAGATGTGCATGAGTGGAGTTATGAGTTCATAGAAAGAAAATACCTTCAAACTAACTCATAACATAGTTATTGAGGGCTGCAGTACATACAAGCTGTAAGGTTCATTAGATCCAGCAGTACATGTATGTTTTAAGAACATTTCTGACAGGTAAAGAATAAATGGACAGACGTTTTAAAAATGTCTTTCCCAGAATAACTAGGCCTCTTTTCTGTCCCTCGTCCTCAATGTTTCATCAACCTAAATACTCCAAAGTTCCTGTTATGCTTAATTAGTCTGCGGCTATAAAATCATAACATAAACCATCTTGGGTTGCCGCTACCCACAATGCTTGTTTATAAAACGAACTCCCTTGTGGAGAGAGAGTGAGATTTCTAATGGTGATGATGGTGGTGGGTGGTGTTTGGCACTGCCAAACCCTGCGGTAGGCAGGGTAGGAGCAGATCTCGATTCAACTAGTATTTGATTTCCTCCAAATACTTGATCTGCGTTTCATTGAGCTTGGTTCCAATGGAATGGTTCCAAAAGTGCAAACACTGCTTACCTGGCACTCGAGGCAGACTCAAGCAAATGCTGGAAAAAGAAGTTGAAAGAAAGCAAATACTATTCGAACCCAGATATGGTGGTTTAGAAGTCCCCTGTGTTTATGTCAGTGTCAGACAGTGTGTTGGCCCCTGGGCCGGGCCCCCGGTGGTCAGCCCCTACTGCTGCTGCAGGGTCTGGTTCATAATAAATAAGCAGCTGTAAGCCTGTGCCTGCACTCTGCACAACGTCACGCTAGGTACTGTAGATGAGAGGATGTGGTAGTGGGCACCATTCACAGCACACTACACTCACTGTGGTACATAACACTAAGAGAGGCCCAAATGGCACCTTATTCGCTTTATAGTGCACTACTTTGGACTACTACTCTGGTCAAAAGTAGTGCACTTAGGGAATAGGGTGCGATTTGGAACTCACACTTGACCCAGACAGTGGGGAGAGCTTGGTTAACTTGCTGTCTTCACCAGCAGACCAATACTATGACTGGTTTTAAATCCAGAAATGATGTCTTCCTGTTTTCATTTAGGGGTAACTTGGGATTTGTTCTGTTTCTAAACACAACAGGCTATGACATAGAGAGATCAAAATTGTCATAGAAAGTGTATACGTTCATTAAGCCTAGATGCTGTCTGAAAAGTTCAATAAGACACAGAAATTCTGTCGACATGTCACATTTATAAATATCAATGCAGCTTAGGCAGAAAGGTTAACACTCAGTGTGACCGATGGATCGATCACTGATATATACTTTTCAAGTTATAGAAACTTAATTAATCAAAACTTCGGGCAACGCTAGCAGCTATCTTTATGACATTATTTTTCAAGAACCGCTAAGGACTCCCAGCCTGCCTTCCCTGGTAACCCTCTAGCTACAGGCTAGTTCCAAACTTCATTGCTATATCAACATTTTTGCATCAGAACCGAGGAGCCTGAACAGCAACCCAGCAAGTGCTGACTAGGCTTTTTCTGACAGTATAGAGGAGTGCGTTCAAGGACCCCGATATAGGTGTAGTGATGTAGGTCTAGTGATGTAGGTCTAGTGATGCAGGTCTAGTGATGTAGGTCTAGTGATGCAGGTCTAGTGATGTAGGTCTAGTGATGCAGGTCTAGTGATGTAGGTCTAGTGATGCAGGTCTAGTGATGTAGGTCTAGTGATGCAGGTCTAGTGATGTAGGTCTAGTGGTGTAGGTCTAGTGGTGTAGGTCTAGTGATCTAGGTCTAGTGATGTAGGTCTAGTGATGTAGGTCTATTAATGTAGGTCTAGTGATGCAGGTCTAGTGATGTAGGTCTAGTGATGTAGGTCTAGTGGTGTAGGTCTAGTGATGTAGGTCTAGTGATGCAGGTCTAGTGATGTAGGTCTAGTGATGTAGGTCTAGTGGTGTAGGTCTAGTGGTGTAGGTCTAGTGATGTAGGTCTAGTGATACAGGTCTAATGGTGTAGGTCTAGTGATGCAGGTCTAGTGATACAGGTATATTGGTGTAGGTCTAGTGATGTAGGTCTAGTGATGCAGGTCTAGTGATGTAGGTCTAGTGATGTAGGTCTAGTGGTGTAGGTCTAGTGGTGTAGGTCTAGTGATGTAGGTCTAGTGATACAGGTCTAGTGATGTAGGTCTAGTGATGCAGGTCTAGTGATGTAGGTCTAGTGATGCAGGTCTAGTGATGTAGGTCTAGTGATGCAGGTCTAGTGATGTAGGTCTAGTGATGTAGGTCTAGTGGTGTAGGTCTAGTGATGTAGGTCTAGTGATGTAGGTCTAGTGATCTAGGTCTAGTGATGTAGGTCTATTAATGTAGGTATATTAATGTAGGTCTAGTGATGCAGGTCTAGTGATGTAGGTCTAGTGATGCAGGTCTAGTGATGTAGGTCTAGTGATGTAGGTCTAGTGGTGTAGGTCTAGTGATGTAGGTCTAGTGATGTAGGTCTAGTGGTGCAGGTCTAGTATGTCATCAAACACCTGGAAACCATGGAAACCATGTGTTAGATGTATTTGATACCATTCCACTGATTCCGGTCCAGTCATTACCACAAGCCAGTGAAGGCGCCACCAACCTCCTGTGGTGTGTATGTGCATATGCACGTGCATGCGTGCATGTGTCCGTGCGTCCATATATGTGTGTGTTGAAGACCTTCTTGGCCTGCGAGAGTAGACCCACTCTATCACAGCAGATGTCTTGGAGTTAACCCACGCTTCCTCCAGGAAGACCCAGGGGAGAGGCACGGGAGACACAGCCCTGGGGTGGCTGACTGGTTAGGAGGGAGGTAGGAAGGGAGGAAGGGAGGAGAGGCTCTGGATCCTATCTCTCTGCCGCCACCATGACCTGCCTCCTGGCCACTATCTGCATCTGGGTTAGAGCTGTACACACACACACACACACACACACACACACACAAACAGACACACACACACATACACCCACACACACAGACAGACACACACACACACATACACCCACACACACACACACAGACAGATAGACAGACATACACACACGCACACACACTACCCCTACTCTTCAACAACAACCTGCAGATGGAGTGACCATTGTGGTTGTAAACTCTCAAAATGTATTTATCTTGTCTTGTTCAGAGTAATGTTGCTTTTCTTTCCTTTTATTTTCCTTTTTAAGTTTGTCTGTGTTTCCTGTCTGGAAGAGAACCACACATGTCCTGCATGTGTCCTGAGGTTACCATAAGTGACATTGTTCAAAGCAAGTTATTCTCTAAAAAGGACTTGATGTTGCAACACAACATCTGGAACTCAATCAGCTGGGGACACTGTGTGTGTGTGTGTGTGTGTGTGTGTGTGTGTGTGTGTGTGTGTGTGTGTGTGTGTGTGTGTGTGTGTGTGTGTGTGTGTGTGTGTGTGTGCGTGTGTGCGTGTGCGTGTGTGTGTGGGGGGGGGATTGGGGGGTTTGTGTGCGTGTGTCTGCATGTGTGTCTGTGTGAGCATGTGTGTGTGCGCACATGTCAGAGGAAGCAAGGGCCTCCAGAAATTCGATCCACCCCATCCCACTAAGGAAGAGAGAACTAGTCGCCCACCAAATAACACACACCCGACAACTGTGGATATTTTGGTTGGAGCTCTACATGCATAATGCATGGCCTCTCACTGTAACAGTACACATGTGTCAATAGTCTCCCATCATCACCACTCTGCTCGACAGATCCACTTCCATGGTCCAGGGCTCCCCAGCGGAGACCCCCACTCAATAAGGGGACAGAAAATCAGCACTGACGTTAATGAGACTGGAGGAAAACGCTCAGAAACTGACCAAACTTCTCTATTCCCTTCAACTTATTCTGAGGTTTACATTTCAGATTGATCATGGTCTGTTTGGGCTGTCAAACACACAGGTCGCTGTCTGTCCCATTTGAAAATACCTTTATATTATATTGTGTCAATACTTTCTCTCTCTCTATTATTCAATTTCATTCGATGCAAAATACTTTATTTATCCTAGAATAGAATAGAAAATAATAGAATGTCTTCTCCCCTCAAAGCCCCCCATCAGGAGGCCCAAAATCCCCCAGTGAGCCAGTCAGATCTGCCTGTATCTTCTCTCACATGTGGCTGCTGTCTCCCCCTCCAGTCTGACCCTTCACTTCGTCTTCAGGGTCAGTCCCACTCCAGTCTGGGCCTCCACTTCCTCTTCAGGGTCAGTCCCACTCCAGTCTGACCCTCCACTTCCTCTTCAGGGTCAGTCCCACTCCAGTCTGACCCTCCTCTTCCTCTTCAGGGTCAGTCCCACTCCATTCTGAACCTCCTCTTCCTTTTCAGGGTCAGTCCCACTCCAGTCTGACCCTCCTCTTCCTCTTCAGGGTCAGCCCCACTCCAGTCTGACCCTCCTCTTCCTCTTCAGGGTCAGTCCCACTCCAGTCTGACCCTCCTCTTCCTATTCAGTGTCAGCTTGTGTGTAAATTCTTTCAAATTGCCTGTGTGTTTCTAGCAGAGCATTCCTCATTGGACAATTCACTTCCCATGCAGAGCGTGACCTTTCACCTCCCTGACCCAGCAGACTAGCAGGAAGTGGAGGAAGGGAAGTAGCAGAGGAGCTGGGCCTCGGGGGTTTGTTCCCAGACAGGGGATGTAGCAGCGGAGGACGAGGACCATGTGTGGTTTTGATATCCGTTGTTCTGCCGGACAGGAAGCAGAGGTTAACGGCAGGGGGAATGATCTGTTGATCATCTGGGATGCTTGGCCATCTAGCCCCATAGAAAACATCCCCACAGTATTCCAGCAACATTCCTGCAACGTCCCAAGAAGGATGTTATTTGTTATAGGGGGACCCAGACCAGACATTTCTGTAATAGACCCAGTCCCAAGCAGACACCTTGAGACTACAAAACACCCCCAGAACATTTGCAACATGCCAAAACCATTTGAGACGCCATGATGAAGAGATAATTTACTATAAGGGACACAGACCAGACAAGGCCTTAACAGACTGGATCACCATACAACATAAGACTGGACATAACAGACCAAAGCACCATACACCATGAGAGTGGATATAACAGAACAAGCACCATACACCATGAGACTGGCCTTAACAGACCAGAAAACCATACACCATGAGACTGGCCATAACAGACCAGATCACCATACACCATGAGACTGGCCATAACAGACCAAATCACCATACACCATGAGACTGGCCATAACAGACCAGATCACCATACACCATGAGACTGGCCTTAACAGACCAGATCACCATACACCATGAGACTGGCCATAACAGACCAGATCACCATACACCATGAGACTGGCCTTAACAGACCAGATCACCATACACCATGAGACTAGCCATAACAGACCAAAGCACCATACACCATGAGAGTGGATATAACAGAACAAGCACCATACACCATGAGACTGGCCATAACAGACCAGATCACCATACACCATGAGACTGGCCTTAACAGACCAGATCACCATACACCATGAGACTGGCCATAAAAGACCAAAGCACCATACACCATGAGACTGTGGCCTGTAACTGGGGACGGGGGGAGGACAGCGAGAATGGAATGACATCAAACGTATGGGATCCATTCTGCTCCAGCCATTACCACGAGCCCGCCCTCACCAATTAAGGTGCCACCAACCTCCAGTGGTGTACAGTATTAGGGCTAAGTGGTGGACAGGTCTCTGGGTGTAGAGTATCAGGGCTAAGTGGTGGACAGGTCTCTGGGTGCACAGTATCAGGGTTAAGTGGTGGACAGGTGTCTGGTCTGCAGGAAGCCTAGCTGCAGATAGTGTGGCACTACAGACCTGGGTCCACCACCAGACCTGTGTTCAAGTAGTATTTGTTTTCTTACAAATACTTTAGCTGCGCTATATTGAGCTTATACTGACGAGAAAGGGACCAATGGAATTGTCACTGGCACTGGAATGAGGTTTTTACACCTGAATCTGAGAGGGTCTGGGGACTTTGTCCATGTACCTCCAGCAGCAGACCCCCTACAGCGTCTGGCGGGCAGAGCCTCAGCTGTGCCAGCCTTCAGAAGACCTGTCAAAACCTGGCATTTTATACGAGCGGGGTCCTGAGTGAGTGGTGGTGGTGAGCCCAGGCTCTGATGGCCCTGTCTGCCGAATATGAATTTGCGCCCCGTATTATGATCTGAGATAACTTCATTTATAAAACGGGAGCCTGACGATAAATACAAATTCAAATTCCAAAGCCTGATGAATCCACACAAACTCATCTGTTCTCACGAAAAATTCTTAACTTTTTCAGAGGGGACTATAAGAGTAACAGTGTGGTTTTGCCTAGTTCATAATAGTCTGCCTGCTTTCAGTTGCTGCAGAAGCCATTAACAAAAGCGTACCTGTGAGTGCAAGCGGGGATCATGCCACACGTATGTAACATGACCGGGCCGGCTCATAGTCTGCGAACAGTGCGGGTATTGGTTTTAGAGCACTGGCAGATATTGTCAAATTTTTTAGCATGTACTATCTGTTTCAAGAGCTCTCAAGTCAAGCATGTGTGCCAAAGTAAACAAACGTGTGTGTGTGTGTGTGTGTGTGTGTGTGTGTGTGTGTGTGTGTGTGTGTGTGTGTGTGTGTGTGTGTGTGTAGATGGAGGGGGTAGCGACACACAGTCTTGTCAGAATCATGAAAAGTAGAGTGCGTTGATGAAAAGTTCTCCAGAAAAACCTGATCCCTCATTCTCTCTCCCAAGGGAGAACCTGCACGCGTGCTGTTTCCTGTTTTTGGGGACAGAACCACAGCGCTATGGTGTATCTCAAGATGCTCTGTATCACTGTGCACCATCCCACGTCAGGGGCCACGTCCCCCCACTCTCTCCAACGCTCTCTCCGCCATCCACTCCACTCTTTGATTCTCTGCCAAAGCAAACAGGGGACTGCTGGCGGCCGCCGCCAGCCCCCGTTCCCATGGTGACTGAGCTCGGGCATGCACAGCGCCTTGAAGATTTGGATCTAGCGGTAGGCAGGAAGTCAAACAAAGAGGCCGGTTCAGGCGGGACTTTCTGCTGGACACTGTGTCCGAGACCAGACTACAAATGGAGAAAACCTTCCAATGAGAAAGAGACTTATCTCGTCCAATCAGGCGAGTGATATTAACACACCCTGTCACATGGTGAGACCCGCTGAACAAAGAGGTTGCTTGTCAGAGTTGGAAGGTTCCATTAATAGGAGTGTAATGGGAAAGGATATAGCTTACTTTGGTGTCATTAGCTCAGTGTACTGTTGAGAGGACCAAAGTTCCTTCTAGTCCGAAAATACAGCCAGCCTCACACACAGAAATGGCTCTGTCCTGAAAGGGAAATTGCTAGAATAACGCAGAGGACAAGCCTGGTTGTGTTGTGCATTATTTTTCAGTGTTGACTCTGTTTGTCTTTCTTACAAACAATCTCCTCCTCTACTCCTAAACCTGACCTCCATCAGGCTATACAGTGTCTCCTCTACTCCTATACCTGACCTCCACCAGGCTATACAGTGTCTCCTCTACTCCTAAACCTGACCTCCATCAGGCTATACAGTGTCTCCTCTAGTCCTGAACCTGACCTCCACCAGGCCATACAGCCTCAGAGTGGCACCAACTCCACCACAGGGAGTTGGTGTCAGTCACTCAGACTGAGAGAATGGCTGGAGCAGTTCCATGCTGGAAAATCACACTTCCTGGAACATCTAAAACAAACATTTCCTGTTATCAAATGAACAGGCATATTGGACGGGTTTAGTTCAAAAAGGCTTTCGAAGATCTCAAAGGTGCTGTATTTTAGTAGCCTGACAACCCATCCACATGGCTCCGGCTAGAAGCCACGCCTACTAGCGTTTATTTTATTCCATGAGTCTGGATTTGCTTTCCTCCCTGACGTCTTCTAGAATGCAAACACATTCTGACCGTTCTGATTGGTCCCTAACAAACTATGGGTTGGGTCAGAGCCAGAATACACCATGACGTTATAAACTTGAATTTGTTTAGTACAACGCCCCTCATTTTGACGTCAGCACAAACAACTTCTAGGATTTCAGTTTCAGACTGAATGCTCTGGCTTAAAGGCCCAGTGCAGTCAAAACTTGGGTTTTCTTGTGTTTTAAATCATATTGTACAACAGCTGATGAAACAGCCACAGAGACTGTCCCCTTTGATTTATACTGAACAAAAATATGCGTAACAGTTCATGTAAGGAAATCAGTCAATTGAAATATGGATTTGCCTTGAAGGGGATAGGTCCACCCACTTGGGAGCCAGGCCCAGTCAATAAATTAGTCCTAAAAAGTGTGTCCATAACAAAGTACTGCTCTGCCTTCTTAACAGCACTATCAACAAGGCCCCAGTTTTGTCACAACTGGACTACTGTTCAGTATTGTGGTCAAGTGCCACAAAAGCATGGCTGGCCCTTTGATGTACACAGAGAGCTAATAATAATAATAATAATATGAATGTCAATCTCTCCTGGCTCAAAGTGGAGGAGCGATTTACTTGTATTTATGAGAGGTATTGACATGTTGAATGCACCAAGTCTGTTTGAAATACTGGCGCACAGCATGGACACCCATGCATACCCCACAAGATATGCCACAAGAAGTCTCTTCACAGTCCCCAAGTCCAGAACAGACTATGGGAGGCGCACAGTACTACATAGAGCCATGACTACATGGAACTCTATTCCATATCAAGTGATGCAAGCAGTCAAATTAGATTAAAAAAAACAGATAAAAATACACCTTATGGAACAGCTGGGACTGTGAAGCATCACAAACATAGGCACAGACACATGTGTACACACACGATAACATACGCACTGTACACACATGTACACATGTATTTTGTACTGTAGATATGTGCTGGTGGTGGACTAGGGGCCTGAGGGCCTTGGCAGCAGCTAATGGGGATCCATAATAAATACAAATACAAATCAGAATTAATTTCTCCCCACAAAAGGGCTTTATTACAGGCAGAAATAATCATCTTAATGTTTGTTCAGCATAGTTTGATTTAACAGCTAGATTTCAGTTTTCCCCTGCCCACTAAGACCACTCCCAGACAGTCTTGATGCCACTCCTTAGCAGTCTTGCTTGAAAATATTGTTTTGCTAATCTTTGCCCATTTTAATGAAGACTCTATTAGTTCTACAGTAAGGTACTTAATTGTCACCCAGAAATTATTTGGTATTGATATAAAAACAGCTGAATTGGGCCTTTAAAGTCAATTAGGTAACTGCCTCATTGTGACATCATCAACCCCCTTTATAAACACAGAGTTTAAAAAGTAAAAAGGAGCTACCAGATCTGTAACTCCTGACAATTTGTGCCAAATAAAACCTGTATAAATCAAAGGCATATTTCAGCGCTGCCTCACCGAGATGTAAATCTGTTGCTCAGAAAGTGTGTGGAGACTGGGGCAAGACCTAGTGTGTTATGGTTGATTAAATGGATTAAGGTGGCGGTTACAGTGTGTCTCCTCCCAAAGCCCTGCTCTGAACTCTGCCTAGCTCCAGCAGTTACTCCATGTACCCATGATGAGAAATATTGCCCAAATCAAAGAGGTTCTCTCAAACTCCTCAGTCCTCTTTGGCAGTAATAGTATGTCTATGTTGGTCTCTATTACGGGTCAGATACCTTCCAGAATTAATAATTTCTTATTGTAAAAGCCTATATGAAGTCTCATTAAAAGTTTGCAAAAGTATTTCAGATCACTATTAATGTGGATATGATAGTAAAGATGATAGTAAAGCTATTTGCTCTTCTTTTAGAGTGCATCACAAATCACTGCAGTTAAATCCATATTTACTAAAGCATGGAGAGAGGAACAGAGATGTGTGGGACTTCAATGGTTTGTCTAGCAGCAGAGAAAGAGAGAGAGAGAGAGAGAGAGAGAGGGAGAGAGAGAGAGAAGGCTATGTACGTAAGTATGACAGCCAAAATAACCATGTAGGGTGGAGGCTAGGGGGGATGGGAGGGAACAAGGAAGGGGGTAGTGTTAGATGATCTCCAGTGGAAAGATGGACTCTCTGCAGCCCCAGCCATGTGTCTGGGAGGTTTATAGGATGACCTGCTCTGTCTGTCTGCCTGGGGGGGTTGTGGCCATTGGCTGGGGCTGGGACTGTGGCTGGTGCCTTCCCTGGTCTGCAGGGTTGGGTTGTGGGCCTCGGCTGGGGCTGGGACTGTGGCTGGTGCCTTCCCTGGTCTGCAGGGTTGGGTTGTGGGCCTCGGCTGGGGCTGGGACTGTGGCTGGGGCCTTCCCTGGTCTTCCAGGCCGACCTGGGCCTGGAAACATGGCTCTTATGTTACTGTTAGAACACATGTCCGTGCATACTGAAGACTCTAACGTCAGAGCACACTTGGGTGATGGTAATTTAGTCATTCTATTAAGAAACAGGTGATCCATCTGGAGGGGTAGTAAAGAACACACACACACACACACACACACACACGCACACACACACACACACACACACACACACACACGCACACACACACACACACACAGTCTGCTGATACAAAGACACTTTATTCATATTCATACATGTGAAATCACTTGGAACCCACTACTCCCACACCAAGCACAAAGTAAATACTTACCAACCCACTACTCCCACACCAGCACATCAACCCACTACTCCCACACCAGCACATCAACCCACTACTCCCACACCAGCACATCAACCCACTACTCCCACACCAGCACATCAACCCACTACTCCCACACCAGCACATCAACCCACTACTGCCACACCAGCACATCAACCCACTACTCCCACACCAGCACATCAACCCACTACTCCCACACCAGCACATCAACCCACTACTGCCACACCAGCACATCAACCCACTACTCCCACACCAGCACATCAACCCACTACTCCCACACCAGCACATCAACCCACTACTGCCACACCAGCACATCAACCCACTACTCCCACACCAGCACATCAACCCACTACTCCCACACCAAGCACAAAGTAAATCAATTTGCAACACTTTCATTAATTAATTAATCATTCTATTATTGTATGTAATTTGTATTATACAGTCATTCCATATTCAGTGATAAATGCAACATTATTTCCAGTTATATCCATGCTCTTTGTTTTTACATTGACAGTGAGCCTGGAGACACTGAGTAGAACCGGGCCGTAAAAAGTAACTCTATAATCGACCCACCTTCTCTCTCCTAGCTTTACTTAGGTATATCTGCACGGGACGGCCGCTGTGTGCAGAACAACCAACCATAGCCACTGTGTTGTCATAAAGCAATATTTATTTCTGTTTTTAGTTACGCAAAATGATTCCCATCTGTGTCGAAGTTATCGTTCCGCTCGTTAGTTCTAAAAGGTTTCAGCAGGACCGTTGATTAATTGAGCATGTCTTCGATGCTGGCCTAGCTAGGCCCTAGAACAGTCAATTATCATAATCCAGCACTGTTTATTTTCCCTCCACAGCCAGCCATGACGGTGTGAGCAGGGCTGCCTAGCTTTACACAGGCCGACCTTGGGATGGGAGCCGCACGGTGCCCCTCATGACCGGTCGGGTGGAGGTGGTGGTGGAGGTGGAGGTGGCATATGAGGTCTGTTCAACGTGTCAATCATCTAAAACAGTCTCTAATGAGTGACAGTTGACCTGTCTGTCTGTCTGTCTGTCTGTCTGTCTGTCTGTCTGTCTGTCTGTCTGTCTGTCTGTCTGTCTGTCTGTCTGTCTGTATGTCTGTCTGTCTGTCTGTCTGTCTGTCTGTCTGTCTGTCTGTCTGTCTGTCTGTCTGTCTGTCTGGGTTATAGGGTTATTAACTAGGTGTATTTATGGCACTGTAATGACTTGCACAAGGTGGAGAGAGAGAGCCCTCTATGTTCATTTCAGACTGTAGCCTAGCTCCAGAGGTTCACGGCTATTTGCAGTGTTTTGTTTTAGTCACAGATATTTCAGGGAGATTCTGTGATCCTCTGAATTGCTGAGGAGAAGACTTGAGTTACTTTGGAAAGGGATGGTGTGGCTGGGGGTATATTTCAGGGTCGTGTTCATTAGGCACCAAACAGAAGAAAACAGACTGAAACAGGAAGGAATTGCATTGACTATACATGGACTAAACTCTTATTCTTGTTTTCTTTAAAAAAACTGTTAAAACAATGTTTTCTGTTGCATGCCCTAATGAACACGGCCCATGACTCTACACTGAGTATACCAAACATTAGGAACACCTCCAGCAGCATTGCAGTTCTTGACACGAACCAGTGCGCCTGGCACCTACTATCATACCCCTTTCAAAGACACTTACATTTTTTGCCCATTCACCCTCTGAACGGCACACATAAACAATGTCTCAATTGTCTCAAAGCTTTAAAATCCTTCTTTAACCTGTCTCCTCCCTTTCATCTACGCTGATTGAACTGGATTTAACAAGTGACATCAATAAGGCATCATAGCTTTCACCTAGATTTACCTAGTCAGTCTATGTCACAGAAAGAGCTTTTGTATACTAAGTGTATACTATAGTGTAACATGGGTGATGTGGAGGAGTTGTTAGTGAGCTGACTTTAGGGTCATATGAAGTGTGTTAACAGTCCCATACACTCATGTCTGAAGTTAACCCAGCCTGTAATGCCAGCTAAAGTTTTGTTTACAGTCAAGGTGTCTCTCTTTCTACTCCTAAACCATTCTGATTGGCTGCTGGCTGCATTTGTTCTGTAAACAGATAGGAGAGATGTGCAGCACAGCCCTTGCGCACAAACATGTTCACTATTCTTACACACAGACACACACACCTACAGTGTTGCACAGCTAACCTTGTGGGGACATACAATTCAGCCCCATTCAGATCTTATTTTCCCTAAGCCTAACCCGTACCCTTACCCTTACCCTTACCCTAACCCTAACGCTAACCCTAAACCTAACAGCCAGGAAATGTTTTACACTGCTCAAATTGTTCCGGTCTTTTTTTGCCCTAGCTGGGAAACACAACTCAACGGCTGGTCTAGCGTATATTTTTATGTCATAGAAATCTGTTGACCGCCGGCTTTCTTTCGATGACGTATTCCCCCTCTGTCCTATGTCAGACCTGATCTATTTTTGTGATCCATTACTCAACTGTCCATAGGGTGTAAATGTAAGCGACAAACAGTGCCATGTCAACCATGGTCGTCATGACTGCAGTATACATTTAGATTTGCGCCCAACATTGTTTTTTTCCCACGTAAATTAATGATGAATGTGTTCTCTTCTTACATCTGGCAGGTTGAGAAAACCTCCGTGCTTGGAAAGAGTAAATGTCATAGTTAATAAGAGGTTATCTGCAGGGAGAAATGACTCCTTGTTACAGTACATGCCCTGGCTGGCGGCTCTCTCTCTCCTCTCTCTCTCCTCTCTCTTCTCCTCTCCCTCTGTCTAGACTGGGAGGCTAGGAGGCAGCAGGGTTTGCAAGCAGGGCAGAATACTGATCCCTGAGGAACCCAGATGAGCAAAACCACCGTTGTATGAGGAAGGAGAGACACCACCAGCATCACACACTACACAAAGACTAAACAATGACTTGTATTCCAGTGTTGCAAGTCAGAAGAGCTGGGGGAAACATAGAACAGTTTGAGTCAGGTAAAGGGAATCTATTTTTAACTGAGTGGCTGAGACAGGCATTTTAACAACATTAAGATATGTTTCTCAAAGAGAGAGAGAGAGGTTATGCTGTATGTGTACTGTATGTATCATGCGTTCAGTAGCAGTCACTCAATAAGTGGGGAAATTTCCCCTCTGGTTACAACTTTGATAATGGCTGCTTCCAGAAACCTGCTGACCTCCTGACCTTTGTCTCCACCTGCTTAAAAAAGCCCTGGCCTGTGTCATGTCACTCACGTCGTAACCTTGACAACACCACTCTACTGGGCCCCTAATTGCTACAAGCTCTGCTCAAAAGTTCCTGCTAATAATCCCATTGCCTACTAACCAGTGCGCGTGTGCGTGTGTGTGTGTGTGTGCCTCTAAATGAGTGTTGTTGTGTGAACCATTCGGTTAGGGGGACAAATGCTATCTGTGTTGGTTTTATGGTTGTCGGTCAGTGTGGCAATGTTTTCCAACCTAATTAGGCTTCTGTTTTGTTACAACTGTTCATAAGGAAACAGGTCCCAGATTCGGTCAGTGTGTCACAGCACCTGCCAATAGGCTTTTGCCTGTTTTCGTCCAATTAGAACGGATGTTATTGCTGTTTTTTCTGTATCACAGCCCGGTGATAAAATTTTTGAATGAGGGGAACTCATTATAATAACAGACATGTGAGGCATTGCGAGCTGTGGATATGATAGGAGTGGCAAATATAGGACTGAATCATCTGGTCCTGAGAACATGTAGAGAGACTCATCCCAATTCCAAGCAGAAGAGCCGAGGAGTGGTTAGAATCAAAGGGAACATTTTAGTAAAATATATTTTTTAAGGTTTTTATCTCAACGTCAAATAATTTCTGGGTAGCAATTAAGTACCTTAATGTTATGGTTCTCAATTAAAATGGTAAAAAATTAACAAAAATAGCTTCTTAGCAAAGAGTAGCTTCTCAAATAATAATTTAGCTAGAACTATCTGGGAGTGGTCTGAGTGGGGAGGGGAAACTGAAAACTACCTTGGCGCAGAGGTTTGGAACTCTCTTTCTTGTTGGTCTATTAACTAATATACAGAGTGTGTCACTAGGGCAGTGAGTAGGATTCTAACTCACGGCCACGCTAACAAACGTGCTGTAGGGAGCAACACGAATCGCTGACCACCCAGGCCACAAAAGGAGTATTTTTTGGGGGGGGTAAAATACTGACAGTAGGCCTTATGTATGATACGTTTAGTGGTGTCATCCACCAAAACATTTAGATATTCACCATGACTGAAATTCAATGTGTTGTCAATAAATACACATCTATAATGGTGGTCATTGATGCCTCTGTATGCATTCAGACAACACACAGTACCTACAGGTCACATAAGATTGAGTTGGTAATGGACGTCTGTGACTTATAGCTAGAATGCCTAATTGGTGAAACTGCCACGTCCGTTTGGAATATTACAACAACAAAGAAGTTACTGCAAATAAAGAACAATGTTCTTTTCCCCTCTGACATCACTGTATGTGTGATTGAACAGCAGAATATGCACAGCAAATGTTTTTCCCACACTGCCTCACGCTCTTCTCCTCAGTTTCATAAACACTACGAAAAAACAATAACTAAGGTGCTGGGGGCGAACTGTGCCGTTGTTTCCCCTAATGCGTATTCAATCTTTAAAGAGACAGTGTCCCATCCTAGTAGACTGTTTACCGTAAAGTGCTCAACTCCAGCGATCCTTTGGCAGTCTGCATCCTGCGACCCCAGAGTCTGACCTCAGGTCTAAATTCAAGATGCAACCAGCATGAGCGAGACAGAGGGTCATGACCCTTTAACCATTTAACCTTTAGAGAGAAATGTTGGCTGTTTAGACCATCCTTAACTAAGAATCGAGACCTTAAATATCACTGGCCTGTGGGAGATAGAGGTAAGGCCATGGGAAAATGGAAGGTACAAAGAGGGTTGAATGTTCTGACACTTGCAGGATCAGAGTTCAACAATCAGGACACGTCCTCTAGGTCTTATGGATCTGAGCGAATGGTATAAGTATAGGAAATATCACTGGCTTCAAAAAGTCCAACAGTGGGCAGACGGAGGGGACCCAGGACAGAGCCAATGAGCTGAACCAATTTTTTCCCTCTGGACTGATCTGCAAGACCCCCCTTCCCCCCACCTCCCCACCTGGGCTGGCTTCCACCAACCAAGTGAAGGGAGACCTGGAGAGACCACATCAGTGGAACGCGGTGGGCCCTGATGGCATCAGCCCAAGGGTGCTTAGGGTCTGTGATGACCAATCGTGTGGAATACTCCAGCGACCCTTCAACCTTAGCCTGAGCCTGGAAAGGGTCATCACTCCAGTAGTAGCCCCCCTGTTCAATAGGGGGCAATCAGTAGCCACGGGTTGTGGGCGTTGCCTTGTTGCAGTATTCTGCTGGTGTAGCCGTGGGGTGCTGAAGCATTGGGGCGCACTAGGTAACTTCCATCTCTGGCAGACTCCATCTTCTGCCGTCTCAGGTCTGTTAAGTGCCCCTCGATCTGCTCAAGAGCTCTCTCCAGCTCTTCAATCTCTCTCTCCATTTCTCTTCCGATAGCTTAATCCCACTTCTGACACCAATGTGGAATAGGAAGTTAAACAGAGACTGCTATAGTATGCAATTCCTGTGTTCCTTACACTGCACAACCCCAGGAAAAGTTACCCTTTGATTAACAACTCAACAAGGAACATGAACCCCGGCCATATAAGGCTCGGTCACGGTAACCACATTGTTGAAACTCACACTGTCCCAATCCCCTGAACACAAACAACCCATAACTTCAATAACCACATATATCAACTAGAATAACAAAACATGAACACACCACATAACTGCTTTAGTGTTGAATTTAGATTGTCCCATAATCCTTTGCGCCTCCTTCAGTGCATAACAATGAGTACTAACGATCGCCTCTTCGGATCGCTACAATACTTTGGTCAGGGCTAGCCAGGACAGGCAGTCTGAGAATGAAAGGAGCTATTCATCTGTGACAGAATGAATCAAATGGTTAATTTCAAGATAGCTGCTGACAGAAAATCTGTTAGGAAAATATTTGAAGGTCCATATTCTCCCCAAACACATCACATGTAAAGAATACACAGAATCCTGTCCGTCACATGTATGCAGCAGCCGGAGCCAAGGCCAGGAGGCTGCCTGGCCACAGTGTAGTCACACACCGTCCGCCCCACACGCTCTGTAAATATATCATTATGCTGTGGTGACAGAGACACGAGTCAACGCCAGGAAACTGCAAGCCTGACAGACATATGTCCTCGACTGTTCACTGATATACACACATGCACACAAACATGTTCACTATTCTTACACACAGACACACACACCTACAGTGTTGCACAGCTAACCTTGTGGGGACATACAATTCAGCCCCATTCAGATCTTATTTTCCCTAAGCCTAACCCGTACCCTTACCCTTACCCTAACCCTAACCCTAAACCTAACCATAACCCAAAAACCTAACCTTAACCCTAACCATAAACCTAACCCTAGTTCCTAACCCTGACCCTAAACCTAATTCTAACCCTAACACTAATTCTAACCTTAAACCTAAACTACCAAGAAATAGCACTTGACCTTGTGGGACCAACAAAATGTCCTTTATTTAACCAGGTAGGTCAGTTGAGAACAAGTTCTCATTTGCAACTGCGACCTGGCCAAGACAAAGCAAAGCAGTGCGACAAAAACAACAACACAGAGTTACACAGTAAACAAACATAGTCAAAAACAAAATAGAAAATCTATATACAGAGTGCAAATGTAGTGCAAAATGCAATAAGGTTAGGAGGTAGGACAATAAATAGACCATAGTAGTGAAATAAATTACAGATTAGCATTAACACTGGAATGAAGGATGTGCAGATTATGATGTGCAAATAGAGATACTGGAGTGCAAGATTAGCGAAAATAATAAGGGCTATATACAGGTTCAGTGATCGATAAGCAGCTTTGACAGCTGATGCTTAAAGTTAGTGAGGGAGATAGGAACCTCTAGCTTCAAGGATTTTTGCAATTCGTTCCAGTCATTGGCAGCAGCGAACTGGAAGGAATGGCGGCCAAAGGAGGTGTTGGCTTTGGGGGTGGCCAGTGAGATATACCTGCTGGAGCGCATGCTACGGGTGGGTGTTGCTATGGTGACCATTGAGGTGAGATAGGGTGGGGATTTACCTAATAAAGACTTATAGATGACCTGGAGCCAGTGGGTTTGGCGACGAATATATAATGAAGGCCAGCCAACGAGAGCATACAGGTCGCAGTGGTGGGTAGTATATGGGGCTTTGGTAACAAAACGGATGGCACTGTGATAGACTACATCCAATTTGCTAAGTAGAGTGTTGGAGGCGAATTTGTAAATGACATCACCGAAGTCAAGGATCGGTAGGATAGTCAGTTTTACAAGGGCATGTTTGGCAGCATGAGTGAAGGAGGCTTTGTTGTGAAATAGGAAGCCAATTCTGGATTTAATTTTGGATTGGAGATGGTTGATGTGAGTCTGGAAGTTGAGTTTACAGTCTAACCAGACGCCTAGGTATTTGTAGGAGTCCACGTATTCTAAGTCGGACCCGTCGAGAGTAGTGATGATAGTCCGGTGGTCGGGTGCGGGCAGCGTTCGATAGAAAAGCATGCATTTAGGTTTACTAGCGTTTAAGAGCAGTTGGAGGCCACGGAAGGAGTGTTGTATGGCATTGAAGCTTGTTTGAATGTTAGTAAACACAGTGTCCAAAGAGGGGCCAGATGTATACAGAATGGTGTCGTCTGCGTAGAGATGAGAGTCACCAGCAGCGAGAGCGACATCGTTGATGTATATAGAGAAAAGGGTTGGCCCAAGAATTGAACCCTGTGGCACCCCCATAGAAACTGCCAGAGGATCGGACAATAGGCAATCCGATTTGACACACTGAACTCTGGTCATGAATCCCTGTCCCTGTTAGTCTGCATGATCATGAATCCCTGTCCCTGTTAGTCTGCATGGTCATGAATCCCTGTCCCTGTTAGTCTGCATGGTCATGAATCCCTGTCCCTGTTAGTCTGCATGGTCATTAATCCCTGTCCCTGTTAGTCTGCATGGTCATTAATCCCTGTCCCTGTTAGTCTGCATGGTCTCAGGCCACATCGATGGAACCTCAATCAGATTACATTCATCATCCTCGCCATCAGCAGATTTATCAACCTAATTGGCAATAAAAACGCAGGTCACCGAATCACTACAAATCGAAAGTGCCTCTTTTTAACAAACAGAAGTTAAGTAAGCGTTACTCCGAATTCATAAACAAAAAATATTATCGAACACACAATGAAGAGAAATGGATTTCAGAGTGTCTGTAAATGGTTCTAACTGTAAGTGCTTCATTTCCTGGTAGACTGCATAAATGCAACGTATTAACTCTAACCCGCAATCTCTCCCTAAATGACTGACATTCAAAACAAAATGACCCATTGCCTAAGCATTACCTCAACGACAACTATGAGATTATAACCATAAAACAGAAACTATGGAAGTCCATCTTCATTTAGAAAATATATGACAAGCCCTGAAAGTAAATAATATAAATGTTTATGACATTCTAAGTGAAAAACTACAGCATTTCAACTGGGAAGCCATTAAGAACATGTTAGTTTTCCGTCTAGAAATGAGGGCATGAATATGTTCACATCCTTCCAACTGAGAGGGCAGACATATTAACCATTAATATTGTATGATTCACCCTCTACCCCCTTCAATGTTTGGGGTGGCTTTATAAAACATATATTAATGTCATATTAAATATACAGTGCCTTTTGCTAATTAATAAAAAAAACACAATTATGAAATATCACATTTACGTAAGTATTCAGACCCTTTACTCAGTACTTTGTTGAAGCTCCTTTGGCAGTGATTACAGCCTCAATTCGTCTTGAATATGACGCTACAAGCTTGGCACACCTGTATTTAGGGAGTTTCTCCTATAATTCTCTGCATGTCCTCTCAGCTCTGTCAGGTTGGATGGGGAGCGTTGCTGCACAACTATTTTCAGGTCTCTCCAGAGATGTTAGATCGGATTCAAGTCCGGGCTCTGGCTGGAACACTCAAGGACATTCAGAGACTTGTCCCGAAACCACTCCTGCGTTGTCTTGGCTGTGTGTTTAGGATCGTTGTCCTGTTGGAAGGTGAACCTTCGCCCCAGTCTGAGGTCCTGAGAATTCTGGAGCAGGTTTTCATCAAGGATCTCTCTGTAGTTTGCTCTGTTCCCCTTTGCCTCCCTGCTGCTGAAAAACATCCCACAGCAGTATGCTGCCACTACCATGCTTCACCATAGGGATGGTGCCAGATATCCTCCAGACATGACGCATGGCATTCAGGGCAAATAATTAAATCTGGGTTTCATTAGAGTCTTTAGGTGGCTTTTGGCAAACTCCAAGATGGCTGTCATGTGCCTTTTACTGAGGAGTGGCTTGGTTTTTGCTCTGACATGCAGTGGGACCTTATATAGACAGGTGTGTTTATTTCCAAATCATGTCCTATCAATTGAATTTACCACAGGTGGACTCCAGTCAAGTTTTAGAAACATCTCAAGGATGATCAGTGGAAACAGGAAGCACCTGAGCTCAATATCGAGTCTCATAGCAAAGGGTCTGATTATATAAATAAGGTAAATAATTTTATTTGTTTTAATAAATTTATGAACATTTCTAAAAAACAGTTTTGCTTTGTCATTTTGAGTTATTGTGTGTAGATTGCTAAATATTTTTATTTATTTAATCCATTTTAGAATAAGGCTGTCTGAATACTTTCTGAAAGCACTGTATATATAAAATGTTGTTATTCATTACCCCAGGATTTGACATATGAGACAGAAACAGAACTTATTTTTGAAGCTTCTGAATTAGAAATATAATTTCTGCCAAAACCATCTATGTGCATCGGTACAGATTTCCATAAGTGCAAATACCACGGTTGTCAATATCAAAACCACTAATATCCACAACATTTCATTCTTATGTACTTTGGTAAATATATCTACTTGTCTATTTCACAGAGGCACAAGGCCAGAGGTTGAACATAAATAAATTAAGAAGGTCTGTTTTTTACTGATGCTGTGGGATTATATATGGCTTCCATGCTCTGTAAAAGTAAATTAGCTTGTGTTTTTTTGGAAGTGGAATAATTTCTGGCAAAGCAACAGGCCTCAGAGGATCAGCCATGCTTTCTGTTAGAAACAACGTCCTTGACTGGTGATGCACATCAGAGGAGGCTGGTGGGAGAAGAAATTGGAGGACAGGCTCATCGTAATGGATGGAGTGGAACAAATGGAACAGAGTCAAACATGTGGTTTCTAAATGTTTGATACCATTCCATGTATTACATTCCAGCCATTACAATGAGCCCGTCCTCCTACAGCTCCTTCCACCAGTGTAAAAACCGACGCTGGAGATGAGAAGCAGGTACAGGGAGTGAACATTTAATGGCAGACGGACATGAAATGAAACAGGGACAGCGTCAGAACAGGGGGGACAAAACGACATGACCACAATAATGCTGAAGTGGGGAACAGAACTGAGGAACAGACAGATTTAGAGGAGGTAATGAAACAGGTGATAGAGTCCAGGTGAGACCAATGAATCACTGATGTGCGTGACGAGGGGAACAGGTGTGCGTAATGATGGTGGCAGGAGTGTGTAGTGATGGGCAACCTGGCGTCCTCGAGCGGCAGGGAGAGAGAGTGGGAGCAGGCGTAACAACCAGCCTCCTTTTCTGCACATAGTCCCTAATATTCCCTTTGTTCAAACAGTACATGAGCCAAAGATCAACAAATCATTTTTAGATATTTCTGAGAGCAAGGAATTAAAGTACAATTTAATGCAATTGTAAATGAAATGGTATTTTAATGTATATCATCACATACACAGTGCCTTCGGAAACTATTCAGATCCCTTTACTTTTATCACATTTTGTTAGGTTACAGCCTTATTCTAAAATGTATTAAATAGTTTTTTTTCCTCATGAATCTACACACAATACCCCATAATAAAGTTTCAGTAAGTATTCAGGCCCTTTACTCAGTACTTTCTTGAAGCACCTTTGTCAGGGATTACAAATTTGAGTCTTCTTTGGTTGGACACTAAATGCATGGCACACCTGTATTTGGGGAGTTTCTCCCATTCTTCTCTGCAGATCCTCTAAAGTTCTATCAGGTTGGATGGGGAGCGTTGCTGCACAGCTATTTTCAGGTCTCTCCAAAGATGTTAGATCGGGTTCAAGTCTGGGCTCTGGCTGGGCCACTCAAGGACATTCAGAGACTTGTCTCGAAGCCACTCCTGCGTTGTCTTGGCTGTGTGCTTAGGGTCGTTGTCCTGTTGGAAGGTGAACCTTCGCCCCAGTCTGAGGTCCTGAGCGCTCTGGAGCAGATTTTCATCAAGGATCACTCTGTATTTTGCTCTGTTCATATTTGCCTTGATCTTGACTAGTCTCCCAGTCCCTGCCGCTGAAAATAACCCTCACAGCATGATGCTGCCACTACCATGCTTCACCGTAGGGATGGTGCCAGGTTTCCTCCAAACGTGATGCTTGGCATTCAGGCCAAAGAGTTCAATCTTGGTTTCATTAGACCAGAGCATCTTGTTTCTCATGGTCTTAGAGTCTTTAGGCGGCTTTTGGCAAACTCCAAGGGGGCTGTCATGTGCCTTTTACTGAGGAGTGGCTTCCGTCTGGTCAATCCAACATAAAGGCCTGATTGGTGGAGTGCTACAGAGATGGTTATCCTTCTGGAAGGTTCCTCCATCTCCACAGAGGAATTCTAGAACTCTGTCAGAGTGACCATCAGGTTCTTCTCGTGCAAATTGATCAGTTTTGCCGGGCAGGCAGCTCTGGGAAGAGCCTTGGTGGTTCCAATCTTCTTCCATTAAAGAATGATGAAGGCCACTGTGTTCTTGGGAACTTTCAATGGTGCAGACTTTTTTTGGTACCCTTCCCCAGATCTGTGCCTCGACGCAATCCTGTCTCGGAGCTCTATGGACAATTCCTTTGACCGCATGGCTTGGCTCTGATATGCACTGTCAACTATGGGACCTTATATAGACAAATGTGTGCCTTTCCAAATCATGTCCAATTAATTGAATTTACCACAGGGGGAATCCAATCAAGTTGTAGAAAGGATGATCAATGGAAACAGGATGCACCTGAGCTGAATTTCGAGTCTCATAGCGAAGGGTCTGAATATTTAATATAAAAACATTTGCTTTGTCATTATGGGGTATTGTGTGTAGATTGCTGAGTTTTTTTTTAATTTGTATTTAATACATTTTAGAATAAGGCTGTAACATAACAAAATGTGGAACAAGTCAAGGGGTCTGGGTACTTTCCGAAGGCACTGTAACTATCTTGGAACAGCATGCAAACATAAAAATGAACAAACATGATTAAACATTCACTTCTTAAATTGAGACTCTTGCAAAGTAGTCTAATTATTTAACTGGAGCCCCTTGCTCACACAGCACCCCTTTTTCAGAGATACCCCTGCCTTTATCAATGCATCACGGTCTGTTAAAATGCTTAAAAAGACTTGCAGCAAAACAAAAATGTTCACAGTTCACTTGGGACTGATGGTGAACCAGAGATGTGTGTGTGGGACACTTGTCAGAAAAGCATTTGCCTTTATCCGATCTTCCACGCTCCAGGAATTCTGGGAAAAGTGAATAAAAAAAAGCCGACTGGAGATAGAATCAGAGATCTGATAGGCGAGTGAATATGATTAGCTAGTGAATCTGATTGGCTGGTGAATCTGATAGGCTAGTAAATCTGGCAAGTCACCAGGTACTAGTGAGATACTTTACCGTACAGTATGCTTATAGTTTAGTAATCTGTGTGAGTGAAACTTCTGCAACTGTTTATAAATGGACTGCACACATGAATAGAAATCTTTGAGATATTTAACAACCTCTCTGATCTCTATCTGAAACAACCATGGCATTTCTTAAAAAGTAATTGGAATTAGAGTCACCAACTTCATTTGAAAAAACACTGCTAGTATTTCATAAGAAGCTGTTTGTGTGTTTGGATTCGGCACATCTGAAAGTCCAATATTATCTTGTTAGGATTAAATAAAACCATTGTAAATCTTGATTTAGCCAATCTGCTTCTTGGCCAATTAGCTATGGTTCAGAGAGGTAATTTCAGTGGTCATCCAGTCAAACTAGATGAATAATAACACATGATTCCATTACAACATTGTGGTTTTCAGTGGAACCTTCGATAAATATAACTTTCACTTGTAGCATTTCACTACCTATCATTGTTACTTACTCAGAGTGGGTGTAGCATTAGCATTCTGGTACTTACTCAGAGTGGGTGTATCATTTGCATTCTGGTCCTTAATCAGAGAGGGTGTAGCATTAGCATTCTGGTCCTTAATCAGAGAGGGTGTATCATTAGCATTCTGGTCCTTACTCAGAGAGGGTGTAGCATTAGCATTCTGGTCCTTACTCAGAGAGGGTGTAGCATTAGCATGTGGGCCTTTTTAAACAGGCCTGTCCACCTACTGTAAACTGTAGGCTGAAGAGACAGCAACAAAAGAGTCCTAATGGAGCAGTTTAGGTGCTTTGTCCTGGGACGGAATACAGTGTTAGACAGGTATCTCTCAGTGGCAGCCTAGGAATAGTCAAGGAGGATTGGCCTGGATGGAAGAATTGTCAGTTAACATCTCTGAGATTGTAAAACATTGAGGCGGAAATGGATTCATCCTCGTTGTAGATATAACAGTAACAATCAGACACTGTGACTAACTTTGCGTTTACCAAGAGATTTACACATTATGTTGAGCATTTACATTGCAGGGGAACAAGTTACCCAGGTACAGCCCAGGAAAGGAGGAATTACAACAGGGTTGTTAAAGTGTATTGACACCAGATGTGCCCCTGTGCTAGAAGCTGGAGAGAAAGGTGTTTTAGCCTAGATTACCCATCTGACTGGTACACACACACACACACACACACACACACACACACACACACACACACACACACACACACACACACACACACACACACACACACACACACACACACACACACACACACACACACACACAAAGCACTCACTGGTTTCAGAGATTTGAGCTTCACAAACAAATCAAGGCGGCTCCATTGAAACTCTCAAACCAAACTGTCTGTTTGTCACCTTACAGGAACCAGATGTCCATGTGGGAAGGTACAGCCTCCACTAACACTATTAGTTCCATTAACACATTCAATACAATAGGCATGTAGACACACATTACACCCTCCCTTCAAATATTGTTGTTGTTGTTGTTTTCCACAGCTGCAAACAATATCACATTGAGCCTAGCTTCTACTAGTGAAAGGCTGCATTAAGGCGAAATTGCCAGGAACAGTGTGGTTTTAAAGATACAGCCTCAACCGCGCCATGTTTTTGGAATCATTTCCAGCTGCTCCATAGCCACTAATGGCACCTTGGGCCCGCATTGCTGTTTTAACGCTGGCCAAGTTTCAACCTCCCCTCAACACTCCTGCCTGTTATAACCTAAGGAGGTTTTCAACTACCGTTGAACAAATGATTTCAACCCTGTATTACAGCCCAT
>CM042398.1:6379835-6657335 GCA_023634145.1 Thymallus thymallus | reverse complement strand
GCTTGCGACCTCTGCCGCTGCCCATTCCAGCCCACCACCGCCTGCACCCCTGTCTGCCCTGCTTCCAGTAAAATATAGCTGTCGGTTTTCTGTTTTGCTTCTATAAATGGACACTTTGGTTGAAGCCGAGAATGTTGACATTTGTAGATCATGCTTTAGTCAGTGGCATGAAAATTGGAGCGTAAACGCCTTAAATTATACTTTAGTCAACCAATGACACTGTCCACCATCGATCCCTGCCAAACCTACGTTTGTGTTAACAGGGAGGAGTGTGTGTGTGTGTGTGTGTGTGTGTGTGTGTGTGTATGTGTGTGTGTGTGTTTGTGTGTGTGTGTGTGTGTGTGTGTGTGTGTGTGTGTGTGTGTGTGTGTGTGTGTGTGTGTGTGTGCGTGTGTGTGTGCGTGTGTGTGCGTACAGCCCATACAGTAGCCTTACCTTATTTTATCCCACGCTGCGACGGCAAACATGTCGTCATCCCCTGGCATCGTCCTTCTTCCTCAGAATGTGATGGTTACGAGGACAGACGTCTTCGGGGACTGACAACAGACTGGCGGTCAGAAACAAGCGGAGGGTTAAGTGAGAAACACATATCACTGTGTAAATATACAGCCTCAGTGACTCCATCCCCTATGTAGTGCATTACCTTGACCAGGCCCAGATTGATTCAAATAGGTAAAGGAGCAACTGTTGCCAAGACGAAAATGTGTGGTTGACAACACCGTCTGTCAATATATTTTTACAAAATTATAAGAGGATTATGTATTTCCCATATCATGCACTGCATGACTTATAAGAATCAGTCAACATCTACTCTTAAATGCTGCACCACCGTAAGGAGGAGTCATGATTTTCAGACATTAACATACTGTACACACGTATGCTATAACTCCCATCGTAAGTATGACTGAACTGAATGTTAGAATAACAGGCTAGGGGCCACAAAGCACCTCCAGCTCAAACTTCTGTTGGTGCACTAACCAGCCAATGCTGCAAATATTGTAGGAAATAGGAATACCCCGTATACCACAAGTCCCATAGCCGCTACAAAATGTGATGAAAGCCCAGAGCTTCTTGTGGCTGAACCAGCAGAAAATAAAAACAGAATTCCCTGACAAGCCTTACTGGCCACTGTCAAGCCTTACTGACTTTCATAGCTGGGTTTAATGGGGAGGCATGGGGTGGTATGGGGTTAGGTTAGGGGCCCCAGTGTGGCACCTTGGCCCCCATGCATCCTGTGCTCCGTACTCAGGCCCTGAAAAAAGTCAAAAGAACCTCCCATAGGCCCTGGACTCTCTCCGAGCCTCACCTTCACCGGGTCCCATTGGCCCTGTACTCTCTCCCAGCCTCACCTTCACCGGGTCCCATTGGCCCTGTACTCTCTCCCAGCCTCACCTTCACCGGGCCCCATTGGCCCTGTACTATCTCCCAGCCTCACCTTCACCGGGCCCCATTGGCCCTGTACTCTCTCACAGCCTCACCTTTCAGTGGCATAGGCCAGTTGATCTGTCTGTTGTATTGGAGCACAGGGACTCAGAAGAGATGTGGTGCCGACAGACACACAGAAATACAGAGGGATTGAAATGTTGACTTCCTCCTACTGAGCTTACCACCAGCAAACACATACATACAAACATCCACACACACACGTGCACACACACACTCAGCAGCTGTCACAGACTGTTCATTTCAACACAGTTCCTCTAAAGCCGTAGCTCTGGTGACATGTCCACACCTGTTAACACCGGCAGCACAGGCCAACTCTGACTGACAACTTCCATCCACCAATCATCACCTCTCAATGACTAGGGTACTGTCCAAGTCACAAATCATCACCTCTCAGTGGCTAGTGTACTGTCCAAGCCACCAATCATCACCTCTCAGTGGCTAGGGTACTGTCCAAGCAAACAATCCATCAGCAACATGTCTCGTAGCCTTAGAATCAACAGCTTCACCTCTCCTCTCCTTTGCTGATCACTGGACTACGGCCGATTTTTTGTCATTTTTTTTATTATTGCATAATTTCTCGTGGACAGCCGAAACAAAAATGGTATCATTAGATCTGTCAAAAGGCTGTGGGATTCAACGACTAACCAGCTGTTCCAGCGACTGTTGCGATTTTCCACTCTGCTTCCACTCTGCTTCCACTCTGCTTCCGCTCTGCTTCCACTCTGCTTCCACTCTGCTTCCGCTCTGCTTCCACTCTGCATCCACTCTGCATCCACTCTGCATCCACTCTACTTCCACTCTGCTTCCACTTTGCTTCCACTTTGCTTCCACTTTGCTTCCGCTCTGCTTCTACTCTGCTTCCACTCTGCTTCCACTCTACTTCCACTCTGCTTCCACTTTGCTTCCACTCTGCTTCCACTCTGCTTCCACTCTGCTTCCGCTCTGATTCCACTATGCTTCCACTCTGCTTCCACTCTGCTTCCACTCTGCTTCCACTCTGCTTCCACTCTGCTTCCAATCTGCTTCCAATCTGCTTCCGATCGGCTTCCACTCTGCTTCCACTATGCTTCCTCTCTGATTTCGCTCTGCTTCCACTCTGCTTCCACTCTGCTTCCACTCTGCTTTCGCTCTGCTTCCACTCTGCTTCCACTTTGCATCCACTCTCTTAGTTCTGGGTTTCAGAGGTAATTGACTGCATAGTATGCCTATATATTGGTTTTTATATAGATTATATGACAATCTGAATGTTTCCACTTAATTATCTTGGATAATTTGTTGTGGACAGACCTGGGTTGAAATGTTTTTAGTTTTCTTTCAAAGACTTTGAGTGTTTGATAGATCCTGCCTGAGTTGCCAGAGGGGTTTCTCACCTTCGGGATTTTTCCATTTGTTGCATTGCACCCCCCCCACCTCCCTCCTGTGTGTATCGGGCCGACACAGACAGAAACACACTTGGGATTCTATAAATCTGTTACTACACCTCCCAGTGGCACAGAATAGATTTAAAGAAGAAGCTCACTCTGGGCAGATGATCACCTTGGTGGGTTCTCAGGACCTTATGAGTGGAGTGGTGGAGAGGAATCCACTTTACCACAGTGACAAATGTAGAGGCTTTCATCAAAACAGATTTGTGAGACTTTTGATCCAACCATTTCCTGGTAGTTTTCCTGACCACAGTCAATACCATAGAAATGCAATTACTAGAATTGCTTAATTATATTTATATGGACAATACTGTAAAAGTGATACAATTATGTATGGTGAACATAGTCAAAAGACTTGCGAATTTCCAAAATAACTTTTCACAGTCATAATCCAGAGGGCAATAAAGTATTATTATGATATTATGATATTATAAAAAAGACTTGACATCCCTCCCTGCAGAGCCGTTTGTGTTTCTACCAGAGATGAGATGCCTCAGCGACATAACTGTCTCCATCTCAGGATCCCAGACGCCCTATTGACACAGCAATATATACTCCTGTTTGTTTTAGTGGCGTTGCCTGCTCTTAGAGCCTAGCGTAAATGGTTGAGTTTATTTAATCTGTTAAAGCTAATGTGCAGAGCAGCTAAAGTAGGGAGGAATGGGTCCTGTCAGTGATAAGGCACCAGGAGAGAAGTTACTGCTCCTATCATAGAGGGGGATCATAAGGATTGGTTGGGGAGAGATGAATTGCTGCAGTGGGTCAGGAAGACAGGCAAATCTCCCAATAATAACTGATCGTAGTGTATGAAAACAGAGCAGGTATGGCCCATCTAAACAGTATATGAAAAAAGAGCAGGTATGGCCCATCTGAACAGTATACGAAAACAGAGCAGGTATGGCCCATCTGAACAGTATATGAAAACAGAGCAGGTATGGCCCATCTGAACAGTATATGAATACAGAGCAGGTATGGCCCATCTGAACAGTATATGAAAACAGAGCAGGCATGACCCATCTGACCTTAGCTTATGAAAACAAAGCAGGTATGGCGGTGCAATGATTCATATCCCTGTGTGTCCTGGAGTTCAAAGTTTAACACATTTTCAGAATGTAACTATCTACATACTTTGTTTAGCTGCTGATAGTAAGGACCTTGCGTTTTTCCCTGAGCACGTGACCTAAGCATGTGATGAAAAACATTTGGTCAGGCCAGGGAAGAACACAGTTCCTTACTGATACTAAAGTCATATCAATTTATAATGACCTGTCATGGAACAGAATCTCCAGACAGGTAGAATATCTGCAGCAGTGGCTGAATATCTGAACAGTATTTGAAAGTAGAGCTCTCGGCGAACGTGGTGCACTTTACAAGGAATAGGGTGTAATTTGAGACGCAGCTCCCCGTCCAGCTCCCGTCCGTCAACATGACAGGTGATAAAACGGTCATCCCTTATTCTGAGTGTGTTGAACACCTTGCTGGCCCTCGCTGTTATAAGTCATTGTCTGGTTATCTGGGCACTGAACCTGAGCGACCAAGAGGGATGAGTCCAGCAGAGGAAACCCAGACAGTGTGTGTGTGTGTTAAAGTAATCACGCCGCATTGTAACGCCAGGGCTCGGCCCTTTCCCTGCCAGTTCAATGGGAAATTAAATACTTTTTGGTTTAAATGTTGCCTTTTTTGCAGCTCACCTCCTCTTTCTGTCATATTTCTAATATATATATATGAGATTTACATGGTAGACGGCTTCCCCGTTTTGGACTGGTGTCATGTTTTGACACAGTGTCGGTCGGAGTAGAGAGAGAGAGAGAGAGAGAGAGAGAGAGAGAGAGAGAGAGAGAGAGAGAGAGAGAGAGAGAGAGAGAGAGAGAGAGAGAGAGAGAGAGAGAGAGAGAGAGAGAGAGAGAGAGAGAGAGAGAGAGAGATGGGGGGTGGGGGGGATCTGCAGAAGTGTCCAAGTGTCTCCCTTCTTAGTGATCTACTAACACAGCACCTGTGGAATCTCAAACTTGTTTTCATTTGTTTGTAATGAAAGTGATTATGTGTGTGACAAATAAGAACCCGCTGACCTCTAGGTCTCTATCCCAACACTTCCTCCTTCCCAGCAGACCCTTGGATAGGATCAGAGATAATGAGGGTGAGATAACGACACAACAGCTGATGTCATACAATGAGACAGACATATATTACTGTCTAACACATGTTCTGATGTTTTTAGGGGCGTTGGGCTCAACAACACTACTAATAGCATGTTTAGCGTGAGAGGGTTTCATCATTTTCAAACAGATATGGTTTTGTCTTCCTGAGTTGCTTATATGTGGGCCTCGTGGGTCTGTTCTGTGCTTGTTTTACCCACATGGGAGCATAATTCAACACATAATTATTGCTCTATACTGCACAGTACTTCAACAGTCTGATGTGTTATTCTGGGCATAATGACGATTGTCCTTTGGTCAAATTACAAACAGCTGGTTGAATGGTCCAAGTCCCACATCACTACAGTCTATCTCTACACCAAAGTTGTGCTAATTACGACATGCAACAGAAACCGTTTTAAAATGTTTTGCAATTGAAAATAAAAAGTCCAGCTTGTCCCTCCCTGTTTCAGTCTGTTTTCTTCTGTTTTGTGCATAATGAACAGGAAACCCAGCAGTCTGTTTTATTCAGTTTGGTGCCTAATGAACAGGAAACCCAGCAGTCTGATTTATTCTGTTTGGTGCCTAATGAACAGGAAACCCAGCAGTCTGTTTTCCTCTGTTCGGTGCCTAATGAACAGGAAACCCAGCAGTCTGATTTATTCTGTTCGGTGCCTAATGAACAGGAAACCCAGCAGTCTGTTTTCCTCTGTTCGGTGCCTAATGAACAGGAAACCCAGCAGTCTGTTTTCCTCTGTTCGGTGCCTAATAAACAGGAAACCCAGCAGTCTGTTTTCCTCTGTTTGGTGCCTAATAAACAGGAAACCCAGCAGTCTGTTTTATTCAGTTTGGTGCCTAATGAACAGGAAACCCAGCAGTCTGTTTTCCTCTGTTCGGTGCCTAATGAACAGGAAACCCAGCAGTCTGTTTTCCTCTGTTCGGTGCCTAATGAACAGGAAACCCAGCAGTCTGTTTTCCTCTGTTCGGTGCCTAATGAACAGGAAACCCAGCAGTCTGTTTTCCTCTGTTCGGTGCCTAATAAACAGGAAACCCAGCAGTCTGTTTTCCTCTGTTTGGTGCCTAATAAACAGGAAACCCAGAAGTCTGTTTTATTCAGTTTGGTGCCTAGTGAACAGGAAACCCAGCAGTGCTATCAGTCAGGACTGGAAGCCATCCCAGGTTCTTATCGTCAGACCGGATTGTCTCAGGGCGGCCCGCAGCTCCTCGGAGGGAGGAGAGCTCTGGGGCTGCAGCTTGGGGAGGAGGAAGGAGAGCTCTGGGCTGCAGCTTGGGGAGGAGGAAGGAGAGCTCTGGGCTGCAGCTTGGGGAGGAGGAAGGAGAGCTCTGGGGTAAGGAGGGTTTAGGGTAAGGAGGGTTTAGGGTAAGGAGGGTTTAGGGTAAGGGGGGTTTAGGGTAAGGAGGGTTTAGGGTAAGGAGGGTTTAGGGTAAGGAGGATTGAGGTTAAGGAGGGTTTAGGGTAAGGAGGGTTTAGCATAAGGAGGGTTTAGGGTAAGGATGGTTTAGGTTAAGGAGGGTTGAGGGTAAGGAGGGTTTAGGGTAAGGAGGGTTTAGGGTAAGGAAGGTTTAGAGTAAGGAGGGTAAGGAGGGTTTAGGGTAAGGATGGTTTAGGGTAAGGGGGTTTAGGGTAAGGAGGGTTTAGGGTAAGGAGGGTTTAGGCTAAGGAGGGTTGAGGGTAAGGAGGGTTTAGGGTAAGGAGGGTTTAGGGTAAGCAGGGTTTAGGGTAAGGAGGGTTTAGGGTAAGGAGGGTTTAGGGTACGGAGGGTAAGGAGGGTTTAGGGTAAGGAGGGGTTAGGGTAAGGAGGGTTTAGGGTAAGGAGGGTTGAGGGTAAGGAGGGTTGAGGGTAAGGAGGGTTTAGGGTAAGGAGGGTTTAGGGTAAGGAGAGTTTAGGGTAAGGAGGGTTGAGGGTAAGGAGGGTTTAGGGTAAGGAGGGTTTAGGGTAAGGAGGGTTGAGGGTAAGGAGGGTTGAGGGTAATAACATGAGCTGCCAATAAATGAGAAAGGGAAAGGGGGATACTAGGGGATACAACTGAAATGTGTCTTCTGCATTAAACCCAACTCCTCTGAATCAGAACCGTGCGGGTGACTGCCTTAATCAACAACCGCTTCTGAGCGGAATGAGTGTGCAGTCTGACATGCAGTACCATTTTATCTGAGCAGACAGTGGCCCCATCTGGTGAAGGACCGCCATAGACGGATCATATGTTCTATGTAATTTTCTGCCTTCATACTTTACAGCATACAAACATCTCATAGAGAGAGAGAGAAAGAGAGAGACAGGGTTGTGATAGTGAAGAATCAAACAGAATCCATGACATGTTGTCATTCAAGTCATTAATAACATTTAATTGCATGTGACCTTCCTGTCATCGCCCACCCTAAAACAAGCTAAACAACATGAAATTTAAGATACCTTGCAATCAGCCATTATTGTTTTTGTAATGTTTCTATATACAGTTTATAAATCCATCATAAGGGGCACATTAAGAGCTTAGAATGCATAAATAAGCTATTTCTCAAACTCAGACGTTACTTTCAGAGCGTATTCATAAATGGATTGATTCAGAGTCATAGACATTTCATTATAAAGAGAGATTCTTTTTTTACCGAGAGACTTGGACTGGGATCTTGATTTGCCATGGAAATATTGCCTCTGTCGACAAAATAAAAATATATAGTACATGTTTCATTTCGGGAAATAAGAGTACAGAACATGAGTGGCCTGCCAGTGCAGCGGCAGTAATAACCGAATGATTGGCCCTGGCAGGAAATGACACGTGTGTCGTTCCTGAACATCACAGGGTGGCGATGACTTGCCCAGAACGCGCACTGCCAGGATCAACAATGGTGCACCAATCTTCTTATGAGAGTTACAGGTTAAAGAGCAGGAGGAGGTTGGCAGGAGTTTCTTTCCCTCATTATTTCCATCTATTTCCTCCTTGCTCAAAAAATCCTCAGCACTTCAGATGCCATCGCTAAAAGCCAAGACATCCAACAAATCACTGTTCTATGGTCCAACCTGGACAGCTAGGATCTTCATGGTTCTGTGTTCTAGGCTGTTGGTTGGTTGTCCAGGTCAAATGAGATGGATGATTAGGACTATTATTGGGTGCTTTGAAAGTAGGCATGTACGGGGCACTCAGACATACAGTAAAGGGGCACCAAGTTGATTGAATGTGGGGAATAGGGGACTTCCCCCAATAGGCCAGCATCCCTTGAGGAAGGCAGCAGCCGACACGTTGGGGCTGGCTTAAATATTGAATTCAAATCAAATCAAATAAAAGTTTATTTGTCACGTGCGCCAAAGACAACAGGTGTAGACCTTACAGTGAAAGTGACTATGCGTAGATGATAAACAGAGAGTAGCAGCAGTGTGAAGAAGAGGTGTTGGGGTGGGGTGGGAGGGGGGGGGGGGGTATGGGGGGGGGGGGGACAGTGCAAATAGTCCGGGTAGCCATTTGATTAGCTGTTCAGGAGTCTTATGGCTTGGAGGTAAAAGCTGTTGAGAAGCCTTTTGGACCTAGACTTGGCGCTCTGGTACCTCTTTCCATGCGGTAGAAGAGAGAACAGTCTATGACTGGGGTGGCTGGAGTCTTAGACAATTTTTAGGGCCTTAATACAATACATGTAAAATACTACAGCTAGAAAAACATGTATTTTTTTTAACCCCAATAGGCTACATGCAGTACAGTCCAATATGTCTCATAAACATTTCATACAGTTGAAGACTAGGCGATGTCCCAATACATTATGATTCAGACAACCTCTATGTTTCATTACAGTTCAATCTGGCAGGCAAACCAACACAACACAACACAGAGACATTACTTACATCTATGAACGTTTGAACATCTTGGAGAAAGATCTGGCCTTAATGGCCATGTATTGTTATAATCTCCACCCGGCACCCTACAGTACAGTCTACATCACTCAGAGCCTGGTTCCTCTCTAGGTTGCTTCCTAGGTTCCTGCCTTTCTAGGGAGTTTTTCCTAGCCACCGTGCTTCTACATCTGCATTGCTTGCTGTTTGGGGTTTTAGGCTGGGTTCTGTATAGCACATTGTGTCATCTGCTGATGTAAAAAGGTCTTTATAAATACATTTGATTGATTGATTGATTGATTTATTGATTGATTGATCACACACATCCATCAGCCACAGGAAAGAGTCATTCATCTTCTTTAAAAGTGCTCTTTAACCCTATGAGCCAGAAGTTTCTGTAAAGTGAGGCCTATTTGGAGATGGAGGTTCTGAGGGCCAAGCCCGACAGGTGTAGGATCGTAATTTGACCAGTTTCTCACAGCAGGAAATGTGAATTATTGTGTGGATATAAATGTATGGATAGGAGTTGTAGGGGTTGATTACATTTTATTTAGGGCAAATCACACACACACACACACACACACACACACACACACACACACACACACACACACACACACACACACACACACACACACACACACACAGAGACACACACACCTTCCTTACCCGGCTCACAACAGCACAGTTTTTCACCGCAGACTGAAATGAAAAGTGCTGAAAGCTTGTTTTCCAAGCAAACGGAACTCCAATTGAGATTCCTGTCCACCCCTTGGACCCCTAGACTACTCAGCTCCACACAAAACCGACAATCTGACAGCGTTATTTCCTCACAGGTCATTATTCACTGTGATTATGGTTGAGAACTAGTGTTTAGCCAAGGGAGTCTTTTAACCAAGCTCTCAGTCTGCAGGAACTGCAGGAACGGCCTACATGTCTCGTATACCTTGGGACACGTGTTTGAGCGATTTACAGCTTCACGGTTTATGGTTTTGTATTTAACTGAAGTCATTAGTACACTTATCTCTGATACCCCAACGTTATTGGGTTAACAGAGATGTGAATAGATGTGAGGCTCTTAGACAGAGACTTGCTTTATTTTTGAAGGGATAGTTCTTTTTTTTGTTGACTTTTATCCAAACTGTATAACATTTTTTACTTTAATAGCAAAAAACTGAACCCTCTTTAATCTGTGGCTACCATACATGAGGCCAGCTACTATAGCTATGGCTGGTGGTTTTCATGTCATACTTTCCAACATAGCCACTCATGGCTAAAGGATAAATCTACAGCAAAGTGTTTCCTACATGGCTTAATGGCTACCTTGCTTATTTTCCTCCCAGTTAGTCCTAGTGCAGATCCAGGAGTAGCCGAGCCCAGCAAGACCTCAACCAACGCCTCAAGGTCACACTTCTACTCCCAACTACTCCCACCTCTGTCACTGTACTTCTAGTCACCTCTGTCACTGTACTACTAGTCACCTCTGTCACTGTACTACTAGTCACCTCTGTCACTGTACTACTAGTCACCTCTGTCACTGTACTACTAGTCACCTCTGTCACTGTACTACTAGTCACCTCTGTCACTGTACTTCTAGTCACCTCTGTCACTGTACTACTAGTCACTTCTGTCACTGTACTACTAGTCACTTCTGTCACTGTACTACTAGTCACTTCTGTCACTGTACTACTTTCACTTCTGTCACTGTGTCACTGTACTACTAGTCACCTCTGTCACTGTATTACTAGTCACTTCTGTCACTGTACTACTTTCACTTCTGTCACTGTGTCACTGTACTACTAGTCACCTCTGTCACTGTATTACTAGTCACTTCTGTCACTGTACTACTAGTCACCTCTGTCACTGTACTTCTAGTCACCTCTGTCACTGTACTACTAGTCACCTCTGTCACTGTACTTCTAGTCACCTCTGTCACTGTACTACTAGTCACCTCTGTCACTGTACTACTAGTCACCTCTGTCACTGTACTACTAGTCACCTCTGTCACTGTACTTCTAGTCACCTCTGTCACTGTACTTCTAGTCACCTCTGTCACTGTACTACTAGTCACCTCTGTCACTGTATTACTAGTCACTTCTGTCACTGTACTACTAGTCACTTCTGTCACTGTACTACTAGTCACCTCTGTCACTGTACTACTAGTCACCTCTGTCACTGTACTACTAGTCACCTCTGTCACTGTACTACTAGTCACCTCTGTCACTGTACTACTAGTTAAGAATCCAGATCAGCAGAATTATAATGGAGCACAAATATTATTCTATGCAATAGGAGAGGGCGTTGTGTATTTACGCTGGGGCCGAGGCGGGAGGGTTGGGAGAGGGCGTTGTGTGTTTACGCTGGGGCCGAGGCGGGAGTGTTGGGAGAGGGCGTTGTGTATTTACGCTGGGGCCGAGGCGGGAGGGTTGGGGAACCGGACACCAACAACAGAGGGAGAAGAGACGGCTAAGTAAGAACCATCTACCCCTGCGTTTCCCGGTAGTATCCTGGGAATACAGAGGGTGAAGGGGTCAAGGCCAATGCCGCCTGCTGCCGCCAACTCCTCCACTCCTCCAGCTGGGAATGATAGCTGCAAATAAACCACTTGAACAAGGAACAGACCATATATAATATACTATATTAACAACATTAAGTTTTTGTCATAAACATAAAAATTATCCAAACCACAAGCTGGAATGAGTGCATTTTCATTTCACTGGTAGAATCTGGAAGTTTCGACTTCCTGTGTATTCGGCTGCTCATAGTGAACCACAAAGTCTGGCATTCCTAGCCAATGCAGATACCGCCCCACTAGGTAGATGGGGCGTGGCCACAAATTTGGATGATGGCATTGTTTAACCTACTTCAAACAACCAACACACAGTAATCTCAGAACTTCTATAGGCAATATATTTTTTTCACTAACATTTTTCATCATGCCGTGTGGTGTTCTGTGTCGGACAGTGCTAATTACAAACAGGCGCAAAAATGTGTATTCTTTCACCATTCTACCTACCAGAGATTTACCCCAATGCTGCCAGTGGTTTGTGGCTATCAAGAATGATGCTTACGGTGACTGAAGATTATCCAATACATGATACTTTATTGTACAGTTTGAATGACAGTTGAACTGTGCCAGCATAACATCAACTTTAAGGTAGAATAGGTGATACATGAGCACAGTCACAGAGATTACATTTAGAACAACATCTAGCCTAATAGAAATAAATATTACATAACCCTCAACCTTGGCACAGTGACCAGACTGTACCTAGGTAGGTAGGCAGACAGCATACAGCTACAGTCATTTCTATCAGGCATGCTAAGGCAAATATTTTTACAGTAAATTGTTGTATTATTGGTTCTTACTGTTAGCTAGTAAAAATAGCTAGGTAGATGGATAGCCAATCATTGTTATTTACATCTGTTTGAAATCCTATCTTGCGTCATATCTATCATTTTGTGAGATTTAAATGCATCCATGGTCATAATCATAACCAATGTCAACCCTCGTCAATTATGTTACATAACTAACTAGTACAATTATTTACAGTCGCTGATGTTACACATTTGCTAACAATTTCCAAATGTGAGGTGTGGCACATAAGTTAGCAGGCACCAGGTTAACTAGCTAGCCATCTCCAGTCATGTGCTAACATTTGCTGGTAAACCTATCTTTAGATGGGTGTTGTTAGTGTCCCTGTAGTGCATTCAGGTAAAATGTAAATGCATTTATAATGTCTTATAAAAAGGCTTATAATGCGTTATGTTTCTAAGGTATCACTATATCAACTGATTCCAAAAGGCTTGTATTTAGCCAGGGTCATTAATATATGCTTATAAGACAGTGTAAGGGTTCTCAGTTCATACATGCTCATGGCAAGTCTTACAATGCATTGTAACTGCAGTTAAGTAAAGTCTCTCTCTCTCTCTCTCTCTCTCTCTCTCTCTCTCTCGCTCCCTCTCTCCCTCTCTCTCTCTCGCTCTCTCTCTCCCTCTCTCTCTCTCATCTTTTTTCATCGGAGAGGTAGGGAAAACATAACCCCATAATCCACACTCTCTAATCTGGTACAGGATGTCTGTCTCCACCTCCATTGACTGTGTGACAGGCTCTCCAGGCTTATTATGACACTGTCATCATTCTAATCCTCTGGTAGTGGCCATGTAAACAGAAACTGTCTCAAATCCGTAGCCATTGTCTAGTCACCGCTACAAGGCTGTCAGGTAACATCTCAGGAAGGACAGAATGAATAGTGAGAAAGAGAGAGAATGAAAAACCTGAGAGAGGAAGAGTGAGGAGAGGAGAGGAGAGGAGAGGAGAGGAGAGGAGAGGAGAGGAGAGGAGAGGAGAGGAGAGGAGAGGAGAGGAGAGGAGAGGAGAGGAGAGGAGAGGAGAGGAGAGGAGAGAGGGGGGGGGGGGGAGAGAGAGAGAGAGCAAGAGAGAGAGGAGAGAGAACGGAAGAGAGGGGTGAAATCACAGCAGCAAGATTTGTGACATGTTGCCACAAGAAAAGGGCATCCAGTGAAGAACAAACACCATTGTAAATACAACCTATATAATTGTATGCTTATTTATTTTCCTTTTTGTACTTTAACTATTTGCACATCATTATAACACTTTATATATACATACTATTATAATATTGAGGGAGCCAGCCAGTCAGCCAGACAGCCAGTCAGCCAGCCAGACAGCCAGCCAGCCAGCCAGCCAGACAGACAGACAGACAGACAGACAGACAGACAGACAGACAGACAGACAGACAGACAGACAGACAGACAGACAGACAGACAGACAGACAGACAGTCAGCCAGACAGCCAGCCAGACAGCCAGACAGACAGACAGACAGACATACAGACAGACAGACCTTATTCAAGACTTTAATTTAATTATAAAACATTCTTTTCTATTTGCCAGGCTCTTTCTCTTGTGAAAGTAAAGTCCCATTTCGCCTCTGATTCTCATACCTATAAAAATGTATACTCATATTATTATGTTATTTTCTTCATTTATCAAGTTAATCATAGAACTCCAAAATGAAAACTCTATAGCTTGTTGCCTACTTTCTGTAAAATCCCACAAGCTAAGAGATCGCTGGCCACTGTTTATGACTACCTGTAAGCATTTCAAAGATTATTATCATTTCAGTGACTCTGATCTGATCCTTTAATAAATAGTTATTTAAAGATTATTTTACCCTTAAAGGTTACCCTTAGTCCATATCCAAAGGGAACCTTGAAGTCCCCACAGTCACAGTCACAGAAAGGGAGAGCCAAAGACGATTATGAGATGTATTTTTTCTCCTCTTCAGTCAACTTCTGTCTGCCATTTTAGAGAGGTTGTTAGGAGGTAGATGTGGCTGGTGTACGGTGTCCATGTTAGGACAGTCACTTGGAGTGTCCTAATATGGACACCAGAGAGCTGTGACTTTGTGGAGCTCTTTAACCCTTTGTCCCTCTTCCCAGTGCTCTGTGTGGCCTGTGGTGCTAGGACCCATTAAAGGGGCAATCCCAGTGCTCTGTGTGGCCTGTGGTGCTAGGACCCATTAAAGGGGCAATCCCAGTGCTCTGTGTAACCTGTGGTGCTAGGTCCCATTAAAGGGGCAATCCCAGTGCTCTGTGTAGCCTGTGGTGCTAGGACCCATTAAAGGGGCAATCCCAGTGCTCTGTGTAGCCTGTGGTGCTAGGACCCATTAAAGGGGCAATCCCAGTGCTCTGTGTAACCTGTGGTGCTAGGACCCATTAAAGGGGCAATCCCAGTGCTCTGTGTGGCCTGTGGTGCTAGGTCCCATTAAAGGGGCAATCTGCTATTGATACATCCATTTTTGGACATATACATTAATGATATGTACAAATTGTTTCTTGAAGAATATAACTTATAATTAACCCCATCAGAACCCCAAATATAAGCGTGTTTTACGCTAATGTTTTTAAACAAAGTAAATGTAAACAAACAGTCCTCCTGAGTGGCGCTGTGGTCTAAGCCACTGCATCTCAGTGTAAGAGGCGTCACTACAGTCCCTGGTTCAAATCCAGGCTGTATCACATCTGGCCATGATTGGGAGTCCCATAGGGCAGTGCACAATTGGCCCAGCGTTGTCTGGGTTTGGCCAGGGTAGGCCATCTTTGTAAATAAGAATTTGTTCTTAACTGACTTGCCTAGTTAAATAAAGGTTAAGTAAATACAATTTAAAAATCCTCAAAACATGGTTAAAACTAGAATGTTGATTTCATGGAGGGTCAGTCCTTGCATCCATAGTGCTGTCTATGAATTTGACAGTGGTTACATTTCTCCAGCCCCATCCCTCAATTTTTATCGTAACATGGGCGGGGAGTACACTTTATTATTGTTTAAACTGCTGATTGCCGCTTTAAGAGCCCAGATCCAGTAGAACCAAAGTGCTAATCACTCACACAGGAATTCAAGGGAAAGTAGGAACAGCTGAGGATCTACTGGAGGGCTGGGCAATGAGGAGCAGCTGCTGTGCCTCACTACCTCTCTCACTGCCTCACAGCATCACTGCCTCCATGCTAACCTCAATGACTGCATCGCTGCGTCTCTGCCTGCCTCCTTCCCTGTCTCTCTCTCAACCTCCCTGTCTGCCTAGAGCAGACAGAGGACTGGATATAGATGTAATAACATGATACAGGGTCAGGGGATAAGGATGGACTCAGGAAGGGAACATATTCATTTTGTGTGATAGCAGACAATTTCTGTGCAGTGAGAATATAATGCTAAGAATAGAATCGAATAGAACAGAATAGTGATGTATGATGGACAGTGAGTTGTGGTATCTAAACCCATTAAACCTTTCATTTCTGTCACAGGGCGAATTGGGTCACAGAGAGCAGATTCTGAATGTTCCCTGGTTATATTCTGTGGCTTGGGAGACCAGCAGAAAGCACTTCTGTTTCAGCACCTTGTAAAAATATTACTCTTTGAGTCTTCGGCCTTGAAACACAGTGTTCCAAACGTTTTCCCCTTTCAAACAAAATACAATACTGATGAATGTGCAATTGGGGGAGAAGAAGAGGAAGAATGTTGGCCCCAATAATTATATCCAGTGGCTGTGGGGTTCTTTCACAAAACAAGATAGAGTGAGAGAGGCGGTGACGGCTTCTCAGACTTTGTCAAACGTAACACCACCTGACACAGCAACTCTGCACTGCTCGGGTTCTTCTTATTGTTATTTGGGAAATGCTAGACATATTTCTGCAGCTTCTCAAACACCCTCTCCTCTTACCGTAACAAGGCCAATTCAATATGGTGCTATTATTGCTGTGTGGAGTGCAGGGCGGCAAGGGCCAGCGCTGTCTGCCGGTTGAAGGGTTTGGTATTGAAATTCAAGTCTTCATAATGAAACAGGTGTGAAGTGGGAGTTGAGGTTTCATGGCCAGGGCTGGACTAGCCGGGGTTTAGGCAGCAGGCTCCTCCACTTGGCCTGTTTTATTATTACGCAACCACTGCAGACAGCAGCGAGCAGAGTGGTAAACAGGAGAAAGTCCTTGATCTGAAGGATATCATTTGTTTTTGACATACTGTTTATAGTTGTTTTACAGTGTTCCACCGTGCGCAGGCCATGCCAGGGCAGCATTGTTTATTGCCAACTGGTTATAATTAAACAATATGTATAATGTAATATTTTCACATTCATTTTGATACCTTCATGGCCTAGGAGTTAGTTCAGAGTTAAATGTATTAAATGTATGTATGTAAAAGTCCTGTTGACAATAGCTTGATGAGACATGTTTCTGTCTGTAATACAAGCCTTTGTGACAACAAATCAGGACTTCCCAAGAATTTCAACTTATTGAGAGAACAGTGGCAAAGACAAGACATTCTACAAAGCAATATTAATTAAAGCAATCCATGCAAGGCTGGAATTTCGTCATATTTTTTCCTTACCCTGAAGAATGTACTCACTCTGAAACGCTGTGCCTCCCATACTTCATTGTGGTATGTTCCCACTTGACTAGTAAACGTATTTTCTCGTCGTAAATCTAATAGAACAATATGGCAGCGCGGCTCTTAATTTCTTCATTGTGCTTAGAGGGCAACCCAAGTGTTGAGCGCTAAGGAGAAGTGCATACAATTAAGCTAATATAGTACATAGACGTGGTGTATTGGCTTTTGGTGTGGTTTTAGTGCTCAGAGGCTAGAACATAGTGCATGCTGGGCGACCTGAGAATCTGGACAACGCAACTAAAAGCAGCCTCTCCAGTTACTCTCTCTCTACCTCACCCACCCTGACCTAGATTCATTTCTGATGACGTCGTAATTAAAATACTAATTTGATAATAATGCAATAACAGGAGCACCCTGGAGGACTTTTTTAAAGAAAACATTTGCCTAGACCGCCAGTAAAGCGTGTGTAATTCCCCATAGAGAATACAGTAGCTTAAGTCAGTGTATTTTTGGGGGGCTCCGGACCTTTTCAGGGGACGGATTTCATACAATAATCATTTACATTTTCACTCCCTATTGGCAGAGCTGGCGTCGACCACCCAGTGGATGATATTGGATCCCTAAGGACATTGTTGTTCAAAGGGTTAAGTTGGAAGCACTTCCCAGATCACTGAACTGAAGTAGGCTATGGGTTGGTGTTTGCAAGGTTGAATTATATTTTTTATTTTTACAGGCAATTGTTTTGAAGATTCAGAAGTGGTATTTTGTTTTCATTGTTAAGGGGTGAGCTAAGGGCAGATGGAGATGGCTCTGGTTAAAGGACATATAACACTCTAATAGATATGAAAGTGGAGCAATGTTGAAGGCAGGCTGATGACCTAGCTTGTAACCAACTTTAGTCATTTCTTATTTGTCCTGGAACACAAAAAGCAGCAGATTGAACTACATGGACACTACTTAAAGGGATAGTTCACCCAAATTACAAAATGACACATTGGTTTGCTTACCCTGTAAGCAGTCTATGGACCAGGTATGGCAGCAATCTATGCTCTGGTTTAGTTTCCACACGCTAACGTTTTGCCATGGGACCAATCTTTTGTTATTTGGGTGAACTATCCCTTTAAGGTTTATATGTTGGCCAATCCTTATTGTTGGGTGGGGGTGCTGTCAGCTGAGTGTGCTTTGATATTTAACAAGATGACTGTTACAACCGGCTATTAAAGCTGTTTTTGAGCTGCTGAATCTCTATTCACAAACAATGTAAATGGGATGGGTTGTCATTGTTCTTGGCCTCTGTCTGTTTTCTCTGAGCGTGTGATGCTTGTGATGACTGGCTGATGTGACCCCAATAAACCAACCCAAACCCAGCTCATATGACAAAGCTGAAGGACACTACACTGGTTGATTTGTTCAGAGAAGGCAAATGTTGCCATCTAGTGGTCCCAAGTCACCCTGCAGTTAGTTCACAGGATCAACACTCTTCCTTTTGATATAGAAAATACTGTATTATGTCATCATGGGAGGTTTGTGAGGAATGTGATTTCATGAGAGTGCCAACGTATCTGTGGATGGATGTAAGAATGACTGCAACACACTCATTGAGGTTTGTTGTTTTTCCCTGAAAGGAGAGCTGGTGATGGTGGGTAGCTCAATGTTCTGTCCTGGCTTAGTCCCTTCACCCATGCCAGCTGTATCTCAATGATGCCAGTCCATTTTTTACCAAAGCATCAATCTTTATACACCGGTCACACACGACTGCTCTATGAATATCATCAGGTGTCCCCGATTCTGTGTCGCATTTTCTTCCCTCATTTATCCTCATCAAGGGGACAAAGACAATGAGGGGCAGGCATCCATTTTGGCTCCTTTGTTTTAAAATTGTTCCAGGCCATATGTGAGGATCCGCTCGGCCGCTCTGCTCTAAAGACCACAGAAGTGGAAGGGAGAGCGATTAAGCTTGTTCACTGAGCCTTGGTCCTCTAGGCCTGAGCGCTGTAGTTCACGCCTCACTCTCCATTGTGGGGGTATGTTTGTCCCATGTGCTCCCTCAGCGGGGCTAGCTAATAAACACGGGGGTAGCAGGAGCAAAGGAGGCGGAGAAAATATGAAAAAAAACGTACAGCTTAAAATTCATAAAGGCTACTTAATGCAGTAGGCAGACTATAGACCGCCAGGCAATGAAAAGTCCTGACCCAATGTTTTGCCATGATATAGACAGCCAATCCTCTATAGTGATGTTAACTCCCACTGTTGCCATGATATAGACAGTCAATCCTCTTTAGTGATGTTAACTCCCACTGTTGCCATGATATAGACAGCCAATCCTCTTTAGTGATGTTAACTCCCACTGTTGCCATGATATAGACAGCCAATCCTCTTTAGTGATGTTTAACTCCCTCTGTCTTAAATTCAACACCTTAAAGTGAAACCATCTGAAAAAGTTTAAAAAATGAACGCTTAACCCAACCAACACTGTGGGTGTTGAAAATGTAACACTTTAAAAGTATCATCATCAAGTATACACTGGGGGCCAAAAGTTTGGAATATTACTCATTCAAGGGTTTTTCTTTATTTGCATAATTTTTTACATTGTAGAATAAAAGTGAAGACATCAAAACTATAACATAACACATATGTAATAATGGAGTAATCAAAAAATGGTTAAAATATGTTTTATATTCGAGATTAGCCACCATTTGCCTTGATGACAGCTTTGCACACTCATGGCATTCTCTCAATCAGCTTCACCTGGAATTCTTTTCCATCAGTCTTGAAGGGGTTCAAGACTGATGATTTGTTTAACACTTTTTTGGTTACTACATGATCCCATATGTTTTATGTCATAGTTTTGATGTATTCACTTTAATTCTACAATGTAAAAAATCAAGAATAAAGAAAAACCCTTGAATGAGTAATATTCCAAACTTTTGACCGGGTGTGTATGTTTAAAGTTTAAGGGGTGTTGGGGGGGAATAAATATGTTTGAGTATCATTATCCAATTGATTTATGCTTGATACAGTAATGATATATGCTTGATACTTGATACACACAGCAAAATGTTGAACGTGAAAAACACAGCAGTGTTGCAGTTCTTGAGACACTCCAACCAGTGCGCCTGGCACCTACTACCATACCCGGTTCTGAATGGCACACATACTGTACACAATCCATGTCTCAAGTCCTAAAAAAATAATCCTTCTTTAACCTGTCTGCTCCCATTCATCTACACTGATTGAAGTGGATTTAACAAGTGACATCAATAAGGGATCATAGCTTTCACCTGATCAGTCTGTGTCATGGAAAGATGTTTTGTGCACTCAGTGTGTCCTCCTTTTTGAAATTTTTCCTCTTAAGCATATATTTTCCATCAGTCAAAAGTCAAATACACAGGCAACATACTCTTTATTTCTTTATTTTGAACACAGACACACATTTTCACAAGTAAATACATTATATCCACTCATATATAATTTACATTATGTTTGTTGAAGTAAAATATCTGTGCTCATACAAATGGGTATGTAAACATGGTCAAATGTACCACAACATGTTTGCATCTCAGACAGATGGTAAACAAAGGGAACAAACAGAAACCACATGACTCTTGACACATGACTGTATGACTCATGTAGAGGGGAAGAGGAGGCAGTTTATCTAAGAGTTTGAGTTTTGCATTTTTCATTGGTGTTTCCTATTGTCCTGCCTTGACTGTATAATTACTTGGTCTTGTCATAAAGGGCTGCCTTGAAAAATAGACATTCTTCTTAAAATGGGACTCCCGTGGCTAAATAAAATGTTAAATAAAATAAGATATCCCACATTAAAAAGGTCCAATGCCACAGTTTTTTATTTCAATATCAAATCATTTCTGGGTAATAATTAAGTACCTTAAGGTGATTGTTTTCAATGAAAATGGACAAAAAGAAACAAAAATAGCTTCTTAGCAAAGAGTAACTTCTCAAACAAGAATATACCTAAGACTGTCTGGGTGTCAGGATGTTAAAAAAACAAACCTGTGATAGTGGAACTGGCCCCTTCCCTCAAAATTCAGTTTAGCATGACATGCCCTATGTAACAAAAATATAAAACGTTATTATGAGTTCACTCATAAAAAAAATGTTGGTTTCCTTCCCCTGTCTGTATGAACAAGATAAGACCACAATCCATGCTTTGTTAACCTGAACACTGTCGGTCTGTAAATTATAACTTTTTAGCATTTTAGTCCAAAAACCAATGCCAGTCCATAGCAGACAGTTATGCGTTTTGAGTACAAATCTTCCCAAGTGTCTAAAATGTATTGTGTGTAGTTCAATAACGTTACTTTAAGAGGATTTGGAAGATGCTAATATCCAGGATATTAACTTTTGGACAGATGGACAGGTAAAAAACAAACAAATGGCATGGTAAATAAGCTACAGCATGCATTAGTCTTACCTTGACCATAGACTGCTTACAGGTTAGAGAAACCAATATGCAATTCTGAAATTTTGGTGAACTATCCCTTTAATGTATCTTAATGACTATATTTAATATTTTGTTAACCTAGTTTCATCCTCATGATTTTACAGCCTGTTGGGCTTTGAGCCAAATATCAGTTGCCCTCTGTCTGAAAACAGCCTGACCAACTCCCAGGTTTAAAGTTGTGGCGAACATGTAGAGAGAGATGACTGTGTACAAGGTTTTATCGTCAAAGTATGTAGAGGAAAGAACATTGCTTAAGTAATGAATGAAAATCCACACTGCTGTAAAGAAGTAGATAATTCCCTGCAGGATACCAGTGATGGTGACCCTCATCTGACTGTGAAGTTGGGGAGAGGAGAAGGAGCTTCCGCACTCTTTCATGCTCTTCATGTGTCTGTGCAGGTAGTGCACCGTACCACAGCTTGACCCCACCATCACACAGAGGCAAAAAAACACGTAGATCATTTCCAAAAACAGACTTACAGTCGATGTGTCAAGCATGACATATTTTAGAGAGGCAGCATCATCTTTTGGAGTGGCATTAGTTGATGTGGTTGTGTTATTAAGCAGCACCTTTTTGGGAGAGACATTAGCAGTGCCATTTTTTGTTGTGAAACCTGTGGTATTAGTAGGCCCTTCTCCTGAGGAATAGAATTCTCCTGCAGCCCTAACAGCAGATTGAAACAAAAAGAACAGCCGGTCAACAAACAGGCCCCAGTAGATGATGCTTTTGATGTTCCTCTTCACCCAGGTGAAGAGCGCTCGCTGGGCAGGGACGATCTGCGTGTAGTAGAAGAAATTCAGCCAGACAGAGGTTGACATGCTGGTTGATGCCATGTACACCATGATTAGATAAGAAGCAGAGTAAAACTCAGAACTGGCAGAGAACATCCATAAGCATTGTGCTGCAATGAGAGAGACCAGGTAGACAGTGGTACAGAATACCATAGATCGCAGGAGTAACTTCACAGGCTGTTTGAGTCCCTCTCTGCCAGGCGGTGGACAGAGCATGCAGAAGGTGAAAAATATGTTTGCAAAGATGTTGAGAAAGGTGAGAGGTCCGTTGACTATTTTCACTGACAAGTCATCCATCGTTATACGTGTCATTTTTGAAGAGGTTTTTGTTTGCAGGGATAGTCTTCTCTGTCAGCGTCTGGTGTTCAAATGCTGGACACCCCATCCCAGCCAGTTGTCTGAGACACAAGGAAAACAAACTCAAACGTAGCACAACCTATTTACATTGCACATAACCATATGTAAATGATTGATGTGGTCATCAACCTGAAAGGGTCAAAAGAAAACTTGTCTCTGAGTGGTTCACCCCAACCTGCAGTAGAATGGCCTCTGATATTCCACCTGGCCTGAACCAATGGGGCGTCCATCAAGGGCTTGAATCTGCAGAGGGATGGGACATTTCACGCAGGGGATTTGTAATTCTCTGGCGAAGTCTTGATCAATTAAATTATCCGGGGCCCCGGAGGCTTGAATTTGGTGCTGACGGTCCCAGTGGAGGGTGGAGGGTAGTGACAGACGGGGATTGGGTAGCCGGGGTGAAACTCACAGCTCGTCAGGGTCTCCCCTTGTCCTGGCGAGCCCTGGCGTTTCCCGTCAGCTCTGGGCATATATCATGGAGATGGCCGAGACCTCCGCAGTAGAGGCAGCAGCCTTTGCGTCTGAGCCTGTCACGTTCCTGTGGGCTCAGACGTGTGCTTCCAAGCTGCATGGGCTCGTCAATGCTGGGCTCGCAGGGCTTGGGGTGCTCAGGAAACCGGGATACTGGGATACTGGGATACTGGGATGGTGTCAAAAAGGCGCTGTCTCGCGCGTTCTCGAAGGTGGTCGTCAACCCTGATTGCCAGAGTTATCAGGAACTCGAAGTCCTTTCCCAGTTCCTGAGAGGTCAGTTCGTCCTTGATGGAGTTAGAAAGACCCTGGTGGAAAGCGGTGACCAGTGCCTCCGTATTCCACCCACTCTCAGAGGCGAGCATGCGGAACTCAATGGCAAAGTCAGCCACTGGTCTAGCCCCTTGGCGGGGTGGTCGAAGACTCGTTGCAGCTCGGCAGTGAAGGCTAATATGAAGCAGCTGGATGGTGGCTGCTGTTCACTGTTGCCCACGCCAGGCATGATGTAGGTGATCATGGCCCGATCGGTGTAGAACGAGGAGGACTGTATCTTGAACACTAGAGAGCACTGGGTGAGGAACCCCTTGCATCCTACCGGGTTTCCATCATACCGCTCAGGGGCTGGGATCTTGGGTTCCCGGTGCAGGTTCCCTGGAGGAAATACGGCGACGTCTGTAGCACTGGGTGAGGAACCCCTTGCATCCTACCGGGTGTCCATCATACCGCTCGGGGGCTGGGATCTTGGGTTCCCGGTACAGGTTCCCTGGAGGAAATACGGCAACGTCTGTAGCACTGGGTGATGAGACTTGGGCATTGGCTCCTCCTGGGTTGGGGTTGGACTGTGGTTTGAGGAAGTCGGTAAGTACCCGGAGGGTCTTTGATATTTGGAAGGGTTGTTTTTTCTGCCGCCCCAGCAGTGCTCCTTTGTGGGTTACAGCATTCTTGATCTGGGTGATATTTGCTGGGTCCATGTTGGAGGCATGGTAAGGTTGGACCCAGGTGCAGAGAAGAGACCAGATGAGAAATCAGTGGTTAAGGATACAAATAATACTTTACTGAGTAACGGTAACAAAAGGATCACAGTAAAACTGAGGAAAAACAACAAACACTAAGTCTAGAAACTCACTCAGGAGACAAATGCACACATGACAAACAATTAAAGCTTCTGCAAAGGACAACAGAAAACAAACCTCTTTTAACAGGGAAATCATCATGATTAATAGAACACACCTGAGTGCCATTAATGTCTCTGCCGCCTTCTGGTGACAGGTGGAACCATGACACTACCTTGTCACAACACAACTGATTGGCTCAAACGCATTCAGAATGAAAGCAATTCCACAAAATAACGTTTAACAAGGCACATGATTCGATATGTGTTATTTCAGAGTTTTGATGTCTTCACTATTATTCTACAATATAGAAAATAGTAAAAATAAAGCAAAACCCTGGAATGAGTAGGAATACAAACTTTTGACTGGTACTGTATGTGTATGCATCATAGAAAGTGTTACCAAACATTGCATAACATTCCTGCATGTGTAAAAGTTGCTAATATGCTATGATTGGTTTCAGAGGGACTATAACAACATTTCTGAAAGGCTCTTGAAGTCTCAGGTTGATTGCTTTTACAAATGGAAATAGTCTGTATGCCAGTATGAAAATGGGTTCAAATGTTCCATAACCAGTTTGCATATCAAAAACAGATGGAAATACCAACCAGCTTCCAATTCCTGGCGTGCCTCTGAAGCTAAGCAGGGTTGGGCCTGGTCAATCCATGGGTGTATTCATTTAAGGTTTCTTTAACGGAAGCAAGCGTATCGAAACGGAACTGGACCTACCTGAACTTCTCTAATATAAACTCTTGTTTTGCTCGGTTTGCTTCCATTTAGTTCTTCAGCAATAAACGGTTTCCGTAATGAATATACCCCAGGTCAAATGGTTCTGGAAGTGGTGTTCGAGGGCCAGTAGTGGGCACTGTTCGAAAATCGCAATGCCCCTGGGCGGTGAATGGGAACCACTGCCACTTAGCCTTGTGGGAACAATATCCCATTCATAGAAGATGTTGTTCCCACTGTGACGATTAGAATTTATCCGATCCCAAAACTGTGGATAGATTGCAGCATTCACGTAAAATTGAAAGTGCGAACCAACACATTTAACCATGGCAAGGTGACTGGGAACATGGACGTGCACAAACAGACCAGCTATGCCCCCGTAAGGCAATCAAACAAACCAAACGACAGAACAGTGACAAAGTGGAGTCGCAAATCACGGCTCAGACATGGCAGGGAATAAAGACAATCATCGATTATAAAGGGAAAGCCGGCCATGCCGTCAACGCCTTGCTCCCGGACAAGCTAAACACCTTCTTTGCCCGCTTCAAGGAAAACACAGTGCCGCCGACGCGGGTCTCCGCCACTCACGAGGACTGTGAGCTCTTGTTCTCTGTGGCCAACATGAGTAAGACATTTAAGCGTGTTAACCCTGCAAAGGCTGACGGCTTAGAGCATGTGCAGACCAGCTAGCTAGGGTGTTTAATGACATTCAATCTCTCCCTATGCCAGTCTGTAGTATCCATTTGCTTCAAGATGTCCACCATTGTTTCTGTACCCAAGAAAGCAAAGGTAACTGAATTACATCATGAAGTTCTTTGAGAGGCTAGTTAAGGGTCATATCATCTCCACCTTACCAGACACCCTAGACCCACAAAAATGTGCATACCGCCCCAACAGATCCACGGACGACGCAATCGTCATCACACTGTACACTGCCCTATCCAAATCTGGACATGAGAAATACCTATGTAAGAATGCTGTTCAAACTTCAACACCATAGTACCCTCCAAGCTCATCACTAAGCTCGGGGCCCTGGGTCTAAGCCCCGCCCTGTGCAACTGGATCCTGTACTTCCTTCCGGGCCAAACCCAGGTGGTGAAGGTAGGCAACAAAACTTTCACTACGCTGATCCTCAACACAGGGGCCCCACAAGGGTGAGTGTTCAGCCTCCTCCTGTACTGCCTGTTCACCCATGACCGTGGCCAAGCACGTCTCCAACTCAATCATGACGTTTGCAGACGACACAACAGTGGTAGGCTTGATTACCAAGAACAACAAAACAGCAGAGATAGCGCACCCCAGCCACATTGAAGGGGGCACAGTGGAAAGGGTGAAAAGCTTCAAGTTCCTCGGCATGTACATCACTGACAACCTGAAATGGTCCATCCACACAGACAGTGTGGTGAAGAAGGCGCAGCAGCGCCTCCTCAACCTCATCAAGCTGAATAAATTTGGCATGGCCCATAAAACCCTCACAAACTTCAACAAATGCACCATTGAGAGAATCCTGTCGGGCTGTATCACCGCCTGGTATGGCAATTGCAACATCCACAACCACAGGGCTCTCCAGAGGGTTGTGCGATCAGCCCAATGCATCACCGGGGGCACACTGCCATCTACAGCACCTAGTGTCAAGGCCCACCCAGTACCCTGATTTTACTTACTGTTACCAGCCGGTACTGTAACCTGCACCTTAAAGACTGCTGCTCTATGTACATAGTCATTGAACACTGGTCACTTTAATGCTGTTTACATAGTTTTACCCACTTCACATACAGTATACACTGTATTCTAATCAACGCTCATCCTATATAATTGCTGCTGTACACAAATGTTCTGTTCATATACTGTCCATAATGTCTATACACACCATCATATACATATAATTTATACATACACGGAGTGTGCAACACATTACAAACACCTTCATAATATTGAGTTAAAATATGGTCCCTCAGAACAGCCTCAATTCTGCTGGCCCATGCTGGCCCATGTTGACTCCAATGCTTCCCACAGTTGTGTCAAGGTTATGGACATTCTTTGGGTGGTGGACCATTAAGTGATAATGCAAGGGCATTATCACTTTTATACAACGGGTTACCAACATATTCAAATAATGATTTACATATTTTCATTAAAAACATTATACACACAGGAAACTGTTGAGTGAAAAACCCAGCAGTGTTGCAGTTAACAAAAAACGGTGCGCCTGGAACCTACTACCATACCCTGTTCAAAGGCACTTAAATATTTTGTCTTGCCCATTCACCCTCTGAATGGCACACATACACAATATATCTGCACTGATTGAAGTGGATTTAACAAGTGACATCAATAAGATATATTTTTCACCTGGTCAGTCTATGTCATGGAAAGAGCAGGTGTTCTTAATGTTTTGTACACCCAGTGTATATTTATATTCTTGACTGACTTGTTCTGATATTTCTATTTCTTTCTTTACATTTTGGGGGGATTTGTGTGTATTGTTTTGTAATGTTAAGTATTACTGCACTGTTGGAGCTACAAACAAGCATTAGCAAAATACGCACGCGACAAAGAATTTAAGAATTGTTGTTATAGTCTGGGTTAATTTGAATCCCTCTCTGCCACTAATGATAGCATAGTTTATGCTAATGATACAAGTTACTTACAATATTCCCTTTTTGGGTTGATGTTACACCGCAATCATTTGCATGTATCTGCAATGTAAACTGGTTATGCTACGTTTGAGTTTGTTTTCCCGGTGTCTCAGACAACTGGCTGGGATGGGGTGTCCCGCATTTGAACACGACGCTGACAGAGAAGACTACACCTGCAAACAAAAACCTCTTCAAAAATTACACATCATGATGGACAACTTGTCGTTCACAATAGTCAACGGACCACTCACCTTTCTCAACATCTTTGCAAACATATTTTTCACCTTCTAAATGCTCTGTCCACCGCCTGGCAGAGAGGGACTCAAACTTTTTAGATAAAAGACCAGTTTAACCATCTCAACTGGCAGCCATGTGAATGTAATTTCATACCTGATATTTGATATTATTTGTCTTTGTTAAAACTATTTCACATGCAGTGGTGTTCAAAGTCAAGGTCGCAACCCTTAGTGGTCTACAATACAGAAACCTTTTTTGAAAAAAATTGATTTGAAAAATAACATTTGACATAACCAGTATAATAATAGCCTACTCATAGTACGGCAAGGTGTTTTTTGGTAGTTCACTTTTTAAACCATTAACTAGCCAAACGAGGATGTTTAGTTAGCATGCCATAGCTGAATGCACACTAATTAACCACAATTCTTTCTTACTGTTTTGTTGTAGTTCTCAGGTCAAAACATTTAAGCAAATTTTCCCAATTCTAGTAGCCTACAGAAGAAGCACAGAGTTTCTAAACCCAGAGGCCCAACATCGCCATACTTCTGGAAACATTTTGTGAAGCAGACTCTTAAGACCAGACCAGTGTTTGGGAAGTAGTTAATTATTTTTCCTTAGGTTGTTAATTTTCTCAAATATCTAAACAGCACAACCTAGATTCAAGCCAGTGTCTTAAGTAACTGAACATGTTATTAATCCAACCTCATGAAAGTGACAAACTGACACGTTTTCATGTTCATCAAAAACAACTTTATATCGAAGAAGTGCCTTTGATTTGATGTTAGACATGTTTCTGCGCAAGTTGTTTCTAGACATCTTCATACTATACAATCTTTTGTAGCAGCTTGTGACTAGTTTAATCAGGCTCCAGAAGTACAGAAGTAGCCTAGCCTAGCTGTATGATATTTTTCATGAATTATTTTGCATTTAACGATTTCAAAAATGTTGATTAATCGTAAAAACCCTAGCATTTATTGGTTCTTACATTTGGTAAGAGATGGAAGGAATTTAATATTATTTGTTGTAAAATCCAATATTTACAGATTTTCTTTAAAAGGTTGAAAAAAATAAAAAATAAATGAATACCACTGATCTAATGTATTTTTTTGTGGTTCCCGTTTCTTTCTGTTTTCTGAGATTCAGACAGGTTATGGTACAACATTTGTCCACCTTTACATACATTGCAGTCCTAGCTGTTTATTTCCATATCTATTTTGTCAGTTGGAGCAGAGAACACGTGTAAATATACTTACTTTTTATTCCATTATATTCTACTTATTTTATTTTTGTTGCAATTTTGAGAGGTGAACCTGCAAGTAAGCATTTTATTTTACTGTGTATACCATGTGAATTCTCTGCATTTTTAAATCAACTAATATCATTTTATAATTTATATTTGTGAAAATGTGTGACTGCTTTGTGTGCAAAATAAAGAAATTGAATAATTTGTTACCTGCATTTTGACTTTGGGTTCATGTAGACTACCTGGTCAGTAAAAAGTATCTGCAGGTATTTGCTTCTCTTCGCTTATGCTTGTGTTAGACTGCACAAATAAAATCAATTGAATTATGACACTCAAATACACTTTAAATGTCAATTTTCTACACCCACAGTCCTGAGCCAAACAATGGGCGGATTGGATTATGCTGAGCGGCTGGGCACCGTGCAAATGCCCATCACGTCATTGAGGCAAGAAATCACAATCAAAGAATTTTGATTTATATAAACACTGAATGTCACTCTTCAGCAATGAAATGGAATACAGAAACAACATTTGGTCCAACTTTTAAGTTCAGCAAGAGGAACTTAAGCAAAGTGCCAAAGACAATGAGCATGGTTTATTCTGTAAGGCAGTGATTCTGAAAGTGGAAACTGTCATGCCATTTTTGAGTGATGATTGTAGAGTCCGTTCTGAAATAACTAAACGTATCACCCGAGGCAAAGCCATGTAAATAGATATCTACGGTGTCCCTAAGGTACAAAGTACATTTTAAACCTACTTTTCCCTTGGGGACGTTCTTGATTGCTGTTTGGTTGAGCCCAACATCTCACCTAATTGCGTCCCTGAGTCTAAGACCAAAAGTCTAGCGACTTAGAATTCAGTCTTTCCCTCCACTACCATCACTATGTGACGGAGAAATTCACATATGAAACATGCACACAAGACCATCAGCAGCCAATAAACATTTTGTGCATCACAGGAGGTTGGTGGCCCGGGAACTGGGGAGGACGGGCTTGTGGTAATGGCTGGAGAAGAATGTTACAGACATTATTATGAGCCGTCCTCCCTTCAGCAGCCTCCACTGTATGTGCACATTTATCAACTAATAGAAATAAAATTGACAAATGTATATAAATATGCCTGCTGGCACTTTGAATTCACAAGCGCATTTCCAAAAAAGGCACTCATTGCATGTTCCACTGTGTAAAACATATGCATCTATATCATTGTATCTTAAACATGATTGTAAACATACCTGTGGCCCTCACACAGTATACAGGTACTTTAAAGTCTATACAGAGTCTGCATCTGAAATGGCACCCTAATCTGTACCCCAACCTGGCAGGTCAAAAGTAGTGCACTACATTGCCGGAGTCTGGGGGTTGGAGCTTTGGATCTGTTCCCTTCTGACTTGTCATTCCTTCAACGTCGTCTGTCCCCCTGACTTCATACTGTCCTGTCTAAAAACCAATAAAAGTATGAAATGGTGTTGGCCTGCAGGGGGGAAAAAAAGGTTGTGCACTATATGTAGGGAATAGGGTGCCATTTGGGATGCAAAAAAAGGCATGTAAAATCAGTGAGGAGGTGGTTGAGCTATCTCTGGCTACGCTCCTGTTTGAAGGACACAGCGAACTTCCAGGCTTCAATGTACTGAGCCAGGCTGATCTCTCCGGGGAACAACTCATCCACGTCGTGGGGAACATCAAGGTCTTTACGCTCCATATAGGACACTAGGGTATCTTTCAGGCTGCAGGACAAAGGAGGAAAGCATGTTTAACTTTTGTACGTGTACATTTTTAGACAGAGTATGTGTTTCTGACTTTTACCGTCATCAAACATGCCTCGCACGGAGATGTTTGTAGCCCTTAGTAACCCCCAGTCAGGCCTGTATGTGTCAGGGCACTACACCATGCCAGCTAACTGTTATCCCCTTGGCTTACCCCCAGTCAGGCCTGTATGTGTCAGGGCACTACACCATGCCAGCTAACTGTTATCCCCTTGGCTTACCCCCAGTCAGGCCTGTATGTGTCAGGGCACTACACCATGCCAGCTAACTGTTATCCCTTTGGCTTACCCACAGTCAGGCCTGTATGTGTCAGGGCACTACACCATGCCAGCTAACTGTTATCCCCTTGGCTTACCCCCAGTCAGGCCTGTATGTGTCAGGGCACTACACCATGCCAGCTAACTGTTATCCCCTTGGCTTACCCCCAGTCAGGCTTGTATGTGTCAGGGCACTACACCATGCCAGCTAACTGTTATCCCTTTGGCTTACCCACAGTCAGGCCTGTATGTGTCAGGGCACTACACCATGCCAGCTAACTGTTATCCCCTTGGCTTACCCCCAGTCAGGCCTGTATGTGTCAGGGCACTACACCATGCCAGCTAACTGTTATCCCCTTGGCTTACCCCCAGTCAGGCTTGTATGTGTCGGGGGCACGGAGGCTCTTCAGGACCAGCAGCAGAAACTCGTGCATCTCCAGCAGGAACGAGTCAGCACTGCTCTTGGTGAAGAATGCAGTGAGCAGCCTCCGCTCTTCATCACCCAGGGGATTCCTGTATTCCTCTGAGACCCCCACAAATGGGTCCTGATGATAGGGAGGGATTGAGAGGGGGGGGGGGGGGGGGGGGTGTAGTGAAACTTCTATTAATAGATATACACATGGCGTTATGATAATTTGTAACTTAAGTTACAATGTTACAACTTATGTTGTAAGTTATACAAGCACATCTCACCCACAGAAACAAATTCATAACCACTGTAAAAACATGACCCTAACAAAATCATCAACAGTTTAATGTGAAGACTGTTGTCTGGGTGAATGTGTGGAGACTCCTTGTCTTACCCTCTTGAGGCGCAGCATGTTCTCAGACTTGAGTGAGGTGAGGAGCTGCCACAGGGCCACACAGTGTTTCAGACTACACCTGCTCAGGGCCTGCATGAGGACAACACAGTGTTTCAGATTACACCTGCTCAGGGACTGCATGAGGACAACACAGTGTTTCAGATTACACCTGCTCAGGGCCTGCATGAGGACAACACAGTGTTTCAGATTACACCTGCTCAGGGCCTGCATGAGGACAACACAGTGTTTCAGATTACACCTGCTCAGGGACTGCATGAGGACAACACAGTGTTTCAGATTACACCTGCTCAGGGACTGCATGAGGACAACACAGTGTTTCAGATTACGCCTGCATGAGGACAACACAATGTTTCAGACTACACCTGCATGAGGACGACAGGACAACACAGTGTTTCAGAATACACCTGCTGAGGGCAACATTGCACTGGATTTGTGCTAAAAAAAGGTTTGCATTTGAAACGGTGGCCAGGTAAACAAAACCAAATAATGCATTGATGCCATACCTTGTCCATAGAATGCTTACAGGGTTAGGAAACCAACATGTAATGTTGTAATTTGGGTCAACTATGCCTTAGTTTAATATAACCTCGAATCACATGGTCAGAAAACATGACCTCACTGCTAATGGGTTCTCTCATGAAAGAGCTCATCTTACCGAGAAATGTGTTGTATTAACTTTAGGCTACAATCAATACCAATTAGGCTATATACTGATTGATAATATGCTAGCTATATACAGGGATGCAAACAGGTGAGGGAGAGATGCAACAAATAATATGATCTACATGATCAGTCTGTGTGTAAAATCAAATGAAATTGTATTTGTCATGTGCCCCGAATAAAACAGGTGTAGACCTTAGTGAAATGCTTACCTCTAAGCCCTTAACCAACAATACAACAGGTGTAGACCTTACAGTGAAATGCTTACCTCCAAGCCCTTAACCAACAATACAACAGGTGTAGACCTTACAGTGAAATGCTTACCTCCAAGCCCTTAACCAACAATACAACAGGTGTAGACCTTACAGTGAAATGCTTACCTCTAAGCCCTTAACCAACAACGCTTTAAATAAAAGTAAAACATTATTAAACAGCAGCAGTAAAATAACAATAGTGAGGCTCTATATAGGGGTACCAGTACAGAGTCAATGTGCGAGGGCACCGGTTAGTCCAGGTACCATGTACATGTAGGTAGAGTTAAAGTGACTATGCAGAGATAATAAACTAAAGTAGCAGCAGCGTAAAAGACGGGTCTGGTTATTTTTACAAAATAAAGTCATTCATGTAAAAAATGTAAAGAAAGCAATCCAATGTTATTTGTTGTTACTTTACTGCAAATGACTCAAGTCTTGAGAAGAAAAAAAAAACTAATATTGCAGTTACATGACAGCCTTTATAATAGAACATTGTTTCTTTCTATTTCTACTTTTTTCAAACAGGCATTCGATTTTGCTCTATTATATTGGTCTCTATAGTAGACATGGATCAAGGCTACATGTGTAAAAATAACATTCACTGAGTAAACATTTACAGCGGGTGAAATAAGTATTGAACACGTCACCATTTTTCTCAGTAAATATATTTCCAAAAGGTGCTATTGACATGAAATGTTCACCAGATGTTTGTAACAACCCAAGTAATCCATACATACAAAGAAACCAAAACAAATAAGTTCAGAAATTAAGTTATCTGTAATAATGTGCACAACATTTGGAAAAGCCAGTGAAATACTGGAAGAATATAGTGTGGTCAGATGAGAGCAAAATTGAACTGTTTGGATGTCATAATACACACCATGTTTGGAGGAGAAATGGCACTGCACATCACCTTAAAAACACCATACCAACAGTGAAGTTTGGAGGTGGGAACATCATGGTGTGGGGCTGCTTTTCAGCAAATCGTACTGGCAAACTTCACATAATTGAAGGAAGGATGAATGGTACTGGCAAACTTCACATAACTGAAGGAAGGATGCAAGACAATGATCCCAAACACACAGCCAAGGAAACTCAATTGGTTTCAAAGAATGAAAATAAAGCTGCTAGAATGGCCCAGCCAATCACCTGACTTAAATACCATTGAAAATCTATGTAAAGAACTGAAGATCAAGATTCATAGAAGAGGCCCACGGAACCTTCAAGATTTGAAGACTGTTTGTGTGGAAGAATGGGCCAAAATCACACCAGAGCAATGCATGCGACTAGTTTCTCCATACAGGAGGAGTCTTGAAGCTGTCATTACCAACAAAGGCTTTTGTACAAAGTATTAAATAGATATCAGTAAGTGTGTTCAATACTTTTTCCCTGTGTCATTTCACATTATTACAAAATTTCTGAACTCATTTGTTTTGGTTTCTTTGTATGTATGGATTACTTGGGTTGTTACCAACATCTGGTGAACATTTCATGTCAATAGCACCTTTGGAAATATATTTACTGAGAAAAATGGTGACGTGTTCAATACTTATTTCACCCGCTGTATTAATCCCCACTCACTCACACTGTCAAATTCAACACAACAAAATCAATATCTTTGGGCTACACTGCACATTATTACATTGCACACTTTCTGCCTGTGGACATTTGTTCATTTACCAGCAGAGCAGGCAGAGAGTACACCTGGCATACCCCTTTTATCCACTGTATTGAAAAAGTGAGAAAGAAGTGAAGTGTGTGGTGTTCTATAGTGGCATCCAGTTTAATCCAGGCCCAGCTCCAACTACACTTCATCCCTGAATCCATTTGTTTAACAAGCAAAGCCTCATTTTCACCTAATTCTCTCATTCCAAAAATTAACCACATACTGTAGAGGGAAAACATTAGTTCACAGATAGTAGTTAGTTCATTGCCAGGGTCCAGTAAGCAACTAACGCGTTATAACTTGAGGAACGGTGTTGTGCTGAAATCTCCCCTGACAGAATTCTCCCACCCTTCGTGTTCCTCGTTGCTGCGACTTGCTTGTTAGTTGAGATTTCTGCTCTTCACTCAGTTGTCAGTTTAGCCGACATTTCACTGATCTAAGTAGCAGAAAGTATTTTGTCTGCAGTTTTCGGTTTAGCTATTTGTTTCAAGTGTATTCACTAGCTTGTTAATGGCCCCTGGGCGAAACCCCCCTTCAGCGCCCTCGCCCGGGTGGCTGTCCATGTCGCCCGTAACTAAATCCGCTACTGAGTCTATAAATAAATCTCTTGGCCAAAATCTGTCATCTCTCCCATGTCTTATTCGACTCTGATGTGTGCCACAGAAAGTATTTGACTCTAGCCACAAAATTAAGGAAATTATTAGGTGGGGGGAGAATTCTGGCAGGGGGAGATTTTCGGCACAACAGTGTGTGGCAAACTGCCTTTCTACTCTCTGCTGTCCAGAGCACGCGCTCTTTACAGAGAGAAAGCTGTAACTAGCAAATTGGTTGTAACTTTTCTTCCGTTGCATGCTGCATTCTGTTATGTGAGCGATTGACTGAGCATTGGATACAGCCAGTATTGCTCCAAACACGCATCACTCGATTGTTTACAGACAGTAGTAATCCAAAGCCCCCCCCTCCCTCCCCCAAAACCTCTCATCAGATCTACATGAATCACGTTGGTCACCTATTTTTGATTCAAAACGGCGAATTTCGACGAAAGGTGACTAGTTTGCATCCCTGTATATACCCCAAAAAGCTGACGAGAAACAGACAAAAAATTAAGTCACTACGTTTCTCTTAAGGGTATCCATCTGTTTACTGGTTCCTGTAAGGAAGCCAATGGAGAGCCAGCTAGATGGAGAGAGCGGTGAAACAATCAGGTTTTAGGCTCTCAGCTAAACAGAGGAAGAAACAGAGTGTAGGACAGAGATATGTTAGTGCTGCACCCGGGCACTAGACTGCAGATGGAGGAAGGGGGCTGACCTTGAGGATGTGTGGTGCCGTCTGGTCTCCCATCTGCAGAACCTCCTCCAGGTAGCGCTCCAGCTGCAGCTGGGGCTCGCCGCCCGTCATGGCCAGGAAGCCCAGGGCCACCTCCACGGTGGAGAGCGCCTCACACACCTCGCTGTATGACTGCAGCTCCCCGGCTAGCACAGACAGGGTCAGGATGGGCAGGGGCTCCTAGGGACACAAAGGGCAAAGGTCACAAACAGGGATATGACAGCTACGTGGACAAGGCAGAGAACAGAGTCAACTCAACTCTATTGTACCAATCCTACATATCCCCGTACATATCATACCGTGTGACAACATGTCAGCAGAGTTACTGTGACTTACCTGTTGAACCTTTACTTTCACATCCTTGAGGATATTTTCATAATTGCGGTCATGTCTGTTCACCAGGGTTGGGATTCCCTGTATGAGACGGCAGTTAGCAACATATCATATTCTGCTCCACATACAGTCACCTGTCCATATTTGGACAGATGTGTAATCTGTCCAAATAATATCAAGACACAACTGACTATTGCCAGACAACACCTGGGTAAAGTCAGTTGTGTCTTGATATTCTTTTTTGAGAGCAGAACCTTCTTAATTCCTGACCTCCCATGTAGGCCAAGTTTGTGCAGTCTCTTTCTGACAGTGTACCCATGCAATTAGATTTTGATTGTGGCAAGAGAGGCCTGTAGATCCCTTGATGTTACCCTGGGGTTCTTAGAGACTATGAGCACCTTTCGGTCAGCTCTTGGGCTGACTTTGGTGAAAAAAAAAAAAAAAAAAGAATTTGGCTGCCAGTGTAAAAGCAGCTTGTGACAGCGAAGAGTTTTTGTAAAAAGGGAAATCTATACAGTTCTGGTCTAACCTCTACATCACATTAACAACGTACCTTGCTACAGCACAGCCATTTAGTAACTTTGTTGATGCCTAGAACTGTACATTTGACTGACCAACTTCTGAAAGCCAGACAAGACTGACTCACGTTGAGGGTGATGAGGGGCTTGCCCTGCAGGAAGCGGGCCAGGATCTGCTGCTGGATCTTGGGCAGGTCGTACTCGTGCAGGGCCTCCTGGCCACGCTCCACGCTGTACTGGCAGTTGGACAGAACCAAGGGCAAAAGATCCCTCTCGGGCTCGTAGCGGATTACGTGCAGGTCGCTCAGGTCCGCCGGGCTCACCGTGTAGCTGGGGGAGAGAAAGGAAAAGAATGAACTAATGTGGATCCAATGGGTCGGTGGGGTAGGGATCATGGTGCTGCCATTACACCAGGGTTGTGGGTTTGAGTCCTGATATACTGCATGTGTCAATGTTGACAGTTCTGGATGTTCCTTTGGGTAATCACCTGGTCTCCTCTCCAGTGTGCTTGTCCACGCAGTAGACCAGTTTGTTGTGCAGGGCGATGAGGTAGCTGACCAGCGCTGTGGAACACAGGCCGGGACCCTGTCGCCGTGGCAGCAGAACCAGGAAGTCACTGGTCAGGTCCAGGTCCTCCCGGCAGAACTCGCCAGGGATTTTAATCTCACCTGGAGCAGAGCCAAAACACACAGATTATAATCAAAACATTATGGATTAAGAAATAATGCATGAATGCGCCTCCAAAGAGTATATCTTAAAATATTGTATATATTTACTGACTATTATTTGTTTATTAACAGAGCCCTAGACTTGTGCTATGTTTATCTTTGCTCATACCGTTGGTTGCCAGGGAGACCCGGAGCTGATTCCACGCTGTCAGGAAGATTTTGATCCGTTTCTCGTACCAGACTGTGAGGGAGGCTGTGAGACCAAACATAATAATGAATCTGTAAGCCCATATTGTAAACCCTTTTGACACTAGTGTTCGGGCCTGAACTGTACTGAGCTGACTTATATTTTATTTTCCAGCCTCTATGGTGGAGGCATAACCTGGCTACTACACTACAGTACAGGACAGCTTAGCTCGGCTAGCCTCAGTAGAGTGAAACTAATTATATATCTGCTCAATGTACCACTGATGGTTTTCAGTTGGACAAAAGTATAGTTCACACTTGTACCTGCTTTCTGGTTGTGAAGGAACTCAGCAATGGTACCACAGGTGAGGTCGGTCACGTTCTGGAACCTCTTCACCAGATCTCTCTGCAGTGCCAGGATGTCAGGAAGGAACTTCACCAACCGCAGCTCTGCCTCCTGTCACCAGACCAATCACAGGGGGGGGGTGATGTTACGATCGGATATTACAGCAACCAATCACAGGGTACGGTAAAACAAACTGCCAATCACACTGCATAGAACGAAGATCTGACCAACATTTGACTGTAAATGAGACTGTAAACACATTTATGGTCTTGTGTTTAGCCACTGAATACATACATTATACGGAATGTTTTGGTTGTGTTTTCAGATTATTTTGTGTGAATAGAAATTAATGGTAAATAATGTATTGTCATTTTGGAGTCACATTTATTGTAAATAAGAATGTTTCTAAACACTTCTACATGAATGTGGATGCTACCATGATTATCGAAACAAGGAGGGTCTAACATAAACCTGTCCTATAAGAAACACTTGCTTCCGTTACAAAACATTTTGCTACGTTGTGAGCTAATGAATACGACCAAGGTTTCCGTTCAGCGGTGCCTCAGCTCTTACCCTCTGCAGGAACTGCCAGAGCATGGGCAGGGTGTCCTTGCCGTCATGCTGCTCCACGATGTGGGTGAGGCTGAGCAGAGACACCCGCTCCCTGCAGCTCCACACGGCAGAGCTGTGGATCAGAGACTCCTGGGGCAGAGAGTTCAGGAAGAGGTGCGGGTCCCCGAACACCAGCCTCATAACGGGGTTGGAGGAGACCCGCGAGTCGGCCCGGATGAAGGTGTTCACCTCCTTCAGCCGCCTGTCCAGGTGCTGGAGACGGGATGGGACAGGAGGAGGGGAGAGAGAGGAGGGTCTCATTTAGATATTAATGGACCTCTGTTTTCAAGGCGGTGTTCATTATACACTAAACAGAATAAAACAGATTCAAATAGAGGGACTATCATAAGAAAACTTTTTCTTCTCCATTGCAAACATTTTAAAACGTTTTCAGTTGCGTATTCTAATGAACACGACCGTGATAGATCGACTGCGGAAAGAAAACAAATATCGTTGACTGTATTTAAGGTACTAAAGTAATTAATTCATCTAGAGATGATAAACTGAGTAAAATGGTGACTTTGTGATGACATTAGTTGGTACCTTCAGCTGAGGGGTGATGATGTCATTGCTGACGGCGGTCTCCCAGCAGTTTCGGGCCTCCTTGGTGGAGAGCAGGTTGTCATAGGGAACAGGCCCTGGAGAGAGAAGCAGAGTAGAGTGAGGGAAACGTTCAGCATTATAGACAATGATTCAATAATAAAATGGTACATTTTTATACATTCTTTCACTTTAAACTACCTTAATCTTAAAGCACATTTTAACACATTTTACCCCGCTAAAGAATTTCTATAGGATTCTAAAACTTTAATAAGGGATGGCTTATAATCAGCCAGTCTTAGTGGCCTAAGGCAATGCTTGTTGTTTCTGGTCCCTTACACTGGCCAGGCTGGTGGGGCTCCAGAAGGCTGCTGATGACCAGGTGGACGGTGTTGACCGTGTCATCAGAGCCGCTCCCCAGCGACCTGGTCACCTGATCCATGTCCTTCAACAGGTGGGCCCACAGGAACGCACCGGGGTCGGGCACTGGGGGCTTGATGATGGTACCGATGACCTACAGAGAGAGGGGTTAAGAGGGGGAGGGTAGAGGGAGTGAGTGGGAGCAGAGAGAGAGCCAGTGATCGAGAGAAAGAGAAAGAGAGAGAGCAAGAGACTCTGTTGAGGCAAGTGTCCTTCAAGAGATGTAACGGTCACCACTGGGCAACAGCCAAACCAATAACCCCCTCCATCTATCTACAGCAGTTACCTCTAGTGCATTGGTTTTAAAACCTCCCCACACATTTCACACTTCAGTTGTAGCCCTGAACTAACTCCAATTCACCTTACCACCTTAGCTTGCTGATTAGATGATCAGTTGAATCAGGTGTGGTAGCTCTGGAATAGTTCCAACACATGGAACACATGTGTGTCCCAGAGGAGAGGTTTGAGAACCTCTGTTCTAGTGTACCTACCTGGGGGTGACTGCTGGCCCCTAGCAGCATGGCCATGTGTGTGATCAGACGCAGCAGGTTAAAGGGAACTGGGGACATGTTCTTGGTGTCCTGCATGTCCAGGTTGTCTCTCCGTCTGGGCTCTCCCAGGATGTGGCCGGTCTGGGTGCGGTCACCCCTGTGAAGAGGGAGAAAACAACAGTTCTCTCTCCATTCTCCAGTACTGTCACAATACCAGACCTGGGTTCAAATAGTATGAGCCTGCTTGGATGGCAAGATGGTTGGGGTTTTTACATTTGGGGGCTATTCCATTGGTTCTATTGTGCCGGGTCAGCTGAACCAAGCAGAGCTAAACAATTTGATGAAAGAAAATAAAATACTGTTTGAACCCAAGTCTGCACAGCGCAGCACCTGCTCAAGTCATTATCAATTGTCTTTCATAAATTCCATAAAAGTCCCACTCACTGGATCTGAACAGCTTGGAAGCCAGGGACGGCTATGTGGTTGTCCCCTCCGATCTCAAGGTCACAGTCCAGGCAGCGACTCCTCTCCATGGGCTGGCCACACTGTGGTTACAGGGGTCAGACAGAGGGGGGTGAGAGTGAGAGTGAGAGTGAGAGATTCTGAGACACCGTACTTAAACTGAAAGTTAAGGCCAAAGATCAAGTTCCTTCAGAATAAACCTGAAAATTAAAAATGTTACGTACCTCACCGATGGTGCACGGGTGATTGTTGGGACAAACTGTGGAAGAGCAGAAGAAAAGCTTGACTTCACATTTTATACAGTTAAATCTACTAAATCTTTCGAAATTCACACATCCTTTGTTGTGGCCGTTACTATACTCACAGTACCACTGCAGCTGCCCCATAGCTTTATGAGCCACTGCAAGCATGTCCTCTGGCATGGTGGGGAGGAAGGCTCTCTATAGACACACAGGAAAAAACATCAACGTTAGCTGGCATATCCATGACGAACAGGACGGGGTACTAGCACTACCACCCTGGAGATAAGTAATCAACCAAACCAGGGGTGTCAAACTTAATTCCTGGAGGACAGTGTGTACACTGGTTTTTGTTATTTCCTTTCTATTCAAATGAAGACCTAGGCAACCAGGTGAGCGGAGTTTCTAAGTAGTCCTAATTCTATGGGCCTTGGTCAAAACTAAAGTGGTGCATTACATAGGGAACAGTGTGCAATTTGGCATGCCGCCACAGTGTTCCCACCTGCATGTTGGCAGGCTGCAGGGCCAGCTGCTGGAGGGGCGTCAGTAGACCCTGGTTCCCACAGAACAGCACTGCAGCCAGGTGGACGCTCAGCTCCACCACCACATGATTGGCCCCAGAGGCCCCAGGACTGACCTCCAGGGGCCCCAGCCGGTTGGCCACCAGGCCCTGGGCAAAGGCCCTCACCTCTGGGCTGACCAGCACCTTGGAGGCCTGGATGAAGGCCAACAGGGCCTGGCATTGCTGGGGGTAAAATAGAGAGATGTAGAGAAATAAGTCTTATATGGGAAGTGAGGAGACAGAGGATACACAGTGTTAACTTTAGGTGTAAAGACACTGTTTAGACAGATGAAGTATGGAGGCGACAGACAATAATATTCATTTTTCTTGAAGTGTGCACTCGTTCACTACTTCCCGCAAATCCAAAAGCATTTGATTGGTGGAGGCATGGGCTAGTAGGAGTTTCTACCATATGTGTTATATCAGTCATTTCCTTTCAAATCACTGAAGGAAGGTGAGATAATTGGGACTATGTCACAGTATTTTGTCTTTGTATAAGGACTTACCACAGGTTTAGGATGGAAGCTGTCATTGGCTGATCTGTAGAGAGAGGTGACTTCTCTGAACAGGGCCAGGAGCAGGTAAACTGCCTTCTTCTGTGGCGGACATTTACAGCCCTGGACACACACACACACACAGGTACAATGCAGCAGTTTATTTCTCAATATCAAATAATGTCTTAGTAATAATTAAGTAACTTGATTGTTTTCAATTAAAATGCTCAAAAATAGCTTGTTAGCAAAGACCAACTTCTCAAACAAGAATTCAGCTAGGACTGCTGTTATTGGCAGAGTGGTTTTTAACTCTCTAATTGGTCTATTAACTAATTTACTGCATGGCGATGTCACCATTAAAGGCAAAAACTCCATCCCACCAAAACAGCTCTCACACTGATAGGGCATTATCATCACAATTTCACAGTATTATTCCAACCTCAGAAATTTTTTTTGACTGCACTGGGCCTTAAACACTTTAACAGAATATCTGATCGAAAGAACATACAAATGAACAATCAAAATCACAAGCTTATGCAAAATGCTCTGCAGTTGTTTCAGTTATGGAGTAAAGTAGAACTACACCAATACCTCACAAGCGTTGTCCAATTCCTCGATTTTGCCTTCCATCATTGCCTTGGCAACAGCATCTCGGATCATCTTGTAATCCTCTCCACACACAAGATATTGGTCTATCTGGCAGCCATCTTCATTCTGAAGGTCAATAGAAGAGAGAGTGGTTAAAATGGTATGAAAGATGTTTTATATCACCACATCAATATAGGACTATTTAGTAAAACATTGTTTTGCTACATACTCCAAAAATGTTAGCCATGAGATTCTAGATGTTAAAAACCCATCTAACAACCTTAAAAACATCTTGGATGAAATAAGAACACCCTAAGCTAAAATGTTGACTATCCCTGTAGCACTTCCAGCTTGGTATTAACATCTTATTGCCCCCTACATTACTCTCCTATAAAGAAAGACAAAATGGCCTCCATTACCTGCTGTAGAACTTCAGCAGGGAACAACCACCGGACGTTAACCACCTTAAGAAGTTTCTGAACAAACTCCATGCCGCGTTGGCTGCAGATCTTACGGATGAGGTAGACTCGGTACCAGTCATTCCCGCTGCGTCTACACAGGTCCACCACGCTGGCCAGGAAGGCTGCAACGCCGTTAGGAGATTCCTCCTGCGATCCTATTGGACCATAATGGGAGAGAGAAGCGTCACATGAACACATAGGATTGATTGAGAGAGGGACGAGGATAATTAGGCAAACGTATACTAAAACCTATATACAGTGTATGGTTTATTGTCACATACACCGGGTAGGTGAAGTTAAATGTGTTGTTTTACAGGGCCAGCCAAAGCAGTAAGGCGCCCCTGGAGCAAATTAGGGTTAAGTACCTTGCTCAAGAGAACATCGACAGATAATTCACCTTGTCGGCTCGGGTATTCAAACCAGCGACCTTTCGGTTACTGACCCACAATTTAACCTCTAGGCTACCTTCCGCCCTACTGTATTAAATAAAAACATTAAAATAATTGAATAGTCTATCAAATCAATCATATACATTGTATAACAGTTGGCCTACATCAGCAAGTATCATCATAAACATAAGGGTCGTGTTCAACAGGAAGACAATGGAAGAAAATAATCGTTTACATTTTTTTTTTTTTTTTTTACTTTATTTTGACAGGGAAAACAGACTGAGACCTAGATCTCTTTTACGGCTGTGCCCTGTGTAAACATGTTAACATGTACAATTTAGACACACAGACAGACATTTTGGAGAAGAAAGATCTCAAAACATACAAAACAGAGAAACATTTCAAGAAAAACAAAGAAAAACAGAGTTCAACAGAAACAAACACAGATAACATCATATTGATCTTCTAAAATATTTTTGAAATGGGCCAAGGGGCACCAAAGTGTCTAGCTTGAGGTGGGTCTGAAATTTGTTCCACAGAAAAGGTGCAAAGGAACTGAAGGCAGTTCTACCCAAATCTTTGTAGACTGCAGGCGTCTCTAATGTAATCCATGACTGTGATCTGGTGTTACAATTAGTATGTCTAGTGGAAATTAATGCTGAAATATATGGCGGGTGTTTTAAAATTAGTGCTTTATAAATAAACAGAAGAGCATGTTTTTCTCACCTCACAGACAGAGGGGCCCAACACACATTTTGGTATAGAATACAGTGATGTGTTCTGAAACTATCCCCCCTGATAAACCTGAGTGCACAATGGTAAATAGCATCCAGTGGTTTTAATGTGGTTGTCGATGCATGCATATAGATAACATCACCATAATCTAAAACGGATAAAAAAGTAGCCTGAACAATTTGTTTTCTATTTACAGACAGACATGCCCAGTTTCTGTAAAAAAAAAACAAAAAAACTTGAATTTTAACTTTTTTCCCAATTCACTAACGTTTTTGAAAGGAGAGCCTATCATCTATCCATACGCCTAATTATTTATATGCAGAGACCTGTTCGATTTGAGTACCATCCAGGCTAATTAGAGTGATACTGGCAGACTACTTGAAACGGTCCAATAAGAACCCCTTTTATTTATGCTAGGTTGTACCTTACTGAGAAGGATCCAGGATGAGGTACGTACCTGTGGCAGCAGCAGCAGACAACATGTGGTCTGCAGCCTTGTTCAGCCCCATGCGCACCCTGGCCACCTGCTGCAGGTACTCTACAGTGGCTGCGTGGCCGGTGTCCAACTGCAGGAAGTCCCCCAGGAAAACCCTCTCGTCCTGCAGGAAGGCCTGCTGCTCTGCCACCGTGTGGCACTGCATCCGCTCAAACATGGAATCCTGGGATGGAGAAGAGGGTGTGATGATGTCACTGAAAGATGCTACATGTAGAATGTGTCACATGTAGAAGCTAGGTGAACTGCAACAACACTTAGGCTCAATATAAACAACTCTCCTCCCTCCCCCACATCCCATTTCCCCGCAACATGGTGGAGAGGTTAGTGCTATCTGACGTCCCAAGGATCTGCGAAGACCATTTTACTTTCAGTTACTGTTTTCTCACATAAACTGAAATTGAGTGTGGAATTTTAGCAACCAGCTAATTTCTACGTCAGCCTCTTGCCCAAGTCTGCCATTGTTTGCTCAAGGAGGAGATGACCATGCCTTTTAGTGATGTCGATGTAAGAGGGAAGATGCGGTTTTCCCCATCTGGCTTGTGTTGTCAAATAGAAAGTCTTCATTTTAGACTTTGGGAACATTTTTGGCTTCTTCCTTGCTGAACAGCCTCTCAGGTTATGTCGATATAGGACTCGTTTTACTGTGGATATGGATACTTTTGTACCCGTTTCCTCCAGCATCTTCACAAGGTCCTTTGATGTTGATCTGGGATTCATTTGCACTTTTCACACCAAAGTACTTTCATCTCTAGGAGACAGAACGAGTCTCCTTCCTGAGCGGTATGATGGCTGCGTGGTCCCATGGTTTATATACTTGCGTACTATTGTTTGTAGATGAACGTGGTACCTTCATGCATTTGGAAATTGCTCCCAAGGAAGAACCATGATGTCGAGCAAAGAGGCACTGAGGTAGGCCTTGAAATACATCCACAGGTACATCTCCAATTGACTCAAATTATGTCAATTAGCCTATGAGAAGTTTCCAAAGCCAAGACATAATTTTCTGGAATTTTCCAAGCCGTTTCAAGGCACAGTCAACTTAGTGTTGTGATATAGTGAATTATAAGTGAAATAATCTGTCTGTAAACAATTGTTGGAAGAATTACTTGTGTCATGCACAAAGTAGATGTCCTAACCGACATGCCAAAACTATAGTTTGTTAACATGAAATGTGGTGTGTTTGAAAAATGAGTTTGAATGACTTCAACCTAAGTGTATGTAAACTTCTGACTTCAACTGTACCTCCAGACAGTTGATTCAAATGGGCCATATATACACCTACCTCCAGACAGTTGATTTAATGGGCCATATATACACCTACCTCCAGACAGTTGATGTACAGAGAATACAGTTCTGTCTTGTCTGATTCCTCCAAGATGTTGCTCTGTTCAACTGCCGTCAGGTGCTGCTGCAGGTAGTCTTTGACGTCATCAAAGCTTCAAAACAAACATGAATTGAATTAAACAGTGAGGGGCATTTGAAAAATCTTGATATACTTAAAATCATGAAATAAAGAGTAGTCTAGTAGTACTAGTCACATAATCACCTGTATTTGAGCAGGAGTTTGAGTACAACCGACCGAACTACTGGGTTTTTGTCAAAAGAGTCATCAAAGGGAGAGAGGGCCTTGGTCAGAATCTGACGATGACCTGGCAAAGAGGAAGAGGATTGTGAGGACAACCACACACACAACAAACACACAGCGGCACACCAACAGCCCACACCCCCATCCACTCCTACTCACAACCTCTGATGATGGGCACAGGGTGGACCTCCACCATGAGGAAGGAGAGCAGGTGGAGGATGATGGCCCTGCAGGGGGGAGAGTTGTCCTTGAAGCACACTGTTGAGACCAGGTCTATGAAGAAGGCGTTGCACTGCTTCCTGAAGCGGGCATTCTGGTTGATGAGAACCCTGTATAATAACATGATTGACACAACCGTTACTAACAATGCAATGAACCCAGACATACTGTATGTCACTAATGAAATTCTGTTACAGTATGAAAGCTGGTGAGCCTAAAATGCATTAATTAATGAATGGCAGTAAAATGAATGAATGAATTGAAGCTTAAATCAATAATAAACATTAAAATAGGATTCAATCACAATAAAGTCAGAGTTATTTCCATGAGGTCATCATCTCCAGATAACAAGACTTATCAGTATGTATGTCTAATAACCTTAGTCATGTACTAATCAACATGAGAGGGTACGCCCTCCTCACCGTATGTCTTCAGAGGGCCTGAGGGCAAAGTCGTCTGGCACCGCCTGCATGCAGAGAGGACAGAACATCTGACCTGGGACCAGCCACTGCCTGATGCAGGCCAGGCAGTAGATGTGGTCACACGGTAGGCTCAGGGGGTCGTGGGGGTCGCCCATACACACAGGGCACGGCTGGAGTCCAAACCTGGACACGGACAGGATAGCGGTATGCAAGTTATGCATACAGCATGAAGGGTGCAGACTTTCTTTGTTATGTGAAAATACAAATTAGAGGCAGTCACTAGTTACAGTCGGAAGTTTACATATACCTTAGTATAAGGTATATATAAGGTATATACCAAATACATTTAAACTCAGTTTTTCACAATTCCTGACATTTAATACTAGTAAAAAGTCCATGTCTTAGGTCAGTTAGGATCACCACTTCATTTTAAGAATGTGAAATGTCAGAATAATAAAAAATGAAGCTTACATACAGTGGGAGCTTACATACAGTGGGGAGAACAAGTATTTGATACACTGCCGTTTTTGCAGGTTTTCCCACTTACAAAGCATGTAGAAGTCTGTAATTTTTATCATAGGTACTCTTCAACTGTGAGTGACGGAATCTAAAACAAAAATCCAGAAAATCCCATTGTATGATTTTTAAGTAATTAATTTCCATTTTATTGCATGACATAAGTATTTGATACATCAGAAAAGCAGAACTTAATATTTGGTACATAAACCTTTGTTTGCAATTACAGAGATCATACGTTTCCTGTAGTTCTTGACCAGGTTTGCACACACTGCAGCAGGGATTTTGGCCCACTCCTCCATACAGACCTTCTCCAGATCCTTCAGGTTTCGGGGCTGTCGCTGGGCAATACGGACTTTCAGCTCCCTCCAAAGATTTTCTATTGGGTTCAGGTCTGGAGACTGGCTAGGCCACTCCAGGACCTTGAGATGCTTCTTACGGAGCCACTCCTTAGTTGCCCTGGCTGTGTGTTTCGGGTCGTTGTCATGCTGGAAGACCCAGCCACGACCCATCTTCAATGCTCTTACTGAGGGAAGGAGGTCGTTGGCCAAGATCTCACGATACATGGCCCCATCCATCCTCCCCTCAATACGGTGCAGTCATCCTGTCCCCTTTGCAGAAAAGCATCCCCAAAGAATTATGTTTCCACCTCCATGCTTCACCGTTGGGATGGTGTTTTTGGGGTTGTACTCATCCTTCTTCTTCCTCCAAACACGGCGAGTGGAGTTTAGACCAAAAAGCTATATTTTTGTCTCATCAGACCACATGACCTTCTCCCATTCCTCCTCTGGATCATCCAGATGTTCATTGGCAAACTTCAGACGGGCCTGGACATGAGCTGGCTTGAGCAGGGGGACCTTGCGTGCGCTGCAGGATTTTAATCCATGACGGCGTAGTGTGTTACTAATGGTTTTCTTTGAGACTGTGGTCCCAGCTCTCTTCAGGTCATTGACCAGGTCCTGCCGTGTAGTTCTGGGCTGATCCCTCACCTTCCTCATGATCATTGATGCCCCACGAGGTGAGATCTTGCATGGTGCCCCAGACCGAGGGAGATTGACCATCATCTTGAACTTCTTCCATTTTCTAATAATTGCGCCAACAGTTGTTGCCTTCTCACCAAGCTGCTTGCCTATTGTCCTGTAGCCCATCCCAGCCTTGTGCAGGTCTACAATTTTATCCCTGATGTCCTTACACAGCTCTCTGGCCTTGGCCATTGTGGAGAGGTTGGAGTCTGTTTGATTGAGTGTGTGGACAGGTGTCTTTTATACAGGTAACGAGTTCAAACAGGTGCAGTTAATACAGGTAATGAGTGGAGAACAGGAGGGCTTCTTAAAGAAAAACTAACAGGTCTGTGAGAGCTGGAATTCTTACTGGTTGGTAGGTGATCAAATACTTATGTCATGCAATAAAATGCAAATTATTTATTTAAAAATCATACAATGTGATTTTCTGGATTTTTGTTTTAGATTCCGTCACAGACCTCTACATGCTTTGTAAGTAGGAAAACCTGCAAAATCGGCAGTGTATCAAATACTTGTTCTCCCCACTGTACACTCAATTAGTATTTTGGTAGCATTGCCTTTAAATTGTTTAACTTGGGTCAAACATTTCGGGTAGCCTTCCACAAGCTTCCCACAATAAGTTGGGTGAATTTTGGCCCATTACTCCTGACAGAACTGGTGTAACTGAGTCAGGTTTGTAAGTCTCCTTGCTCGCACATGCTTTTTCAGTTCTGCCCACAATTTTACTATAAGATTGAGGTCAGGGCTTTGTGATGGCCACTCCAGTACCTTGACTTTGTTGTAGCTGCTTGACAATGAAATCCCCCCCCCCCCCCCCCCCGGGGGATCAATAAAGTACCTATCTATCTATCTTAAGCCATTTTGCCAGAACTTTGGAAGTATGCTTGGGGTCATTGTCCATTTGGAAGACCCATTTGCGACCAAGCTTTAACTTCCTGACTGATGACTTGAGATGTTGCTTCAATATATCCACATAATTTTCCTTCCCCATGATTCCATCTATTTTGTGAAGTGCACCAGACCCTCCTCACGGTTGGGAGGGTGTTGTAAGCCTCCCTCTTTTTCCTCCAAACATAATAATGGTCATTATGGCCAAACAGCTCTATTTTTGTTTCATCAGACCTTTTCCCCAAAAAGTACGATATTTGTCCCCATGTGCAGTTGCAAACCGTAGTCTGGCTTTTTATGGCGTTTTGGAGCAGTGGCTTCTTCCTTGCTGAGCAGCCTTTCAGGTTATGTCGATATAGGACTTGTTTTACTGTGGATATAGATACTTTTGTACCCGTTTCATGCAGCATCTTCACAAGGTCCTTTGCTGTTATTCTGTGATTGATTTTCACTTTTCGCCCCAAAGTACGTTCATCTCTAGGAGACAGAACGCGTCTCCTCCTGAGTGGTATGACAGCTGCGTGGTCCCATGGTGTTTATACTTGCGTACTATTGTTTGTATAGATGAACATGGTACCTTCAGGCATTTGGAAATTGCTCCCAAGGATGAACCAGACTTGTGGAGGTCTACAATTCTTTTTCTGAAGTCTTGGCTGATATCTTTTGATTTTCCCATGATGTCGAGCAAAGAGGCACTGAGTTTGAAGGTAGGCTTTGAAATACATCCACAGGTACACCTCCAATTGACTCAAATTATGTCAGTTATCCTATCAGAAGCTTCTTTTCCAAGCTGTTTAAAGGCACAGTCAACTTAGTGTATGTAAACTTCTGACCCATGGGAATTGTGATATAGTGAATTATAAGTGAAATAATCTGTCTGTAAATAATTGTTGGAAGAATTACTTGTTTCATGCACAAAGTAGATGTCCTAACCGACTTGCAAAAACTATAGTTTGAAAATCTGTGGAGTGGTTGAAAAATGATTTCAACCTAAGTGTATGTAAACTTCTGACTTCAACTGTATATACACTATAGTGAATGCCCTTTGTTCTGTGAATGTGACCAGAAAAACTCCAGGTCCTTGCTTATACCCACCATAAGTAAGGCCCTGAGGTTTGTGGTCAGGGTCCAATCAGGATCCAACCATATGCTCCCTTTGTCTAATAATACCAGCCAATCTCTGCTTCCCTGGATCACGATTCTAATAGAATATATACTTTCAGACAGAGGTAGAAGAAAGGAAAGGGAATCCGTACCTGAAAATGCGCTCCATCGCTCCGTCTTTGCAGGCTTTCAGTATACCGATCACCGCCTCAAATGGCTTCTCCATTTTTAGGTCAGAGTTCTTCTCCAGGACCTTGATGGAACAAAGACAAATAGCATTTTGAAAGGAAAGGAAAATGTACACTGAAAAAAAATATAAACTCAACATGTAATGTATTGAGCCAATGTTTCATGAGCTGAAATAAAAGATCCCAGAAATGTTCCGTACACACAAAAAGCGTATTTCTCTAAGATATTGTGCACATATTTGTTTACATCCCTGTTAGTGAGCATTTCTCCTTAACCAAGATAATCCACCCACCTGACAGGTGTGGCATATCAAGAAACTGATTAAACAGCATGATCATTACACAGGTGCACCTTGTGCTGGGGACAATAAAATATGTGCCGTTTTGTCACACAACACAATGCCACAGATGTCTCAAGTTTAGGGAGTGTGTAATTGAAATGCTGACATGCAGGAATGTTCACCAGAGCTGTTGCCAGAGAATTGAATGTTAATTTATCTGCCATAACGTTGTTTTAGAGAATGTGGGAGTACGCCCAACCGGCCTCAAAACCATAGAACACATATATGACGTTGTGTGGGCGAGTGGTTTGCTGATGACAACGTTGTGAACAGAGTGCCCCATGGTGGTGGTGGGGTTATGGTATGGGCAGGCATAAGCTATGGACAACGCATTTTTTATCGATAGCAATTTGAATGCACAGAGTTAACGTGACGAGATCCTGAGGCCCATAGTCATGCCATTCATCTGGATCGACGTATACGACAGCGTGTTTCAGTTCCACCAATATCCAGCAACTTTGCACAGCCATTGAAGAGTGGAACAACATTCCACAGGCCACAATGAACAGCCTGATCAACTCTATGCGAAGGAGATGTGTCGCGCTGCATGAGGCAAATGGTGGTCACACCAGACACTGACTGGTTTTCTGATCCACACCCCTACCTTTTTTTATGACGGTATCTGTGACCCAAAGGATGCAGATCTGTATTCCCAGTCATGTGAAATCCATAGATTAGGGCCTAATTAATAGACCACTCGAGGGCACCATTGGTTCAGTACTGAATGACGCTTCTGCACTATCCAGTACTATCCATACCTTAAAAGGTGGTTTCCCAGACACAGATTAAGCCCAATCCTGGACTTAAATCGCTTTTTATGGAGATTCTCCATTGACATCAGCACTACTATAGATATGACCCCAGACCACACTGACCTGGCACAACCCTCTGGCGTGCTCCAAGACCAGAGGCTTCAGCTTCTTCTCCACCGCCTCTATGCCCAGTAACATGTGCTCCACAAACAGAGACAGGGTGAAGATGCGGTTCCATCCAGTCCTACAGGAACCACAGAACAAACAACTCACTCAAAAAAAACAGGGATTCTGTTATTCTAAAGTTTTAGCAGCTACCAAATAATACTAACTGCCCTTCAGATACACTTTATTTAAATCAATATCAAATCCAAATTAAGGGACTTTCAGGGACACTGCAACAAACCAAAAAAACGACAGTTGATAAGTGTCAGTTTATGTAATGGCCATGTCAGTGTCACTGTGTCAACCTTGCCATTCATGTTCCTGCCATTGAGACTGAATAGAATCCCTGTTAACTCACTGAACTCTGTGGACCATGGCCATGCTCCTCTCCTCATAGTGTCTCAGACTCTCCTCAGAGCAGACCAGCTCGATGGGAACCTGGAGCCTCTTGACCTGCCTGAGCCAGACCAGCCGCTGGTCGTCCGTGTCCAGAGCCTGGGGCTCCAGGTACTCTACACAGGCCACAGCCGCATACACGTCCAGGACCTGGGGAGTTAACGTACGGTTTGAGGGGTAACACAGCCTTGTGTAGCAAGATAGTCCATTACCACATTTGCTCTGCATCCTGGCAGAGGAGAACATGGATGCTTGGCACACAAGGCTATGGTCAATGCAACATGACACAATGAAGAGGAATATACTCTAAATTATATTAACACAAGTATTTGTGCCAATACAACACAACCCACACAGCATAGAGGAGTGATATTACAGCAAGCACTGATCTCCTCGATGCTTTAGCTAAAACACAAATATTTACTTTCCATTTCATCTCTACCGGCATTCAAAAGACTGGAGGAAAAAGTATCACTGGTTGAAATAAAATGAATAATCCCTTTAACACTGCTATACTAGACATCAGTGGAGGCTGCTGAGGGGAGGATGGCTCATAATAATGTCTGGAACGGAGAGAATGGAATGGCATCAAACACATGGAAACCATGTGTTTGATTCCATTCCATTCCAGCCATTACCACGAGCCCGTTCTCCCCAATTAAGGTGCCACCAACCTCCTGTGTTAGACTTGTACATTTTGCCAAGCGTGAGATGCTTCTTTTTCAATGAAACCTGGGCGTAAGCAGTGCTGCTCCTGGTTCTAATTTTAAGATTTTCACACCGAGAACCCTTGATGAGGTGGCTCGCCCTCTGCTTGCGCTGGCCAAAAGTTATGAATCCAGTGCAGCAGGTATAAAAGCTAGTGTTTTCCCAACGCCCCAGTGTAGTTCCCCAGTAATACTGACCAGTTCATCCCCCTCTCTGGCATGCGTGTTCCCCCGGAGGACCTGGGTCAACTGGGGCTCCATGCTGATCATCCTGAACAGGTTCTGCAGGCGGTTCTTAAACTCATGGTAGGCAGCGTGGACCCAGGGCAGCGAGGTCACTTCCTTCTCAGCGACGTCATCGTGACGCAGCCGCAGCTCGTTCACACAACAGGTCAAGGCACCGCAAAGGAGCTGGATGGTTGGTTCGGATGTATGGATGCGCACACAACCACACACACACAAACTAATAATTAACACCTTGAAATAACAATTCAATTCATCTTTATCTAGCCAGGACAGTCCAGTCAGAAACAGACATCACCGTTTTACAGGGATTGCTGGGATCCATAAAAAAACACTAATGAAATCATAATATAAATGTTGAAAGTAAAAACACGAAACTCCTACCTGCAGATCCTCCTGACAGGTCACATTCATGGTCATGGAGATGAAATCCTGCAGGTACCTGTGGAAGAACTCAGCCTGCATCTCCGGGTCTGCCTTGGTGATGTATCGGCCCAGTGGGGTCTTCCTAAAGAACTCCTCAAACTGGCCCTGAGTGTGACCTGAACATCCCAGAGGGAAACACCATAACTAGGTTATATGAAGAGACAATAACATAAGTCTTAGATAATAAGAGACCTGTAGAATTATGGAACACAACAGACTACAACCAGGAATGTAGCAGTAAAACATAAGGTGGGTTAATGCTGAACGTTGGTCGAAATGATGAACGCTGAATTGGCGTAATGGCTACAGAATGCCCAATTCACAAAATAACAAGGCGCGTAAATGAATTATCCTCCAATACAACCCCTGGTTACAACATATAACAGGGCCCCCCCAACTGGCGGCCCGTGGGCGTGGTCTCATTTGGCCCCAAGTTTTCTGATAAAATAATACATTTTTCATTATTTATTTTTTTAAATTGTTGGACATAAGACTGTACAACACCAGGAAATCAGCTCCAAGTGATTTTAATTTCAGAAATATGTCCAAGTATTCCCACGCTTAATAGAGAGTCAATTTGCAGTCTATTAATTATTTGTAATTATGTTCTGGCCCCCTGACCATCCAATAAAAATAAAAAGATCTAGTTGATGATCCCTGACATTTAAGTTAGCCATATGAGTTATTGCCATAACCCACTACCTTCACGCTGGAGAGCATGGACCCAGAGTTCATCCAGGTAGTCCCTGATCCTCCAGCTGAAGGGCATGATGCAGCCGATGTTCTTGTCCAGACCAATGTAGTTCTGGACCAGGATGGTCTTTGACTCTGAACTGGGACAGGGAGGGAGGGGTTAATATAGTGGAAAGAGAGGAGTCGTCGTTGATTCACTGACATTCTAGAACCAGAGTGCACAACATACAGCCTCTCTAGTCTAAAACACTTAGAATTACTAGAAGGGACAAAGCCCCTCAGACCCCGGCAATTTGACTGGAATACTCAATATGGCCCCTGGTCCACCTATTGCAGAACAACAACTTGATTAGAAATGGCCGTTCTAGTCATTTTATTTCAATGCTCTCTAGACCGACAACATAACCATTGCTGTGACAGTACAGTACTTACTTGCGGTCCAGTCTTGTGTAGGGAACCTCGAGTAGTTTTTCGTTCCCAAAGATGTCCATCCAGAGTTTATTGACCGCCTCTCCAGAGTTGGAGTCCAGCAGAATGTCCAGGTTGCGGTCGCGGTCGATGACAGAGACCAGCTGGGCCAAGAAGGGAATAACCACAGCCTGCACCCTCTTCCATAGGGTGTGTCTGGTACAAAAAGGTAGAACACCAGTTTAGTAGAGCTGTTTATGGACAATGTTTTTTTTTAACTAACTCTTTGAGGTCCCTTTGAATTTAGCAAACAGATGAGGATTTGTATTGGTTTAAGACATTTTGAAATCATAGTGGTCATTCACCTGAATGTCCCCCCTTCCTGCAGTGCATCAATGTTGGACGCCTCCTTGATGACCCAGTTATTTGAGGATAGTTTGAGGGTGTTGTCATCATGGGTCGACAGCAACGAGTGAAGACGTCTCTTCACAGTCCTCAGAAATTCAGCTGTTCATAAACATTCATAGTGTGAGTATAATCATTGTGAATGGAATGCATGTCAATGATTACCCATTGTTGTGCTGTATCCATGGTAATGCCAGAAAAGTACAGAGATCGCTTGTCGAGTCTCAATTGTCAAACTTCTCCGGTGCTAGCACGCACTACTGCTTAGATATAGCGCACCAATGGGAACGCAGTTATTAAGAATAGGTCTAAACAGCAATAATAATAGATGTATTTTATATAACGCTTATTACTGCAAGAAGAATCTCCTAGTCGCTTTAAAAATTAAACAGTTAGTACTATAGAAGTAGGGGTGCTACCTCTGATTTCCTGGTTGTCAGTTAGGAGTGTGAGCAGGATCTCCACTCTCCTGGTGCTACGGACTCCACCCTCCAGCTGGTCTCTGAGCATGCCCACTGCGCTCTGCACGCAGCTACGTACCAGCGCCGTGGTGTCCAAAACACTCCCCCAACTCTGCAGTAGGAACATGGTCAAAGACAAGATGAAACATGAGGAAGGTGTTCTAAAACAACCTGGTTAATAACCACGTGATATTTAAATGATGCTACAAACTTGATAATATATCTGCTGCTAGTAGTGAAATGATGCTGTTTTACAGTAAAACCCTACAAGAGGAAAAGTCTTCTACAATAGGAAGTCCAACACACAGAATGCCAAAACAATATTGTAACAAATAATAACACCTAAATATTAAAATGTTAAAGTCGAACATCAAAAAGTGCATCCTCTTTTAAAGCAATACATTATATGTAAGTTTCTAATGCTAAATACTGTAGACCTGTTATATAGGACCTTTCAACCCAAAATATGATGATTTCTACAGTACACTGTTTGCTCAAACAAGCACTGAATAGTGTAGGGAATCAGTGTACCATCTAAATAGCTGTGAAATATTGTAAAAAAACATTTTTATAGCCGTTTGAAGCTTTTTTGATATTGAAAAGATATTTCACTGTGATTTAGATGGTACAATGATTCCCTACACCATTCAGTGCTTGTTTCTCACATAAACTGAAATTGAGCAAACAGTATAGAGTTTTAGCAACCAGGAAATTACATTTACACTAAATAACAGTCAAAGTCAGAACTGCAATCCCATTTTGACAACGGATGCCCCTCTGGCGGCAGAAATCAATAGGCGAATATCACAGCCAATCTCAACACTGGTGGGTAAGTAAGAGTGTAAAACTCACTGTTTGGTCTTCATGTTCCAATTCCTGTTGCTCTGTCTCAGTGTACATGTCATCTACCTCCATAGCTGTGCAAAAAAATAGAAGGCTCTTTTAACTACGTCAACAGGTACTTTTTTTCTGAAGAAGTGTATCAGTATGAAGTAATTTTGTAATTATTATGAACACAAGTGTAAAAAGGTAATTCACCTTCAGGCTCATCCTTCTTCTCCTCAAACAGTTGACTGATGGTAAGGTTTCTCAAGGCTTTGATATCTGACACAATATCTTTAGATCTTCTGAGGTCATCAATATGAACTGACCTCCAGGGGTCTATATGGGATTTCAAAAAATGTATAACTTCATGAGCAAAAATAAAAATATATATATATATATATAAATATATATATATATATATCTTTTGTATACGTATCCCATTTCAACACGTTCTAAAGCTGTAAAATGTTTGAACCAACGATAACCTCACCTCCATGAAATCCGACATAGGATGTCCCTCCTTCCATTCTTGGCAGTTTAGTAATGAAGTAGACGAAGACCATGCCTCCCATCTCCTCTTGTCTTGATTTGTTGATTTCATTGATGGCAGAATATCTGAAATGAATTAGATACATTTTTAGATATAATCCAATTTAGTTGTATGTATTTATCAAATGAAATGTATTCCAGACTTCACTTACTTGGCGGAGGCAATGAGATTTGCACTGTGCGACGCTTCATCAAAATCTGACTGAATGATCAGTATTTTGTTGCCAGATGTATTCTCTCTCCCATTTCCAGACTTGAGGAAATTCCTAAGAAGAGAGAGAGTAATGTTTTTAACCTGACCAAAAGGTTTCAACTCAACAGCTAATCAGTAAAGCATTATGAGGATAAACTAAAACATGCCAAACCTGATCTTCTTGAGGAAGGAGTGCTCAGTGTCAAACTGCTGAAGAGAGAGAAGCTCGACATTGTGCACCACCTCTTCCAGTGGTCCAACATCTGATGCTGTTAAAAGTCTGGAAAAGGTAGTCACCTGGGAAAATTCAAATATAAAATGAGCACTATATAAACAAATATTTAATAAGATGTCATATCCCAAAGTTCCCATGGTTTTCAGAAATCCTTGTTGGAGGATTCCCTCCTGATTACGGGAATCCCCCAATCGAGATTTCAGAAAACCTGGGAATTTTTGGAACGTTTATGGAATTTTTAAAGCCTACATTTGATTGTGGTGAAAAAAAGTAATGTATAAAAAAAGTGTTACCTCTGTGAAGGAGGAATTGCACTGCTCGTCTTGTTGAGTGTGAGAGAAGATGAAGTCGGCCAAAGAGCTGTGCTTCTGGTCCTCAAAGTAGACCCTGGCCAGATGTTCACTATCCACCCTGGGGAGACCAGTGCAGTCCAGCCGAACCACCGAGTCTGGAGTGGCACAGTTCAGAAGGATCAGTTTTGCCTCGTCCAGGACTCTTCTTTGGGGGTCGGAAATATCTGTCTCTACCCTTTGTTTCTCTGTCATTTGGAGGACCACCGAAGCACACGTGTCGGAATGGAAGCCAATGAAAACGTCAGGAGGGAGGTACTTGTATGTCTGGGGGGCCATGGAGTGTTGGTTATTGAGGGCCACAAACTGCCCGACCCATTTTTCCAACTCCATAACAACTGCTCTTTGTTCCACCTTGAGAACTGTATGGATGTCCAGATAGTGCTTCTCAAGCCTGTTGATGAGAGGGACTGGAAACTGTTTGTAGACTACCTCTTTCTCCTCAATGACAATCAGCCTGAAGTCTTTGTGCACTCTGCACTTGACACGATGTGTCCCCAGTCCCAGGTCAACGTACTTCTGTCCACCCAAGCAGACATAGTACTGGTTAAGAGCATCGTAGAGACTTTCGTAGAGGTTCTGCAAGTTCAGGAGCACGACGGTTCGACCGGTTTCCATGCAGATCTTGACTCGGTTGATGTTGCGGCAGATCTGGGTGTACTCTTGGTCCTTGGGGAAGCTAGACCCGAAGATAATCTCTGGCTGGCAGCTCTCGGAGAAGAAGGTCTGCTGCAGGATCTGTAGCGCTGCATAGTTCTTGGTCAGAACTAGCAAGTAGCGGCACTCTTCCTCCTGGCCAATTGCTAAAATGTTTTGTCTCACAAGATCGATGGCACTGATGCTCTCCAGATTCAGGTTGATCTGGATCTTCTGGAGCCTTTGGGTGAAGACTGTGACTGCATCCACGTCGTCCCTGCCACTGAAATTCCTGAGGACCGCCTCCACAATCTTCTCTGCAGTAGGCCTCTGTTCGGAGGCCTTGGTCACTGCGAAAACCATCTTGATCAAGCTGTAGTAGTCACGCAGACCAAAGAAACCTTTCCCCTGTTTACGGCAGATGTTTAGGTAGGCCCTGGCAAAGGGTTGGAAGAAATCCCTGACCTTCTCCAAAATCATTGTGTCAGACGAGCATATGCCTTTGGCGCTCTCAATCAGCTCTTTCTCGTCGGGGTCGCCACGGGAGACGAAAATGCCTCTATTCATCTTTGCAGGATCCAAAGCCCAGTTGGAGATCCCAATGAATCCAACTTTTTTGTGCGGTAGCGGCTCATCGTCGATGCATCCCTCTTCTAGCAGAGGATGGAGGGTTTTCAGGGGCATTTTGGGAGAATCCTCAGCCAAGCCAATCTCATCCAGCACCACCACAGATATATACTCCTTTAGGTTCTTCCCCTCCTGGAAGCGACCACATTGCTTGAACGTGTTGATGATGCCCTCTGGTGTGGAGTGAGGGCTGCATTGGAAGGACACCAGGTGAATCTGCTTCAGCCTTTTGTAGAGGTCAGAGTGTGCGGCTTGGCCCTGCATGGCGTCTGCCACCAAGGTTTTAGAAAGAGATTTTGAACTCCCAGGTTTCCCGACCAAGAAAAGGGGGATTCTCAGCTCTATACAGACCACCATCATAAAGACATTCTCTTTCAGAGCGTTGTTTCGTGCAATAGTTTCCCCCAGGGGCACTCCGCTCAGAAGGAGATCCTGCATTAGGGAGATCTCCTGCATCACTTTGAATGGGGTGTAGGTTTCAGTGAGGTATTTACAGATTTTCTGTCTGTACTTGTCCTTGTTTTCCAAGCAGGCATGGTAGCATACTCCCAGAGCCATCACTACAGACCACAAGACCGGGTCTCTTGCTTCTGGCTCCCTCTGGTTCCTCTCACTCCTCTCTGCGTTTTGATTTCTCTGATACTGATTTAGCTCAGCAAGCAGCATCGCATGGTTTTTGTAGAACCACACAAAGGCTTGCATGCAACGTTCCACATCCCTCAGACTTACGAAGCTACATTCGTCTTTCCTTGTCCGCATGTACCTCTGCGAAGCAGACAGGACATCTGCGATCAATTTGGTGTATACTATATCGATGTTGTTGGTCTCAACCTCCCTCTGGACGATCTGCTGGATGTACATCTTTTCAGTGTGATCGTTGAGCTGGCCAAAGTCCCACACCAGAGGTATCATGCTGGGGGGCAAGGCCTGGACTCGGTACACCAACTGGCGGAGAGGGATGGAGCCCAGCTTCTCATCAGTCTCTTCAGCTCGGACTCGATATCCCAGTCCAGCAGACTCCAACCTCTGAATCATCTCGTCAGTGTGTTTTCTGTAAGGGTTGCACGCTGCGATGATCTGCAAGCCGCAATGGGGGACCAAACACTCTCCCTCCACTGTATTATCACAGAGGACTTCCTTGATACTGCTGATGGCTTCCGTGGTGTTGGCTTCGTCAAAGAAGAGGACAGAGTCAAAGCCGTAGTCTTGTTTGTTGGTGACCGCAATGGCTTCTGCTTCCCGGATTTTGGTGTAGATCATGTCTGAGCTGGTTCCACCATGAACTTTGACTAGCTTCATGTTCTCCGTGGCCACTCCGCTCCTCCTAAGCTCACATAGGAATTTAATGAGCCTCGTCTTCCCACAGCCTGTCTCCCCCATGATGATGACTGGGATGCCACATCTGAACCGCATGTGGATGGCCAGCATCTTCAGTATGTTGTCGGTGGTGAGCTCATACGTTTCGTCAGGATCAAGAGGCCACTGGATTCCCAAGACGTTGCAAAGGCGTTCAATCTTCTCCCCTCTGGGCAGTTGGTCAAAGTTTATGTTGAAAGGGACTCTCTGTAGTTTTAGACCCTCGTACAGCTCTCTGGTCATGATGTCTCTTTTGATCACCCTTCTTGTAGATGGATCGATGGCATCAACAGAGTTCTGTTCGTTGGGCTGAAGATGGAAGCCAATGAAGGTCATGGACACATGGTCATCGTTGAAGAAGATATACGGATGTGGTTCTGACTCCCATCTCTTCCTGATCCGGAATGGAGCCAAGTCTTCGTCACTGACACCAGCCAGGTCCATTTGCTGCCTCCCTGGGCTCTGGTCAGAGATGCTGAGGGACGGAGTGGCAAAGTCCTTGGCCATCAGAATCATGAAGTCCACCACAAAGTTCTTGAATCCCTGGAGGGTGTCCCCGGTGAAAGAGGCATCACAAAAGACTGACGTCTCACAGTCTCGTAGTTGAAGGTTTAGGAACCATGCGAAATTCCTTAACTCGGCCCACGATGGGTCCATTATACCACAGAACATAAAGAGCATCTGTAGACATTCTACATAGGTACCTTCCACTCCATTGTACATGAAAGTGTCCAGGTCGATTTGATTATGGAAACGCATCAGATACTGGTAGGGTCGTTGGTACGCTTCACTCCTGAACTCTTGGTCATCCATGAATGGGTCTTCAAGCTTTACAAAGGAGGGGTCCTCTCGCATCCTCATTTCCAGATCTAGAACCTCTTTTGGTGGGCGGCAGAAGACATTTGGGAACACATCCAGGAATGTGGAGTTGGCACTTGCATTCTGTAAAGAAATAAAGTGTGAGAAACGAAAGTGTGATTGTGCTTTTTCTCTTATCACAATCAAAATGTATGGGATTTAACACCAAGACACTAATTATTTACCGTTCTTGGGCCATTTCTGGGCAAGTTTACTGTTGACTGTAGGATCTCAATGACGTAAAGCTGCTTGTTGCTGCATTTCCACATCCTTCCCTCAGAATCCATCAAATAACCCAAGATCAACAGTTTGAAGAGAAACTCATAGAGGCCTTTCTGCACCTGTTGATGAATGGAAGACAAAAAAAAAAATAGTTAAACTATCACTAGGCAAATCATTATGACCTATAGGCTACAGTATATTTACCGAAGATGTGACATCGAAGTGGAAGATGGTGAGCTTTTTCTCCTTGGGGGCATTCAGCAGAGACTGAAGAATGACATTCTCATCAACCCTTGGATCGATCAAGCGGATGCACTTCAGCAGTGAAGGCTTCTCGGTGGAGTGCTGCAGTTTTTCATACAGCCTCTTGATGTAAAGGGACTTACCTGAAAGTGTGAAGAACATGTCATTATTTTGACCATAAATCCAGTGGATAAGTAGGATATATCAAACCACCAATTCAATGATCAACACAGGAGTATACATAAACTGAAGGCCAAATATACTTACCAACTCCAGCTCTACTGGACGACACAACTCCAACAAACAGTCTGTCCTTGAACACAGCAGCAGCACTGCCCTGATCTGACGGGACCGTGTAGTGTTTGTTGAGGTATCTCTGGATACTGCTTAGGGGTTCCTGGGGCACCATGTGTAACCTGTGCTGGCTGAAGGCCGAGGGAAGGTAGGCATGCTCTCGGTCCGAGCTGCAGATGATCACGAGCCTGTAGTCCTTCCTGCTCTGCATTTTAATTCGCTGGAAAAAGCTCTCCACCTTGGAGCTGACTTCATAGCTCAGCTGATCTCCGTACAGCATGGTGTAAATCTTCTCTCCTCTGTAGCCGGCAGTGAGGCAGCGTCTGAGGAACAGCTCCACCTCCTCGCAAGGTGTGGAGGAGCTGCACAGTAGGACCTCGTCGTATGTGGGCAGTGGCTCGTGTTTGCTGCTCATGTAAATGGAGATGCAAGACGTCAAGATCTCGTCGTGTGGGGAAACAATGAGGTTTGGACTTCCGATAGCCAGGCCTTTGGGCATCAGTCTTTCAATGCTTTGGTCTTTCTTCTCATCAGTAATGTCTCCTTCATTCTCATCACCATTGTTTGCCAGAATTTCTAACAGTCTTCCGAAGCTTCGGACGTCAAGAGTGTCTGGGAGGAAACTCTTCATGTTTCTCATGTAGGCGTTCCACATCAAGTCCAACTTCCCTGAGCCGCTAACGTGCTCCACAAGACTTGGAATATCGTCTGAAGAGAGATTCAACTCGCCAATGAAATCTGGACCTCTCTGTGTACTGCTCGGCACCTCAACAAAAGTCTGGAAGTCAATGTCTTCATTTTGCTCGGGTGGGTTAGTGAGGATCTCGTATTGGAGTGTGTGCCAGGTTTGCCTAAGATCGGAAGCCGTGCAGTTGGGTTTGACGAAGGAGAGCATCATGAGAACTTGGTCCTCCAAATTCGACACATTCTGCTGAGTCAGCTTACTGCACAGGTAAACGATCTGCTCGGCGGTGTAGTAGTTCAGGTAGTAATTGTGGGATCTCTGTTTGTCCATGAAGTCGTTCCAATACTTCAGACACTTCTCCATCTTCCTGCACAGCTCGGGAAGCTGCTCCACGATGCTGCCCTCCACCATAATCACACTTACAATGCTGCCAAGGTTGAAGTCCATAATGATGCCGGCATCTTGGCTGAGGTTAATGTTGGCCTCCCAGTGTCTGAACAGGGGGTTTCCAGCCGTGAACAGGGCAATGAATGCCACAGCTAGCCTCTGGACACTGGCGAAAACCTGGAGGTTAAGAACAAAAAGTGAATCCTTGTTTTATAACAGCCCATACCAAATGCTCCTCTCTGCTATAAGTATATGACTAAAACAACAGAGCAGTATAACTACCAAGCTCACCTTGGAGAAGAGTCTTAAACCTCAACTGACTTGCCTGGTTAAATAAAAAAGGTTAAATAAAATAAATACTTCAGTACCTCTGCAAACTGGTCCACCTCACACTGACCCTGGTCCCCTTTCCCGGACATGAGCATGAGTTTGTTCTGCAGTTCCCTCAGGTCCTCCAGGGAGTAACGGCGCATCTCATGGCCCTCGTCGTGCTCCTCTGGGATCTGCAGTTTCAGGGCCGTGTCCAGGCTCAACTGGAAAGACAAAGACACACATAAAAATAACTATTACATCATCATTCTACACACTGGAGTGGTAAAACGTTTTAACCAAACTTCAAAGCATAGGTAAGCAGTTGGAACAAAGTCCTGGCTAAAATGAACATGAGTAACAGCTGATAGTTTCAGCAATCTTCAAAAAAAAGTTTCAACTGTATATTCTATGGCTTATTGTTCAGGTCTACCTTCTTTTGGTTCTGGGCACTGATGATGTAGATTCCTTTACTGTTGATGGCAGATGCTAAGGAGAGAGAGGATAGTTCCACAGATCCATGGCTGTCCTTCACAGTCTTCAACCACTCCAGGTGGCGCGCTGTGTCACGCTGCAATAAGGACATTCACAGTCAGGTAGTTTTCCACTTTTTAAAGGATAGTTCACTTAGTTAAGGTAGGTTGAAAATAAGTTAAATATCATAAAACTTTCTCACCAGCTTCTTCGGGAGGTTGTTGTCATTGTCCAATGCCCTCCACAGCTTCTTCAGCACCTCCTTGAAGGCCTGGAAACCAGAGTCTGGCTTCAGTTCATACAGCATCGGGGAGTAACCCAGGACAGCGTCGTGGAAACAGGCCACGCGGTCCACGTCGAGGTCATTCTCCCCAGCAGAGATGGAAGCCAGGTCAACAAACACTTTAAGCTCGTTGATATCTGGAATAATGCACAACAGACTGATTAATCCAATTCAATAGCACTATATTTATCACACAATGAGTAATTGTGCAGACAAGCAGTTCAGATACAGTATAACATGATGAGAACTCATGATAATCACATGAAACATAACCACACAAAACATGACTGTATTTTCAATAGATACAGTTAGTGACTGATTACTTACAGGTTATTCAAACAAAGATGATACTCCATCACCCCATTTACCTTAGATTTCTTTAACCCAGATGATACTCCATCAGCCCATTTACCTTCAAGAGCCTCTTTAACCCAGATAATACTCCATCAGCCCATTTACCTTCAAGAGCCTCTTTAACCCAGATGACAAAGTTTTTCCTGAGGCCGAGCTCTTGGAGACACAGTCTGCGGGGCTCTGTGATGTCCACCAGGACCAGCTTTGTCTGCATCAGGTCATTGTCAATACGATCCAGGTGCTCCCTCTTAAAGTCCTCATGCGTCTGACAACAGAGAAATAGAGAATTTGTTTGAGTATTGTTTGTTATACCACTACTTGGCTGAATACTTGGTTCTGATTGGCTGAAAGGTTTAAAACACAGTGTAGTTCCATCCAAAATGTTAGCTTCAGATAACTTTGGCCGGGATTAAAACAAATCACACTGCGCCGACAACGCACCTGACAATGTCCTTGACATTCTACAAGATAATATTTATGGTAAAAGCCACGCGTGTCAGCTCAAAATTACCTTTTTAAATTAAAGTGCAGTGCTATGTCGGCACAACGCAGTTTGTTAGTTAGTGAGCATTCATTTGTTAAACCAACTTTTGACGAGCACTGTCATTTTCAGCAGTGGTGGCCAGGACAGACTTAAATTTTTTGTATGCATTGTAAATTAGTTAGAAAGCTGATACAATGTTGCCTATTGGAAAAAGTAAACTTGCTAACATTTTCTATGTTTGAGAGGTAGCTTAGGACCGTTGGATGGCTAGAACAAGTTTATTACCAAGGTAACTAGCTAGCAACATCAGTGAATATGCACAAAACAAGATTACATTTATTTTAAACCAGTGATAACAAATACATGAAATGGCAATTCACACCAACTCACAACATCTAGCAGTGTCTGCAGGACTTGGAAGTTGCCTTGAAGGTTGAGCGTCTGCTTGACCAGCATGATGACCTGAGCAGACTCCACAGCCAGGTGAAGCTCGTGGTACTGCTCAATCTGCAGCACCCTTCTCTGGATCCACTGTTTGTTATCCGACTTGTCGTTTCTGCACATGATATCCAAGTCCTGCGCCAGCTCTGCGTACTTGCCCCTGTAGGCCTTGAAGAGAGTATCGACCTCTTCGAGCCGAAGGCTGCCGTTCTTCAGGCACTTGTAGATCTCAACGTACTTATCGTAGCAAGGCAGAAAAATATCGCTGTGTATCTCGTCTGGTCCTACGAAGTAATCGACCGATTCCTCAGGTTCTTCATCATATCCATCTCTCCTGGCAAGGTCTCGGGCCTGTTTCTCCCAGCACAACTTGAAGATGTAGCTGTCTTTGAATGTGTGCAGAACCCCTGCCATTTCTCTCACGTTGTCATCGAGTTCGAAGAAGGTGACCACACCGGCCATCGGAGAGGGGAGCTGGTCAAACGGATGGACCTCCATGAATTGGTCCAGGGTCATGGCCTCGATGTTGGTCTGTAGTCTCTCTTCCAAGCCTTCAAAGTCAACTGCGACAGAGGGATAAAGCATGAAAACGATTAGGACCACTGTTCAGACCAGCCAAATACAACCTTACCTGGAAAGATTTGACTTTCATTCACCCATGACTACTCAAACAAATTCACAGATCTGCTTAGCAGCACATACACCTACCTACGACATGTTCCTGTAGTTTGCGGCTCATGGTAAGCAGGACTTCCACCAGCTCCTTCTCATGATAGACAGCTTTCACCTCCTCCTGCCTACACAGTAGCAGCCTTTTCATGGGGGCGCTGTCCTTGTAGCGCTCATTCTCCGAAAGACAGTCTGCATCGAGATCAAAATACACATTAGCAAACAGCACTAAGATGATAAAACAAAATACCACCTTTATCAATATTATGAAATCCTTTCATATGAACAAAGAACTTGGGTTGCAAAATTATGGAAACATTCCAAAAGTTCTCCATATATATATATATATATATATATATATATATATATATATATATATATATATATATATATATATATATATATATATATATATATACACAGTTGAAGTTGGAAGTTTACATACACTTAGTTTGAAGTCATTTTTCAACCACTTCACAGATTTCATGTTAACAAACTATAGTTTTGGCAAGTCGGTTAGGACATCTACTACTAGTAATTCTTCCACCAATTGTTTAGACAGATTATTTCACTTAATCACAATTCCACCAGGTCAGAAGTTTACATACACTAAGTTGACTGTGCTTTTAAACAGCTTGGCTTTAGAAGCTTCTGATAGGCGAATTGACATCATTTGAGTAAATTGGAGGTGTACCTGAGTTTAAATATATTTGGCTAAAGTGTATGTAAACTTCCGACTTCAACTGTATATATATATATATATATATTTATTTTTTTATTTTATTTTTTTCTCCCCCAGTTGGGATATTCCCAGTTAAAAGAAGCTTCCAACCAGGATTTCTGAAAAACCTGGAAACGTAAGGAACGTTTTCAACCCTACAAAGCACAACCTTCCATTACCTATTTTCAACAGCTCTGTGAATGTATCCCTCTTCTCCAAGACGGAGTTGAGCAGTTTGATCCGGATGTTTCCGTGGACCAGCTGGTTGGAGATGGCAGTGAAGGACGAGATAGCAACAGCCATCCTGTCCCTGGCTTCTTCAGAGAGCTGCTCAATCAACTTTTCATCTGCACCTAAAACCACATTACAATATGTGGTAAAAGCAGCTCGCTGGATACTGAAAAAAGATGGGTTAAATGCTTGAGACAGTGGCAGGACTCAATTTGAATCCAGAAAAGTCCCACTGAGATCACAAAAAGTCTTATAACACAACATACATTTGAGCTCCAAAAACATCACCAGGGCTGGGACACAGTGACGGCCAAAGACCGCCAGAAGTGGAGAGTCTTTGTTTGAGGCAACATACAGCAGCCAAAAACATAATGCAATAAAACAGGTCCATTTAATAGACTGATTGAAGTACAATAAATAGACTGATGGAAGTACCATGTAGCTGGAAGATGTTCTTGGCGGCTGTCCAGGAGAGCAGGTGTTGAAAGACCACGTCGTCTTCTTCGAGGTAATCCCCACGCCCATCTCTCGGCCAGGACTTCTGGATGATGGCTGAGATGAGTTTGCCAAACTTCCAGTTGATCTTCAACCGGTCAAAGAGTTTACCCTCGGACTTGCTCTGTGTGAGAAGAAAAAACATTGAAGAGATTGAGTTTTATACAGGATATGAATTACTAAAATAAGAGATTAGGTTTATGTTTTAGCCAACCTCTTCATCAAGGTTTATTTTCCATTTAATTCAGAAGCAGTTGAGTTTCATAAAGGCAAGTAGATGCATAAAATGTTAAATGGGTTCATTACTACTTATAAAAAAGGTAATTATATATTACATCTGTATTTAGGTAAAGAGTTACCATGAGTCTACTTACCTGGCACAGTGAGGTGACAGCTTCCAGCGCACATTTCTCGATACTCCTGGCCACGTGAGGGTGAGATTCATTCAAGACCTCCATCTTGGAACAGTAGATCTCTATCTGATCTAGAGGAGACTCCTAGAAATGTAGAAAAGGTATTTCAGTAATTTCACCAAATTCTACTGTATGTGTGGCAGTTTCATACCTGTTTCAGTTTGCCCTCCATGTCCCTAATGAACGTTTGTCTCCATTCCTTTGTGAAATCGTCATTGGCAAACTTGAGAGAGATTATATTGTTCCACATCTGGCAAATAAAAAAAGAGCATTGTTTTTTTACTAATGATACAGCACTATTCAAGGTCATGATTTGCACAACAACAAAAATGAATCATCTTCTTCTCACCTCTATCTCTGTGGTGACATGGACGCTGAGGTACAAGGTGGTCATACCCCTGGCTAGCAATCGGTCTCTGAAGGTTTGGCTGATCCAGGATCTGACAATCACCATCGCCTCGGACAGCAGTTCCAGCTCTTTGGCATGCATATGCTCTCTTTCCACGTCCTTAGTTGCCTTGAAAGGAAAGGTAAGTTATTTCCATCCTTTTTCGGAAATATCTCAATCGTAGAAATATAACTACTAGAAGGGACAAAAATCCTCAGACCACAGCAATTTGACTGGAACACTCAATATGGCCGCCGGTCCACCCATCACAGAACATTTACTTAAATGGGAATTACAGTTTTAGTCAATATTTTCTATGGTCTGAACTAGTCGGCTGTACCTGCACCAAAACGCTGGTATTTCTCATTTTAGAACTTGTTCTCCATCTTCTTTTTAAATAGTGAACCAACATGTTTTTAGCACTTTTATTTCCCTGACTTAATAGAAAATACATTTTCTCATGCTCTCTCTAACCGCTCTGCAACAGACATATAGTGAGCAATATGTTTGGAACATCGAATCGCAAAAAATAATCATGATACATATAGAATCGCAATACATAATGTATCATGATAATATAGCATTGTGACGTCCCTGAAAAGTCCAATAAATACAAGATGGTGGTCAGATTCAAAGACATGTTCTTAATGCATTTTCAGCTTAATAAATAACCTTGTTATCTAGAGAGTCAGTACATACATACCTACTGTTGGCCAATTGCTTATCTAAAGGCAAAAGTCTAAATGAGTCAAGACATTTGCTACTTGAACTCCATATACCTGTGACTCAAAGGCCCTGGCAAACTCGGATACGGAGACAACCATGTTCATGCATGCCACAGGTATGTCAGTGAAGTTCTGAGTGTAGGTCGAAGTGGATCGGACTCCTCTGCAGATCTTCTCAAGAAGTTTCACTGCAGTTGCCAAGCACTCTCTGCCATACGCTTCACTAAAACAACTGCAACCACAAGAAACAGTGGATGTTTTACGATAACTATCATCAAAGATCAAAAGGAAACGAGTGAACCAATTTAGTTACAGTACGTCAATCACCTGTATTTATCCTCGATGAGATTGCTTTGAATCTGTGAGAGAGTGTCCGACACATACTACAGGACAGAAAAAAAACACATTGTTAAAAAAAACAAGTTGATTTTAAACCTTGAATTCTCTATAATACTTTTTAAAACATTCTGGGTTTATTGGCTAGGATAGAGATATAGGAAAGATAGAGGAGCGAGTGTGCTGAAAAAGCTGTGGGCTGTCTTCAAACCCATGCTGCAGGAGTATATAATATGTACTCCTATATATAATGTACACTCACTCCTGTGTTCTGGAGGCAGTGGCTAAGGCCGCTAAACTACCATAGCACACTCCTACAGTGTATTACTTCTTCAACTAGCTATAATAACAACTTATTGGATTTATCTATGTAGCACATTTACAAGTAGCTCAATGCGTTTTACATACTGTGCCTTAAGTATTCACACCTGACTTTTTCTGTTTTGTTGTGTAACAGCCGGAATTTAAAATTGATTACATTCAGATTGTAAATGGCCTAAACAGAATACCCCATAATATCAAAGTGGAACTTAATAATAATTCTGCCAACAGACAGATTATTTCACTTATAATTCACTATATCACAATTATAGTGGGTCAGAAGTTTACATACACTAAGTTGACTGTGCCTTTAAACAGCTTGGAAAATTCCAGAAAATGATGGCTTTAGAAGCTTCTGATAAACTAATTGACATCATTTGAGTGGAGGTGTACCTGTGGATGTATTTCAAGGCCTACCTTCAAACTCAGTGCCTCTTTGCTCGACATCATGGGAAAATCAAAAGAAAAATCAGCAAGACCTCAGAAAATGAATTGTAGAAATTTGGTTCATCCTTTGTGGGCAGAACTGAAAAAGCCTTTCTGAGCAAGGAGACCTAAAAACCTGACTCAGTTACACCAGTTCTGTCAGGAGGAATGGGCCAAAATTTACCCAACTTATTGTGGGAAGCTTGTGGAAGGCTACCCAAAACATTTGATCCAAGTTAAACAATTTAAAGGCAATGCTACCAAATACTAATTGAGTGTATGTAAACTTCTGACACACTGGGAATGTGATGAAATAAATAACTCTACTATTATTCTGACATTTCACATTCTTAAAATAAAGTGGTGATCCTAACTGAACTAAAACAGGGGATTTTTACTAGGATTAAATGTCAGGAATTGTGAAAAACTGAGTTTAAATGTGTATGTAAACTTCCGACTTCAACTGTAAATTAAGGATTAACAACTTGCTTAACAAGTCACATAATCAATCAGTTGAAATAATTAGCTGAAATGGAATGAGGTAAGCACAGACAAAATCCTAGAGGAAAAACTTGTTCAGTCTGCTTTCCACCAGACACTGTTAGATTAATTCACCTTTCAGCAGGACAATAACCTAAAACACAAGGCCAAATATACACTGGAGTTGCTTAACAAATATTATTTAAATGTTTTTATTTAACTAGGCAAGTCAGTTAAGAACAAATTATTATTTACAATGACGGCCTACACCAGCCAAACTCGGACGGCGCTTTGCCATTTGTGCGCCACCCTATGGGACTCCCAATCACGGCCGGTTGTGATACCAAGACGACAGTGAATATTCCGGAGTGGCCAAGTTAGTTTTGACTTAAATCTACAGAAAGACCTGAAAATGGTTGTCTAGCAATGATAAACAACACATTTGACAGAGCTTGAAGAGATTTGAAAATAATAAAAATGGGCAAATGTTCCACAATCCAGGTGTGGAAAGCTATTAGAGACTTACCTAGAAAGACAGCTGTAATCACTGCCAAAGGTGATTCTAACATGTATTGACTCAGGGGGTTTAATACTTATCAATCAAGACAGTGTTTCATTTTTTTGTACAAATGTTAGAATTTATTTTCCACTGACAGAATTTTGTGTAGATCGTTAACAGAAAATAACAATTAAATCCATTTTAATCCCCCTTTGTAACACAACAAAATGTGGAATAAGTCAAGGGTTGTGAATACTTTCTGTAGACCCTGTAGTCAGGGGGGAAATTAGGGTCTAGCTCACCTGGTTGTTGCTATGGGTGACATCCTGAGGGGCCTTCAGAATGAAGAAATTGAGCAGGTCCAGCAGTTCCATGTTGATGAGGACGCTGCATTCCATCAAGTCCTCTATGGGCAGCAGATACATCCAGGACCGAGACACAAGTCTGTCCATCTCCACCAGATGGCCATTGTTTTTCATGAGATTCAACATCGCTCTAAAAAAAAAAAAAAAAAGGAAAAAAGGTGGGATATCAGAGTTCACCAATTAATATATATACACACTGGGGACCAAAAGTTTGGAATATTACTCATTCAAGGGGTTTTCTTTATTTGCACTATTTTTTACATTGTAGAATAAAAGTGAAGACATCAAAACTATGACATAACACATATGGAATCATGTCATGAGTGTGCAAAGCGGTCAAAGGCAAAGGGTTGCTACTTTGAAGAATCCCAAATATAAAATATATTATGATTTGTTTAACACGTTTTTGGTTACTACATGATTCCATATGTGTTATGTCATAGTTTTGATGTCTTCACTTGTATTCTACAATGTAAAAAATAGTGCAAATAAAGAAAAACCCTTGAATGAGTAATATTACAAACTTTTTGCCCCCAGTGTGTGTGATATACATATATACACACACACACAGCCTTCAGAAATTATTCAGACCCCTTCACTTATTCCACATTTTGTTACGTTACAGCAATCTACACACAATACCCCATAATGACAAAGCAAAACTGTTCTTTAGAAATGTATTAAAAATAAAAACAGAAATACCTTATTTACATAAGTATTCAGACCCTTTGCTATGAGACTGGAAATTGATCTCAGGTGCATCCTGTTTCCATTGATCATCCTTGAGATGTTTCTACAACTTGATTGGTCCATCTGTGGTATTCTATTGATTGGACAAGATTTGGAAAGGCACACACACCTGTCTATATAAAGGTCCCACAGTTGACAGTGTATGTCAGACCAAAAAGGTCAAAGAAATTGAATGTCCCCAAGAACCAACCCAGTTTGGAACCACTGCTCTGACATGCACTGTCAACTGTGGGACCTTATATAGACAGGTGTGTGCCTTTCAAAATCATGTCCAATCAATAGAATACCACAGATGGACCAATCAAGTTGTAGAAACATCTCAAGGATGACCAATGGAAACAGGATACACCTGAACTCAATTTCAAGTCTCATAGCAAAGAGGCTGAATACTTATGTAAATAAGGTCTGTTTATTTTTAATACATTTGCAAACATTTCTAAAAACCTGTTTTTGAACTTATTGTCTTTGCATTATGGGGTATTCCGTGTAGATTGCTGAGGATTATTAAATTTTTTTCCAAATACATTTTGGAACGTAACAAAATGTGGATGGATAGAGATATAGATTATATATATATATATATATATATATATATATATATATATATATATATATATATATACATATACAAACAAACACACACACTTTTAGGGTTAAAATATTCATTTAATTTCTTTGTTAGTTTACCAAAAAAGTAACAGAACGTAATTATGAAAGGCAAAACCTTTAGCTTAATCTAGTGAGACAATAAGAATGTTTTTCTAATACGAAGGGGACAATAGAAGTACTGTACCTCCTGTCCTGACTGTTGAGTGGCATGTTGTCCACTTTGAGGCCTTGGAGGCCCGCCCAGGACTGCACGTACTTGGAGGTGACAGAGGTAGATATGGGTGCGAACGGTTTAGAGGATCGCTTGAGGAGGTGGAGTAGAGGGAGCACCAAAATCCACCGAGGCCCTTCAGTCTTCACACTGTTGATCAGAGCCACCAACATGTCTGGCAAGCTGGTCAGGAGAAAAATACAGCGGGTCGATTTTCGCAAAATAAATACATCAGCGCCTTTTTTTTTTTCTTTTTTTTTTCACAAAATATTACTAACATGTACTGCCGTCAAACACTTTATTAGAAACGGTTTTGAGAAAATATGTATAAAATATATTAGACTAATACAAATGATACATCCTTTATGTAAATGTTACTTAACAATAATCATAGTGTTTGCAATATGCAAAATATAGGCAGAAATAACGACGCCAAAACCCACTTTTTGAGACCTGAGACAGCTTGGGTGAAGTCAGTCCAGTACTTCAGGAAGGAGTCTTTGGGCAGCTTGGGCAGGCACAGGGCGGTGCAGAGCCGGGTGGACTCTCCGTGGTCCAGCCTGATGCTGTACTGCTTCCACACGTACAGCATGACCACGGCTGCCCTCATGGGGTCCTGGATGAAGCAACTCTTCCCCTCACCCTCCTTCTGCAGCTGAGGAACCACGCTGTCCAACATGAACTGCTTCAGCAGCTTCTGGACCTTGAGAAGGCAGAACAAACAGTGAACGTTATCAGATCTGTTTTGGGGACGGTTGCACACTGCAACGAAACACTGGTCCCTTTGCTTTTCTCTTCCATATACAAAAGAAACGTAGAATAAGAAATACATGTGAAAAAACAACAGCAATCATCACAGGAAGGATAACTCCCACACACAATATTACCTCTATACATTTACAGCATTGTACAGAGTTTATTGGGTAAATTTAATATTATATGAGCAGGTGTCACCTTTTCTACAAGTCAAGCTAATAGACACATTGAAATGTTTACTCTCATTTCACTTCTAACAGCCACAAAATAACTGGGATACATTGGAAGAGGGAGGCAGGGCAGGACAGCAAAACAAGCCAAAGTCAAACAGCTAGAGGGTGGGGGGGGGGGGGGGGGGGGGGGGGGGTAACATCTGTGCATGCATTGGGGAGGTGGGGGGGGGGAAATTACATCTAGGCCAGGGTGAAGAAGTGGGTCTTTAGGCGGGACTGGAAGATGGATTCTGAGTTTTGGATAGGTGGAGAGGGAGTTCCCGAACTTCACTTACATTTTTTTCGTCGTAGTCTAAGGATAACCATTTCTTGTGTGTCTCCTCATAGACAAACGGGTTCCCGTAGATCTGGTAAAACTGATTCAGCTGACTGAGGAAACTCTTGAGGTTAATGTCAGTCCAGCTCCTGAGGAGGTCAAAGATACTCTCTAGCATAACCTTCCCTGCGATCTCTCTGCCTTCGATGACACTTTTTCTTTGTTCCGGCCACAAAGCGTCTTTTAGACGCTTAAGCATGTTCTTGGATGGCTCCACACAGATGATGTCATCATACTGATGCCAGTCACCTGAAACCATGTTTGCATACATTTCAGACAATTTCCTCACATGTAAGAGTGTTTGAACAAAATAGTCGAGCAGTACCAAATAGATATGTGATCGAAATCAAGAATGTTTTGAACTTACATGAAGTAAATGGAACATTTTAAAATCAGTGACTTCAAGCAAGACCTGCTATAGAAATTGCTATAGCAACTGCACCCACCTTCTTCATTGAGCAGATGGGATTTGACAAAAAGACATCGGTTGGTGGGGTGGTTAGAATCCAGTTTGTATATGTACTCATACTCGTACTTTCGCTTTTTATTCTTGTAGACGAGGTACTTGTATGGTATGGACACGGTTGCATTAGATTTGCTTGTGATCAAGCTCCCTTCGACTAGGAACCCATGCTCTCCAAGATCCCTGTAGAGACAATGGATTGGTTTATCATCTGTTACATATCATATGCATGTAACCCCCAATAGTAGTCTGTTGTTTTCTATGTGAGATAGATGGGAACAATGTTGAACATAAGCAGGTTTTTATTGAATAAATATTCAACATATTTGACTAAACTGTCTTGACGGCTGATACATGTATATAAAAACCTACCTAGACACAGTGAGCTCAACTGAATTGGTATCCCAGTTCCCAATGTTCCACCCAGCCCTGATGAAGATGAGGTCCTCGTCCGGGTTTAGCTTGAAATCCTTTGAGAGGACAGCGTGGAAATAGATTGTGAGTCTCTCACTTGCAGAGACCTGTTTTTTCGCTGGAGGTATCCTGAAATAGGACCAAACAAAATGAATCCGATGAGTATTGTATTAGCTAAGTGGAGGTGTGCATGATCCGTACTGATAAATGTGATTTGAAATATGCAGATCCGTGGTCGAATGTGTAACACTCCCGGGCACAAGCACCTCCCCCACCGGAGACTGGGGTTCAATCCCCATCTCCACCCTTCTTCCTACAGCGCCTTCAGAAACTATTCACACCCCTTTCATTTTCCACATTCGGTTGTGATACAGCCTGAATTTAAAATGGATTAAATTTAGTCACTGATCTACACACACACACGTCAAAGTGGAATTTTGTTTGTAGAAAATTAATAAAAAATGTAAAGCTGAAATGTCTTGAGTCAGTAAGTATGCAAACCTTTTATTATGGCAAGCCTAAATAAGTTCAGGAGTAAAATGTGCTTATCAAATTTCATAGACTCATCCCATGTTCAATAATAGTGGTGATCATGGTTTTTGTACCCCACATAAAATTATTTTGAAGGTCCCTGAATTTCAAACACCGATTCAACCACAAAGACTTTTTCAATGCCTCACAAAGAAGGGCACTGATTGGTAGAAGTGTAAATAAATAAATAAAGCAGACGCTGAATATCTCGAGCCTGGTGAAGTTATTAATTATACTTGGATGGTGTATAAATACACCCAGTCACTACAAAGATACAGGTGTCCTTCCTAACTCAGTTGACGGAGAGGAAAGAAACCGCTCAGGGATTTCAACTGAGGCCAGCTTAGCATTCAACACCATAGTACCCTCCAAGCTCATCATTAAGCTTGAGGCCCTGAACACCACCCTGTGCAACTGGGTCCTGGACTTCCTGACGGGCCTCCCCAGGTGGTGAAGGTAGGAAACAACACCTCCACTTCGCTGATCCTCAACATTGGGGCCCCACAAGGGTGCGCACTCAGCCCACTCCTGTACTCTCTGTTCACCTATGACTGCGGGGCCAAGCACGACTCCAATTCAATCATCACGTTTGCAGACGACACAACAGTAGTAGGCTTGATTACCAACAATGACAAGACAGCCTACAGGGAGGATGTGAGGGCTCTGGGAGTGTGATGCCAGGAAAACAACCTCTCACTCAACATAAAAAAAAAAAAAAGGACATGATCGTGGACTTCAGGAAACAGCAGAAGGTGCACCCCCCTATCCACATCGACGGGACCGCAGTGGAGAAAGTGGAAAACTTAAAGTTCCTTGGCGTACACATTACTGATAAACTGGAATTGTTCACCCACACAGACAGTGTGGTGAAGAAGGTCCAACAGAGCCTCTTCGACCTCAAGAGGCTAAATAAATTTGGCTTAACACCTAAAACTTTTACAGACGCAAAACTGAAAGCATCCTGTCGGGCTGTATCACTGCCTGGTATGGCAACTGCACTGCCCACAACTGCAAGGCTCTCCAGAGGGTGGTGCGGTCTGCCCAACGCATTACCGGGGGCACCTACAGCACCGGATGTCACAGGAAGTCCAAAAAAATCAAGGACATCAACCACCCGAGTCACTGCCTGTTCACCCCGCTGTCATCCAGAAAGCGGGGTCAGTACAGGTGCATCAAAGCTGGGACTGAGAGACTGAAAAATAGCTTCTATCTCAAGGTCCTGCACCCCTCCCATATGCCATGAGACACAGCTCGCATTTTCCAACATGTTTTTTTTACAATAAGATAGTTTTGGAGTTGGATTTTTCGGCAGGGACATATACAGGATGGTACCCTTCACAACTTAACGTTCACTCAAGATCAAAAATTCAAACCTACAACCTACTTGTTAGACAATATTTACCTGGAAAATTCTATCAAGGATTTCAATTTTCCAAGCTATTCAAGGGGTGCTCTGGCAATCAAAGTCCTGAGATCCTGGAATCTGATTCAACTTCAATTAGCACTGAGGTGTGAAGAGATGTGTCAAATCCTTTGAAGCTGTTCAGAGGCCATCCACTGCCATTTTCTTCAAGCAAGTACCCCCAACCACACTTTGCACGTGTGAAGCGAGAGATCCAGAGGCTTTGGAGCCCCCTCCTGCTGTTCAGAGCCCATTCACTGGCATGTTTCCTCCAGAACACAGGAACTGTTACAATGGCTAGCCCCAAGTCGTTATACATTTAATTTTTTTCTTGCACATTTTGGCATTTGCTTGATGTCTCATACATGCTTTGTTGACTAACTTTCTTTACCCAACCGTGGGACAGACTGTCTGTTCCCACACTCAGGACTCTGACTCTCTATTGGTTACAGACTTTTGGCCTACCATCACATTCTAACCACCTCCCACCGGCTTTGTATTCATGTTACCTGATGAAATTGCTGTACAATATAATTTAGTTGGCATCTGATGCACATTCAGATGTCATACATCAGCACTGCAGAGCTCTTCTTGTCCTATACCGTGCCTTGATTGTATTACTGTTGATGAGATCTGGTAATGTGCATGTACACCCTGGCCCATCTACTGTTGCTAGCCCCAATTCTGACTTGGGCTCTGATATCTGCTCACCGATTTCTGCTCTCGTAAAAGCCTGGGTTTTCTAGAAGCGTATTACCTAAAATGGATCAATTGAAAGTGTGGGTTCACAGCTCCAATCCAGATGTGTGTTGGTCATTACTGAGACGTGGTTCAGGAAAAGGTGGGGGAGTGGCAATTTTTACCAAGGATCACCTTCAGTGCTCAGTTGTCTCCACCAAGTCTGTCGCCAAACAATTTGATTTGCTGGTTTTAAGTACTAAACTTTCAAATAACTATTTGTTGACTGTTGCTGGGTGCTATCGTCCTCCATCAGCACCGGCCTGTACCCTAAGCTCTCTCTTGGCCCCTTACACTAAATCTGAATTTGTCCTGCTAGGTGACCTAAACTGGGGGACATGCTTAAACCACCTGACCAAGTCCTAAAGCAAAGGGACTCCCTAAATCTTTCTCAGATTATTAGCAATCCCACAAGGTATGACTCCAAACACCCAGAAAATGCTACTCTTCTTGATGTTATCCTCACAAATAATCCTGATAGGTATCAGTCTGGTGTTTTCTGTAATGACCTTAGTGATCACTGTTTTACAGCCTGTGTTCGTAATGGCTGCTCAGTGAAACAACCTGTCCTGATTTGTCATAGACGCTTGCAAAAAACTTTAATGAGCAAGCCTTCCTTCATAAACTGCTTCTGTAAAATGGAATAGAATCAGCTTGATCCCCTCTGTCGAAGACGCTCGGACCTTCTTTTTTTGTTACCAAACACGCCACCATAAAGAAAATTAGAATTAAAAACAGGTTCAGCCCCTGGTTCGACCGTGATCTTGTTACTCCACCTCAAGAATTGCATTTGGCGAAAGGCCTGGCACAGGCTTACTCAGGCTGACTGGCTCTCATTCAGGCAAATGTTAGTTACTTTAAGGGAAAGTTCTCGCTCTGTGGGTCTAACCCCAAGAAATTCTGGAAAACGGTTAAAGACCTGGATCCCTGGAGGCAGTTACTTAGTCCGAGGTACTAAATAAAGGAGCTCCTGAAACTTGGCCCCCAAAAAACCATCTGGGTCAGATGGTTTAGACACTTTCTTCTTTGAGGTTGCTGCCCCTATCGTCGCCAAGCCTGTCTCCGACCTTTTTAGCCGGTCTCGCCGTTCTGGGGAGGTTCCCATTGCTTGGAAGGCAGTCACGGTTAGTCCTTTATTTAAAGGGGGAGATCAAGCTGATCCTAACTGTTATAGGCCTATTTCTATTTTGCCCTGTTTATCAAAAGTGTTGGAAAAACTTGTCAATAATCAACTGACTGGCTTTCTTGATGTCTATAGTATTCGCTCTGGTATGCAATCTGGTTTTCGCTCAGGTTATGATGTGCCACTGCAACCTTAAAAGATCCTCAATGATGTCACCACTGCCCTTGATTCTAAGCAATGTTGTGCTCCTATTTTTATTGACTTGGCCAAAGCTTTTGATACGGTAGACCATTCCATTATTGTGGGGCGGCTAAGGAATATTGGTGTCTCTGAGGGGTCTTTGGTCTGGTTTGCTAACTACCTCTCTCAAAGAGTGCAGTGTATAAAGTCAGAAAATCTGCTGTCTCAGCCACTGCCTGTCACCAAGGGAGTACGCCAAGGCTCAATCCTAGGCCCCACACTCTTCTCAATTTACATCAACAACATAGCTCAGGCAGCAGGAATCTCTATCATCCATTTATATGCAGATGGTCTTATACTCAGCAAGCCCCTCCCCAGATTTTGTGTTAAATGCTCTACAACAAAGCTTTCTTAGTGACCAACCAGCTTTTTCTACCCTTACCTTGTTAGGAATACCTCCAAAACAGGTCATGTGGTTTGGTAAGAAGAATGCCCCTCTCCCCACAGGTGTGATTACTACCTCTGAGGGTTTAGAGCTTGAGCTAGTCACCCTATACAAGTACTTGGGAGTATGGCTGGACGGTACACTGTCCTTCTCTCAGCACATATCAAAGCTGCAGGCTAAAGTTAAATCTAGACTTGGTTTCCTCTATCGTAATCGCTCCTCTTTCACCCCAGCTGCCAAACTAACCCTGATTCAGATGACCATCCTACCCATGCTAGATTACGGAGACATAATTCATAGATCGGCAGGTAAGGGTGTTTGAGGGGCTAGATGTTCTTTACCATTCGACCATCAGATTTGCCACAAATGCTCCTTATAGGACACATCACTGCACTCTATACTCCTCTGTAAACTGGTCATCTCTGTGTACCCGTCACAAGACCCATTGGTTGATGCTTGTTTATAAAACCCTCTTAGGCCTCACTCCCCCCTATCTGAGATATCTACTGCAGTCCTCATCCTCCACATACAACACCCATTCTCACATTCTGTTAAAGGTCCCCAAAGCACACACATCCCTGGGTCGCTCGTCTTTTCAGTTCGCTGCAGCTAGCGACTGGAACGAGCTGCAACAAACACTCAAACTGGATAGTTCTCAATCTCTTCATTCAAAGACTCAATCATGGACACTCTTACTGACAGTTGTGGCTGTTTTGCGTGATGTATTGTCATCTCTACCTTCTTGCCCTTTGTGCTGTTGTCTGTGCCCAATAATGTTTGTACCATGTTTTGTGCTGCTACCATGTTACGTTGCTACCATGCTGTGTTGTCATGTGTTGCTGCCTTGCTATGTTGTTGCCTTGGGTCTCTCTTTAGGTAGTGTTTTGTCTCTCTTGTCGTGATGTGTGTTTGGTCCTATATTTATATTTTATTTATTTTTATTTTTAATCCCAGCCCCCATCCCTGCAGGAGGTCTTTTGCCTTTTGGTAGGCTGTCATTGTAAATAAGAATTTGTTCTTAACTGACTTGCCGAGTTAAATAAAATAAAAATCAGACAGCTAAACAACCACCATTAGCACATTAGAAGCTGCTGCCTAAAGGCACAGACTAGAAATCACTGGTCACTTTAAGGTATGGAACAGACTTTAATAATGTTTACATATCTGGCATCACTCATCTCATATGTATATACTGTATTCTATACTATCCTTTCATATCTCAGTCATTTAAACAATGTTTTCATATCTTGCGCTCCCCATCTCATTTGTAGATACTGTATTCAATACTCTTCTACTGTATCTTAGTCCATGCCGCTAGTCCTTATGTCTATAGGCCTAATTCATTCCTTACTTAGATTTGTGTGTATTGGGTATATGTTGTGTAACAGATATTACCGTTAGATATACTGCACTGTCGGAACTAGAAGCACAAGTATTTCGCTAAACCCGCATTAACATCTGCTAAACATGTGTATGTGACCAAGATCATTTGATTTGATTTCCACTCTCAAAAACATGTTTTGAAATAAGCATATTATTGTGTACACAGACAACAATGGATAGTAGCTCTGTGTGGTCTGTGGGTGTTTTTGAAAGTGCTTTTGTGTACCTATAGATGTTTATCAATGCAACAAAAGTGTGTCTTTCAGGTTCTTCATGCTATTATTGTGTGACTTCTGTTGTGAACAACAGACAATTTGTAAAATACCTTTTTGGCGGTGGAACATCCTGACCCTTGGTTTCAGAGTCGTCGTTTTTGATGTCTTTCTGTTTCTCTTCCTTGACGCCTGGGCTCTGTGGTGAGGAGGAGGAGGTGTCTCCTCCCCCATGGCCAGGCTGCTGCTGGACCTCCATGTTCTCCACCTTCACCTGTTGGTCCACACTGGAGCCTCTGCTCTCCATCTGGCAAGAGGAGAAACATATACACAGAACATCTCTTCAAAGAGCAGCTTGGTTGACCTCCATAGCACCCTACACCTGGGAAGAAAAAACAGAAGACCTTACTGTTCTACTCATCTTTCTCGTGCAAATACCGAAATGTTTATTTTCTTACTAGCACAGATTTCACTGATGGCTGCTTTTTTGAGGAAGGTTTCACTTAAGAACCTAGTCTTAGCATTTGTAGTTAACTACAAATGTAGTTAATTAGCAGACATTAGCATAATACAGGTTTATAATACGGGCAATATTAAGTTAGGGTTAACTTATGGAAATAAATACTAGTCCGTATCATAGCAACACAAATACATTTGATTGAAAAAGAAAACCTGGGCCTCCCGAGTGTCGCAGCAGTCTAAGGCACTGCATCGCATGCAGTGCTAGAGGCGTTACTACAGACCCGGTTTCATATCCTGGGCTGTGCCACAACCGGCGTGGCCCAGCGTCGTCCGGGGTAGGAGAGGGTTTTGCCGGTGGGGCTTTACTTGGCTCATTGCGCTCTAGTGACTCCTTGTGGCAGAATGGGTGCATGCGGGTTGACCCCTGTCACCAGTTGAGCGGTGTTTCCTCCGACACATTGGCGCGGCTGGCTTCCGTGTTAAACTGGCGGGTGTTAAGGAGCGCGGTTAGGCGGGTCATGTTTCGGAGGACGCATGCCTCCACCTTCGCCTCTCCCGAGCCCGTTGGGGAGTTGCAGCGAGGAGACAAGATCCAACATTGGGGAGAAAACAGGGGTAAATAAAATAAAATAAAAAATATACATTGTGTTAATACTATTCAGATATACACTGAGTGTACAAAACATTAGGAATACCTTATATTGTGCACCCCCTTTTGTAAATTCGTTGGGGCATGGACTCTGCAAGGTGTTAAAATCGCTCCACAGGGATGCTGACCCATGTTGACTCCAATGCTTCCCACAGTTGTGTCAAGTTGGCTGGATGTCCAGCAGCGTTGCAGTTCTTGACACAGTCAAAACCGATGTACCTGGCACCTACTACTATACCCCGTTCAAAGGCACTTAAATATTTTGTCTTGCCCATTCACCCTCTGAATGGCACATATACACAATCCATGTCTCAATTGTCTCAAGGCTTAAAAATCCCCTACACTGATTGAAGTGGATTTAACAAGTGAAGTCAATAAGGGATCATAGCTTTCACCTGGATTCACCTGGTGAGTCTATGTCATGGAAAGAGCATATTTTGTACCCTCAGTGTATTTTGTAATGTCAAGAAGCTACATTACCTCTGTTTTCTTCTGAGAGCCAAACACCATCTCATTACCAGCGGTGGTTTGCTTCGAGTCGTGGTTCTGCTGATCGTCTTTCCCTTTCTGTTTGTCTTGCCTGGTTTGGTTCTGCTTAGCATTCTGGTTCGCATTCTGGTCCAGGTTCGTCTGCTTTGAGTTGGCCACATCTTTCTTGTTCATATTGCTCTTCGCCTCAGCAGCCTTTGGAGCTTTCTGGTCAGTGGTCTTTGCGTCAGCAGCCTTTGGAGCTTTCTGGTCAGTGGTCTTTGCGTCAGCAGCCTTTGGAGCTTTCTGGTCAGTGGTCTTCGCCGCTACCACTGAGGCTGACTGAAGAGGGGGGGTGGAGGTGGTGGATTTGCCAGTTGAGCCGGTGAGGGAGGCAGGAGTGTCATTCGGAGCGGACTTGGAGGTCTGTTTTGTAGGTGACGGAGATAGGTCTTTCTCTTCACTGCTCTGTTGATCTCTCTCTGCGCCGGCCTCAGGCTGTGACGAGGCAGTGTTCCCAGATGGACTGATTGTACTGGGTGCTGCTGATGCAGTGGCTGGTTTCTCCACTGAGGCAGATGTGTCATGAAGTGAGTTGGGTGTCTCGTCCATGGCGCTGGCATCGCTGTCGGAGGACTCTGCAACTTCCTGTTTCCTGTTACTCCCCTGCCTGTCCATAAGGGAGATGTCAGACAGGTCAGAGGTCACCTGGTCAGAGCCCAATGACGCAGGGCCGTCCTTCTTCTTGGTTCTCTTCCTCTTTTTTCTCTGATTGAAGAGGACAAATCTTAGCATATCCACTCTTCCCTCAATCAACATTACTTACATTGTGTTTTATTAGGATCCCTATTAGCTGTTGCAGGAGCAGCAGTTACACACCCAGGGGCCTAAAAGCTAGGTAATACGTTTCTATACCTGGACAGTATTATTGATACAGTTTAGTGACTGACAGAAAAAACATCTTGAGATAAAAACATTTTCAAACACAACATAAAAAAGAGAATCTGAAATTAGAATGAGGAAGTTCTCAAAAACATGTTGTTTTAATAGCCACCTTTTTCTTAGGGTTGCTGTTGGGCTCTTCATTGGGCCGTTTCGGAGAAGTGTTAGTTTCCCGGTTGTTCAAGGATGACACATCACTCTCCATTTCTGTCTTCTCATTCACACTCTCCAGTGATGGCTCTAACAATTTAGGTGAACTTCCAGAAGTGTTGTCTGCATTTGAAAAACAGTTGCATTCATGTGAATTAATTACATTGTCAAATTGATCATAACTCCCTCAGTTGTCTGGTGTAGGCCAATGTTCCCTCAAAAAAAATTCAGCACAGCAAATTTCAGGTCTGCTGAGAGCAAACTTCTGTGCAACTTCTGTTCGCGTTTACTGTGAACACTGAGGCTGTAGCGCTTTACGTTAGTTTTGACAGTGGCCAAGTAGGCTACTGTGGCTATTTGATCATAATGTAGGCCTACCAGAGTGGCCTACCATCAAAAACAATTTAGAAAAATGCATCCCATAACATTTTAACATGGAAATACCCTCTGCCTATTGGCTACTTAGCTTTTCAAGACCGTTTCAAAATACAACACTGCCTCCTTTAAGACAACAAAAATGCTCTTTACCTGACATGCTTTTCAAAGATGTCTAGAAATGCACACGTTGTGTGCTCTTGTAGGAAGCAACTGGGCTAATAACTCACCAACTAGCAAAGTATATGAACAAATGTGCACAGGTGGCTACATGCAGCCCTCGCTTTGATTTCAAAACAAGCACATCTACTCAAGACCGCTCATGATGTCCAGTTCTAGGTGAATTGCACAGATCCATATGTCGATTGCTATTTGCATATAGGCCTATTTCAGCTCTGATTGGTTTCAGCGCACCGGTCTGTGTAGAGTATGGGCCGGAGTCCTGCATGTCAATGCAATTGGATCCTTCTCCAATGCGCACAGCCTACAAGAAAATCTCTTGCACTTAGTTTTGCATACTATGTCTTGCATAGTTCATTTTGTTTCGGGATGTTACATTGAAAGTGTCTAGTATTGTGTTGATTCGATCAAAGTTCCTACAGCAGATGAAACATTGATAGTGTTAACTAAAGGGGTAAACTCTAGAAAGTTGACTGAAGTTCAATCTCGTGCTTCTCTGTGAACACTGATATTTCATCTGCATTGCAGTAAGAGGGGAGCTGCGCGCAGCTTAGAAGGAACATTGGTGAAAGCTTCAGTTAGAAGTTTACATACACTTAAAAACTCATTTTTCAACCACTCCACAGATTTCATAATAACAAACTATAGTTTTGGCAAGTCGGTTAGGCCATCTACTTTGACCATGACAAGTAATTATTCCAACAATTGTTTACAGAGATTATTTCACTTATAATTCACTATATCACAATTCCAGTGGGTCAGAAGATTACATACACTAAGTTGACTGTGCCTTTAAACAGCTTGGAAAATTCCAGAAAATGATGTCATGGCTTTAGAAGCTTCTGATAAACTAATTGACATCATTTAAGTCAATTGGAGAGGTACCTGTGGATGTATTTCAAAGCCTACCTTCAAACTCAGTGCCTCTTTACTCGACATCATGGGAAAATCAAAAGAAATCAGCCAAGACCTCAGAAAAAATATTGTAGACCTCCACAAGTCTGGTTCATCCTTGGGAGTAATTTCCAAACACCTGAAGGCACCATGTTCATCTGTACAAACAATAGTATAGTACGCAAGTATAAACACCATGGGACCACGCAGCCGTCATACCGCTCAGGAAGGAGACACGTTCTGAGAACGTACTTTGGTGCGAAAAGTGCAAATCAATCCCAGAACAACAGTAAATGACCTTGTGAAGATGCTGGAGAAAACAGGTACAAAGTATCTATATCCACAGTAAAACGAGTCCTATATCAACATAACCTGAAAGGCCGCTCAGCAAGGAAGAAGCCACTGCTCCAAAACCACCATAAAAAAGCCAGACTACGGTTTGCAACTGCACATGTGGACAAAGATCGTACTTTTTGGTAAAATGTCCTCTGGTCTGATGAAACAAAAATAGAACTGTTTGGCCATAATGACCATTGTTATATTTGGAGGAAAAAGGGGGAGGCAGCATCATGTTGTGGGGTTGCTTTGCTGCATGAGGGACTGGTGCACTTCACAAAATAGATGGCATCATGAGGTAGCAAAATTATGTGAATATATTGAAGCAACATCTCAAGACATCAGTCGGGAAGTTAAAGCTTGGTCGCAAATGGGTCTTCCAAATGGACAATGACCCCAAGCATACTTCCAAAGTTGTGGCAAAATGGCTTAAGGACAACACAGTCAAGGTTTTGGAGTGGCCATCACAAAACCCTGACCTTAATCCTATAGAACATTTGTGGGCAGAACTGAAAAAGCATGTGCGAGCAAGGAGGCCTACACACCTGACTCAGTTACACCAGTTCTGTCAGGAGGAATGGGCCAAAATTTACCCAACTTATTGTGGGAAGCTTGTGCAAGGCTACCTGAAACATTTGACCCAAGTTAAACAATTTAAAGGCAATGCTACCAAATACTAATTGAGTGTATGTAAACTTCTGACCCACTGGGAATGTGATGAAAGAAAGAAAAGCTGAAATAAATCATTCTCTCTACTATTACTCTGACATTTCACATTCTAAAAATAAAGTGGTGATTCTAACTGACCTAAGACAGGGACTTTTTACTAGGATTAAATGTCAGGAATTGTGAAAAGCTGAGTTTAAATGTATTTGGCGAAGGTGTACGTAAACTTTCGACTTTAACTGTAAATCACCCTCTTCCTTCATTCACCATTACAGTTGTAAAATAAATAATATATTGATGGAGGTGTGGTGTTATTTGCATATTGCATCCTGACTGGCCATATGCTAATGATGGCCTGTGGGAATGTAGGGGTTCATGAGGAAAGCGCCGCTCTCTCATGTGGCTTGTAATGTGAAGCTAGCAATAAATGTTCCTCCATAAAGATACACCGCAATTCCACTGTAACTGAGTGACAAGGAGAGAGATGTCTCACTTCAAAATGTATGTCAAACAAAAACGAATGATTGCAAAGTAAAACAATCCATACAACTCTATGCACAATAACTATTTTTAACAATTTCCACAGATTACAAAAAATGCATTTACTTTCTTCAAGTTAATTATATAATATAACATTACAGGGCAATACTGACCAGGCTCCTTGGTAAGCAGTTGTGCAGATAGCTGATGGCCACACTGGCTGCAGAATCTAGCAGTTTTCTCAAACACAACACAGCCACAACCGGTGCACTTCATCTTGAAGTTTCAATGGCATCTGTATTTCAGAGGGAACACTATTTGTGTCTATATTTTTTTATTTTACCTTTATTTAACCAGGTAGGTCAGTTGAGAACAAGTTCTCATTTGCAACTGCGACCTGGCCAAGACAAAGCAAAGCAGTGCGACAAATAACAACACAGAGTTACACATTAAACAAACAGTCAAAAACACAATAGAAAATCTATATACAGAGTGCAAAATGTAGTGCAAAAATGCAGTAAGGTTAGGAGGTAGGACAATAAATAGACTATAGTGGTGAAATAAATTACAGAATTATCATCATTAACACAGGAATGAAGGATGTGCAAATTATGATGTGCAAATAGAGATACTGGAGTGCAAGATTAGTGAAAATAAACAAAAATAAATTTGGGGATGAGGTAGTAGTGTGGGCTATTTACAGAAGGGCTATATACAGGTGCAGTGATTGATAAGCAGCTTTGACAACTGATGCTTAAAGTTATTGAGGGAGATAGGAACCTCTAGCTTCAATGATTTTTGCAATTCGTTCCAGTCATTGGCAGCAGCGAACTGGAAGGAATGGCGACCAAAGGAGGTGTTGGCTTTGGGGGTGACCAGTGAGATATACCTGCTGGAGCGCATGCTACGGGTGGGTGTTGCTATAGTGACCAGTGAGCTGAGATAGGGCGGGGATTTACCTAATAAAGACTTATAGATGACCTGGAGCCAGTGGGTTTGGCGACGAATATATAATGAAGGCCAGCCAACGAGAGCATACAGGTCGCAGTGGTGGGTAGTGTATGGGGCTTTGGTGACAAAACGGATGGCACTGTGATAGACTACATCCAATTTGCTAAGTAGAGTGTTGGAGGCTAGTTTGTAAATGACATCGCCGAAATCAAGGATCGGTAGGATAGTCAGTTTTACATGGGCATATTTGGCAGCATGAGTGAAGGAGGCTTTGTTGCGAAATAGGAAGCCAATTCTGGATTTAATTTTGGATTGGAGATGGTTGATGCGAGTCTGGAAGTTGAGTTTATAGTCTAACCAGATGCCTAGGTATTTGTAGGTGTCCACGTATTCTAATTCGGATCCGTCGAGAGTAGTGATGATAGTCCGGTGGGCGGGTGCTGGCAGCGTTCGATAGAAAAGAATGCACTTAGTTTTACTAGCGTTTAAGAGCAGTTGGAGGCCACGGAAGGAGGGGTGTATGGCATTGAAGCTTGATTGAAGGTTAGTAAACACAGTATCCAAAGAGGGGCCAGATGTATACAGAATGGTGTCATCTGCGTAGAGATGGATCAGAGAGTCACCAGCAGCGAGAGCGACATCGTTGATGTATATAGAGAAAAGGGTTGGCCCAAGAATTGAACCCTGTGAACCCTATATGACACAGAGCCCGGGACCAAATCTCTTTCTCTTTTATTTCACTTAAACATGCTTGAATTTCAATGAAATGTCAGAAACAACTAGCCAGCTAACGGTATAACCACTTCCATAAACTAAAGCCAGTCAAATATATTCTATGATCCGTTTTGTGGCAGACTATAATAACTGCCCCAAACCAAATCCATACATACATACAGTATCTTCAGTTCCGGCTATAGCTACTGTTAACGTTATGGCTCTACTCCCAAACATATTTTTTTTATGTAGCTAAGTTAGTTAGCTAGCTAATGCCATCTGCATGACTGAACTAGAAATTGCTTTTCCTTCCTAAATATTTGTATCAATGTAATTCTAATAGATAACATTGCAGACCAATAAAAAAGTGCTAAACATTTCACAACAACCTAACTAGCTCCTGTTTACCTTGGGAAAAGCCGAAAATTGTCAGTACAGTACATGTCAGCACGTCAACACAGTACAGTACATGTCAGCACAGTAAATGTCAGCACAGTACAGTACATGTCAACACGTCAACACAGTCCAGTACATGTCAGCACAGTACATGTCAGCACGTCAACACAGTACAGTACATGTCAGCACAGTACAGTACATGTCAACACGTCAACACAGTCCAGTACATGTCAGCACAGTACATGTCAGCACGTCACAGTACAGTACATGTCAGCACAGTACAGTACATGTCAACACGTCAACACAGTCCAGTACATGTCAGCACAGTACATGTCAGCACGTCAACACAGTACAGTACATGTCAGCACAGTACAGTACAGTACATGTCAACACGTCAACACAGTCCAGTACATGTCAGTACAGTACATGTCAGTACAGTAGTGTGGGTGTTCCTGAAAGGCGAACTCCGCCCACCCAGCGATTGAGACATTATCCAACCAATCCTCTGCGGCGCACGTGATAGCCACTTCCTCTTTCGTTTCTAGAGAACTACACAACAACCTAGTGCCTGGATCATTAACATGCCAACTTGATTAACGCAAAACCTCATCGGAAATGACACTATCAATAGCAAGCTTTCTAGCTAGTACTGCCTGGTGGTGGTTAGCTAGCATGGCGTCTCTGTTCACCTATTGCTACAATCCACTCGACAAAGAGCGTAATGTTAGCCAAAACGACTGGTATACAGACTAGTGGATAACGGCTAACTAGCTAAAAAAGCCCAACCACAGATGAAAATGTACATATAGATAGCCATCTCCCATATAAACGGTTGCAAATTAATGTAAAAACCCGTCAACGGAATGACAACGTACAACAGTTTGTTCTGTATTGTTATGTGACATTTAATGACGCCAACCCCTGCGCAACAACACTTCACTGCCTCGACGCTAGCACGCTAACTTCGTGCACAACTTCACTAAGTTTGCTAGATAATTAATTTGTCATGCCAAAAAAACAATAGTTTAATTACTATAATTTAAGCAGATACCATATAACTAGTTTGGTAAATAGCCTACACAATTGCTATTTACTAAGTGAGCTAGCTAGCGACCTGGCCATTGAGTTGCCCATAGCCGCCCACACCATCTGACCTCAGTACTAAAGTTAGCGAACAGCAGCTAATTGAACATATTTTTGCTACGGTGTACATTTACCTGTGTTAATCACTCGACGGTCTGTGATCAGGAATACAATGATGACCACGATGTCGTTTTACCATTCCACGAAATGGGTGAAGTAGAATTACACTTTCGTTTTGTGGGAAATGGGCGTCAACAAGCTCATAGGAGTCCGCTGGCCTTGGCTATCCAACTATTATATTCAGTGAGTTCCCAATTTATCACATGCATTGCAAGCGAAGGCAACTACATGGTGGGGGATTTCCGAATGACATGGTCGGTTCTTGCCCTTAACGTGTCCAACTGTAAAGGTCATATAATGTTTTGCCACTGTGCGTTCCCTAAGTCAATTAATAAAGGTTCATTGATTAATCAAGAACTGATAACAGCTGCAGTATGTTTGGGCCCCGTGCCCATTAAAGCAAACTTTTCTTGAATGCCAAGTTAAATGTGCATTGCTTTGACCATCTTTGAAAACGTGCTTTTTTTTTATTGAACCATTGCAAATGTTTTGACTGAAGCAACACCATTTCCCCCTAATGTTCAATTGAGTCAACATGAATGAGATTCAATGTAGTATATCTGACTTAATTCCATGAACATTATAATGTGTTCAGTTTTTTCGAGGCACAAGTACTCCTCTAATAAAATGGCGAGGGTGAGCACTGAGCAGCATCCACTTATTAAAAAAATATATATTGTAATCTTTATTTAACTAGGCAAGTCAGTTAAGAACAAATTCTTATTTACAATGACAGCCTACATACAGGGTCAGCCCCTGGAGCAAATTAGGGTTAAGTGCCTTGCTCAAGGACAGGTTGTTCACCTTGTCGGCTCGGGTATTCAGACCAGCGAACTTTAGGTTACCTGCCGCCCCAGATTTATGACAGCGGATTTCCTCTACAAGGTCTCACAGCTCAGGTTTCTAACCCAGGGATTTCCCCATACACCCCGAGTGGATGGGGTGTACTCTGTGTACAGCTCATAATGAGTAAGACTATATGGACAGGCAGGGACCTGATTCTAGATCAGCACTCTGAGACGCTTTATAAAAGTAGGTCCTTAGACAAGGTCATCACGAGAGCGTAACTCACCAAACCACCTCCAATCAACAGAGCACAACATTCAGAACGTGACCGACAGTAGTGTCTTGTAGCCAACTGAAAATATCCTCTATCCTTGCTTCAGCATGATAGAATGAGTCACAATGTTGAGACAAGTCCATTCCAATCCTTTGCATTTTTTTCAGAATGTGAGACTGACAACTTTCTGCGAGTTAAAATAGTAGAATACACAAGGCTCAATTTCGTTGGTTGTGCATCAGTGGTTGTACTCTTATGTCAGTCACTGATAGTCAGTCAATTAGCCCATGTCAGCTAACAGTTTTTAGATTGCTAAATTAGTTTAGCGGCCAGCTATCTAAACTTGTTATCATGGTTGAATTGCCTGCTGGTGGGCCCCCATTGATGTGTTATACCGGGCACACACTACACGATCTTTCCAATTTACAAATCGTAACAGACCACAAACTTAACGACAAATAAACATATGTTTTACTGGTTAGATCGTTAAGTGTGTGGAGGGTAACGATTTGGCCAACACAAAACACTAAACGACTCCATTCCCGAACAACCCAGGCCCGATTTTCAAAACCGGAAATCTCGCAATAAAAGTGAGTTCTCGTGATTATTGCTTTAAGTCAGCGTGGCTCCCAATTGGCTATCGTCTTTCCCACGTGACAATCACTTGCCGGCGTACTCGGCTGTCCTCGGAGTTCCTCCCACAATACAGGATATCGGATCGTAAATATTGAACATGTTTAATATTTGCGATTTCGGATCGGTGAGGTCCCGATCTTTAAAAAACACTCTTAACATACCCCACACTACAGGAGAACGAGGCAAATAAAATCGGTAGAGCCATCAAGAAATCGGGTCTTTGCTGTCCAGCGTCGGAAGGTGGAAATCGGCTACAAAATCGGGCTAATTATCGTGTGTGGCCAGCATTAGTCAGTCTCAATCCAGAAATTGCTAACATTTCTCTCCACCTGTGTAGAATTGGTGGAATTGCAGGAAATTAGCTGTTAACAGGCTTGCAGGCCTGGAAGGACTACCAGCTCAACACTGAGATGGGCTTCAGCTTGCAAATCTCTGTCTCACCAGGGGACAGCACTATGGGAGATCAGCCCTCCAAAGGACAACAACAGCCACTGGGCTGTAGGCGTCGTCACCAGTACCAGCTCTGAGGACCTTTACAGGATCCTGGGCAGGGACAAGGGCTCTTGGGGCGTCAGGTGGAATGAGGGACCGGCGGGAGAAGAGGAGGAGGAGGGTGAAAGATAGGGAAAGAGAAGGGATTGGAAAGGCTTTTGCAGCAGAGTTCGCCAAGAGGAAGGAGGTGGACTGTAAGAAGCAGGAGGTAAATTTGGGCACTCAGAATGAAGAAATGGAAGGAAGTGGTGAATGGGCTCTCTGGACCCAAGAAGGAAGAGAGCAAGGTAGTTCCAGAAAAAAACAGAGGTGGAAAAGAGAGGAGTAGGTCCAGAAAAGAGAGACGTAGAGAAAGAAAAGGGGTATCAACAGTAAAGAGGGCGGTAGAACAAGAAAAGGGGGAGGAGATTGTGAAGAACCCAGACACTCAGGGGAACACTACTGCAAGGCTGAAGAAAGGGAACTCAGGACTGCCAAGATGCAGCCCTGCCGCTCTCAGAAGCACCCTGGTAAGATAGGGCTGTACGTGGACTGTGACCAGGGTCACCTCTCCTTCTCTGTGTCCAGAGCTGGGGTCAAGCTCTTCTACAGGTTTGAGAAGGTGCCGTCCAAGCCCCTGCACCGGCGAGCAGGATGACCTATAGAGTGATGGGGTCATGGGTCAAGGGGCTATGTCATGGTGATGCTTCAGCTCAGAAAAGTCCTAGAAATGGCCTAGAAATATAATTACTAGAACAAACATTCCTATTCAAGTCTGTTCTGTGATGGATCAAGGTCTATTTCTATGATGAAATCTGTCATTAAAGAGGGTTTCAAAGGGTAGTTTCTATGTCATCCCCTGTAGGTCACAGAGGGACGTGGAGAGGTGATGGATTCATGTTTGAATTTGCATAAAAAAATACAACCTAAACATTTAGACTGATACGCTTTATGTTTTTATTTAAATTTGTACTTAAGACTGTAAAGTATAGTGGTTAAGGATAGCTATAAAGTACATACAATGAAATTAAATCAGGATCACACAGTGTTTCTTGGTAGCCTTAAACAAATCTACTTTGAAAAAAAAGTTTACACCTCGCACACATGGTTATGGGGTTAAAAAAAGAAGACACCTGTACCATGTCAGATATAGAGTACCAATATTACACTTTATATACATCACAGAAGACTGAAATATAACAAAACCTTTTTAAACATAAACACAGGATTTCATGTTTATTAATTATGCAAGTATTAACATTCTACCAATGAGGCCACTAGAGGATGCTTTTGTTCATTTTACTGCAGGAAAGGGTTTTAAAATTACATTAAGAAAAATGCATTGCCAGATGCATATGACTAGGTGAAATACATTGAAAAATTCTAATAAAAAGCAACAGTGTCAAAAAGTATTGGAGTCTTTATTCTTATGGAATATTTAAATGAGTGGACTGCAGATATCCAAGGTGGCCATTGCATTGTCTCAGGTGTACTGCGAATATCATAATCTCTTCCTCTGTTCACAGCTGCGAGTTCATGCATCGTGCAGAGGCTCTGTTCTGACCTCTAGTGGAGTCCTATAGATCCTCAGGGTCCATTGTGTGAGGTTCACCATCTCTACTAGCCTGACGACTCAAAGTAACTGCACCATTTTAATGTAGTCAACTGGGTGGGACTTCCAACCTTATTGGCTGATCCCACCTGGTGACCCTGTTGGAGTCATGTCCAACTGGGTCATCAGGAGGGATCAGCCAACCTGAAGAAGAAAATTGATAAAAAGATGAGTCCTCTATCTATGCGCTTTACCCACGTGTGTTCTGGCTCTGGCCCAACCCATTGGTTTCTGGAACCAATCAGAACGGTTAGAATGTGTTTGCATTCTAGAAATCGTCAGGAAGGTACTCAGATCCAGACTCAGAAGACACTAACATCCGTGGGGCGTGGCATAGCGTTTGGTCGGAGCAAGGAGTTTGGTTACCCAGGCAACATCTCAACTACTGCCTGAAACCAAAATAAAGTCTTAACAAAGCTCAAAGAAAGTATGAATGGGTCAATGTACACACTGTAAAACAGATTAGTTTTTTACTATTGAAATGATCTGCCTTACATTTACGGTAATAGTACTGCGTGATCATAATGTTTGTTGTATTTTTAAAAAGTCAATAAAGGCTACGTTTAGACAGGCAGCCCAATTCTGATAATTTTACCAATAACATCAGATCTTTTCACATCAGATCTTTTTCAATGCTGATCTGATTGGTAAAAATACCAATTAGTCAGGAAAAAAAACATCCGAATTGGGCTGCCTGTCTAAAAGCAGCCAAAGTGACAAAGTCTTAGTTGAGATGTGTTACCTGCATTTCATTAATACGCAGGTCAACTGTCTGTGGACTGTCGTTGCGACGGTCAATTTCCTTGTTTCAGAGAGGATATAACAGGTTGGTACCTGGATACTACACTGTAGAGGTCCTCCTTGGCTTGTTGTAGAGAGGATATAACAGGTTGGTACCTGGATACTACACTGTAGAGGTCCTCCTTGGCTTGTTGTAGAGAGGATATAACAGGTTGGTACCTGGATACTACACTGTAGAGGTCCTCCTTGGCTTGTTGTAGAGAGGATATAACAGGTTGGTACCTGGATACTACACTGTAGAGGTCCTCCTTGGCTTGTTGTAGAGAGGATATAACAGGTTGGTACCTGGATACTACACTGTAGAGGTCCTGCTTGGCTTGTTGTAGAGAGGATATAACAGGTTGGTACCTGGATACTACACTGTAGAGGTCCTCCTTGGCTTGTTGTAGAGAGGATATAACAGGTTGGTACCTGGATACTACACTGTAGAGGTCCTCCTTGGCTTGTTGTAGAGAGGATATAACAGGTTGGTACCTGGATACTACACTGTAGAGGTCCTCCTTGGCTTGTTGTAGAGAGGATATAACAGGTTGGTACCTGGATACTACACTGTAGAGGTCCTCCTTGGCTTGTTGCTTCTGAACATGTGGAAACAGAAACACACATATATTGTTATTGGTTATCACAAGAAAATCTAAATAGAATTGTCATATTAAATGTATGTATTTTTAAGTAGCATTCTTACCATATAGAGCTGTAGATGGCCTTGTTCTGCTGTTGTCTAATGGAGGACGTGAACACAAACACGGTGCAGTTGGTTAAAGTATCATCACCCATTGATTTGTGTATTGTTTAATCCATTATCACTTTACTTACATGTTTGCTCTTTGCTTGTGTTGCTGTGCTCTGTTGCATAGGTGACTTCTACCTGTAGAGATGGTTCCTCCTCTCGCCACTCTTCTGTCAGGCTACAGTGTGATGTGGGGCTGGTTACATGCACTTCTGTGGTCTAGATACAGTCAGATAGAGACAGAGAAAATACTGGCAATGCATTTGTGAACAGCAGAACTTTCTGCACAAATCTGGGCAGAACAAAGTTAAGCTAAAAGATTTCCACTTCCTTATTGTAAATGATCACACTTTCACATCAATTTCCTCTGCGAATCAGCCGGCACAGTTGCTCCTACCCACACACAGACATATACAATTATGGTTGCAGGATTTTCTGCTTGCATCTCTCTCACCACGAACGTTGTGGGTGTTTTTGTGGTGAAGACTCTAGGTATTAACCGGTATGCTGATGACTGTAGCATAAATAGTGACTGCTTGCATTTTGTTCTGTGATAGCTGTGCCACACTGTGCTGCAACTGCATTGGTTTCAAACATTGACCATGCATGACTATAATCATCACAATTAGTTTGAGGATAAGGATGTAAGAATGATTGTGTGGTTGCAACACAAAAGAACAAATATGACATAAACAAATAGCTGGTAACAAATGGTTTAAAACATATTGTCACCTGTATGTTCTCTTCTGTGTCTGGTTTTGATGCTGTAGTCCTTTTTCCTGAGAACACAGAAATAGGCGGCATGGTATTACTCATTTAGAATGCAAAGTAAAATAGCTACAAATATTAGTTTGAGGAAATAGTGGTTAAAACCTACTTGTGAGCAACAAGATGCCAAGCGACCAAAGGCACAATGACAATCAGACACTACAGCAACAGCTGCAATAAGTAAGAGTGTCTCAGCTGCACTCCCCTTCGCAGGCTCTGCATATCAACACAAACACGTTTTCATTTAAATTACATTTCAATCATTTAGCAGACACTCTTATCCAAAGTGAATTACAATCAGTGCATTCATCTTAAGATAGCTAGGTGAGACAACCACATATCACAGGTTTTGGCGCTATCTAGGTTTTGGCGCCGCCCTGAGTGGTCGCCTGTTAAGCAGCTCCCGTTGTTCGTTCATAAATTGTTGTTTTAGTTCGTTTTCTTTCGTGTGTACTTTCGTTCTGGCATTTTGCACCTGCCCTGTGTTTTGTTGTAGCTGCTTGACCAAGAAATTTCCCCCTCGGGGGATCAATAAAGTACCTATCTATCTATCTATCTATCTATCTATCTATCTATCTATCTATCTATCTATCTATCTATCTATCTATCTATCTATCTATCTATCTATCTATCTATCTAGTAAGTACACTTTTCCTCAATAAAGAAGACCTCAGCCAAGTCAGTGTTAGTAGGAAAAGACAAGTGCATTTGTTTTTGCATCTGATTGTAAGAATTGTTAATGTTTATAACCCATGTTGTTGTTACAAAATATTATGCTACTCACCTTTGACCTTCAGAGTTAGAATAGTAGAATTCTGTCTTCCATGCTTATTGCTGACGACAGACGTATTTCCCACTATTACCAGTGTGAGTAACATTAAACTGTAGCTCAGCCGGAGATACCATTTACAGAAAACTGTCTCCATCTATTTTAAACCAAGTGTAGTTCAATGTTGTGTTAGCATTGCTGCTCCAGGTCAGAGTAACATCACTACCCTCCAGTACTTCAGACGACGGCCTGACTGAAACTGAGGTATTCCTAGGGCCATCTGAAAGAGATTAGACCACGTCATCAGGTTGTTATCTTACATCAGTGGCTTTTTAGAAAACAGTGTTGTTAATAAAACCTTCCTTTACTCACATTCAACATTGACCCTGATAACCTCAGAAAGTGGTCTATTGTGATGCTTTGGCAAACATGAGTAGTTTCCAGAGTCTTGGAAGGATATGTCACGGAGGTAAAGAGTTGCGGACTCCTCTTGCAGGGGTTTTCCGTTCTTGAACCACGTAACTGCAGATGAACAGTTGTTCATACAGGTCAGATTCACACAATCCCCTTCTTTTATTGGTCCGTGTACGTTGTCATCGAAATGATCAACTCTAAAAGTGGAGGGAAAATAAACTGTAAATGTACTAATTACAGACAATGCAATGGTGAGCTAAGAACATTTCACTTTTGAAGTAAATGAAGGGGAAAAGAATTACCAGAAACATTCACTTTTGCACCATTTTTACCCGTCCACTTGCCACCGTTGTTAGTTTCAAATCTGAATGCATATTCTCCACTGTCTCGTTGCTCTACTTGGTGGATTTGCAAAGAACAACTATGAACTGTGTTCATAATTGTCTCAGGATAGTGACATGTGCAGAGAATGACAACAAAAGAGTCTCTTACTGAACAGACATCTTGATATACCACAAGCCAGTCGGTGCACAAAAACCCTGAAACAAAAATGTATGTTTTATTGATTTACACTCACTTATGTATTTACAGTGCCTTGCAAAATTATTTACACCCCTTGAATTGCTTCACATTTTATTCTGTTACAAAGTGGGATAAACATTTATTTGATTATCATTTGTCAACAATCTACTCAAAATACTCTGTCAAAGTGGAAGAAAAATTATTAAACTGGACTAAAATATAGTCGTTGCATAAGTATTCAGCCTCTTTGTTAAGGCAAGCCTACATGAGTTCAAGAGTAAAATGTGGCTTATCAAAGTTACATGGACTCAGTCTGTGTGAAATAACAAGGGTTGACATGATTGTTAAATGACTAACCCGTCCTCTGTCCCCCATGCATACAACATCTGGAAGGTTCCTCAGTCAAGTATTGAATTTCAAGCACAGATTCAACTACAAAGACCAGGGAGCTTTTGGAAGCTGTTATGGCCCCAACAGTGCTCACTGGAACATTCAGAAGCTTAGAAATGCGCCTATAACCAATGCCATCATTATGTTTTGCAACAATTAGGCTGTCTTGAGACAGCTCTTTGCTTTTACCCATCATGAGATGTGTCTTGTGTGACACCTTGGCAATGAGACCTTTTTGTAGGCCATCAGTTGGGACTGAACCAGCTGATATTAATTTGCACTGACACGGGGCTGGATTGCTTTTTAATTACTGATAGTTTTCAGCTGTTGTCTTGACTTTCCATGCCTTTTTGAACCTCCCTTTCTTCATGTGTTCAAAACAGAAAATGCATCCAACAAGTTTGTAGAGTCACAAGCTTGATGTAGTCATTGATTGCTAGGAATATGGGACCAAATACTAAACTTTAATATATAAATATATATATATATTCCTTCGTCATTCTTACCAGGCAAAATGAGTAGAGCCAGACCCATTTCCATCCAAATGGGTTGTGCCAGCCCAGCACTCATCTTTGTAGCCACACAGCAATCTCTCTAAGGTCCTTCACTTGAGTCAGAGTTCTTAATACAGCAGTCAAAAATGCAGAGTGAACCTCAGTCCTCTAGTTTAAACACAGATGTTTTGTGTCAATTAATTTAGGGGCCTGAAGTTACTCATTAGGAGCTGCGCTGCAATAAGGCAAACTGTCTTTGCAAGTGTCATCAAAAGACAAAAGGTCTGGGTGCATCAGCCAACTAATGAGCTGAGTGAGAGTCACCTGAAACATCAGAGACACTCTCTGCAACTAAATCAGGTCATTTTACCACAGGTACAAAACGCCACCTACAGTGCCTTCAGAAAGTATTCATACCCCTTGACTTATATGTAATTTACATAAGTATTCACACCCCTGAGTCAATACATGTTAGAATCACCTACAGCTGTGAGTCTTTCTGGGTAAGTACAATATTTGCACATTATTATTTTAAAAATTCTTCAAGCTCTGTCAAGTTGGTTGTTGATCATTTCTAGACAGCAGTTTTCCAGTTTTGCCATACATTTCCAAGCAGATTTAAGTCAAAACTGTAACTAGGCCACTGGAACATTCAATGTTGTCTTTGTAAGCAATTCCAGTGTATATTTGGCCTTGTGTTTTAGGTTATTGTCCTGCTGAAAGGTGAATTTGTCTCCCAGTGTCTAGTGGAAAGCAGACTGAACCAGATTTTCCTCCAGGATTTTACCTGTGCTTAGCTCTATTCAGTTTATTTTTTATCCTAAAACAAATCCCTAGTCCTTGCAGATGACAAACATGATGCAGCCACCACCATGCTTGAATATGAAGAGTGGCACTCAGTGATGTGTTGTGTTGGATTTGCCCCAAACATAACTTTTTGTATTCAAGACATAAAGTTAATTTCTTTGCCACATTTTTAACAGTTTTACTTTAGTGCCTTGTTGCAAACATTATGCATGTTTTGGAATATTTTTATTCTGTACAGACTTCCTTCTTTCACTGTGTCATTTAGGTTAGTACTGTGGAGTAACTACAATGTTGTTGATCCATCCTCAGTTTTCTCCTATCACAGCCATTGAACTATGCAACTGTTTTAAAGTCACCATTGGCCTCATGGGGAATCCCTGAGCAGTTTCCTTCCTCTCGGCAACTGAGTTAGGAAGGATGCCTGTATCTTTGTAGTGACTGGGTGTACTGATACACCATCCAACGTGTTATTAATAATATCACCATGCTCAAAGAGATATTCAGCGTCTGCCATAACAAAGGGTTTGAATACGTATTGAATCAAGACATTTGAACTTTTCATTTGTAATTAATTTGTAATTAACTTTGACATTATGGGGTAATGCTTTCTGAAGGCACTCTAAGTAATTTCCACGTATACTGTATGATAGCCACAAACAGAGACCTGTGTAGGTTGAGGGCATGTGACCCAGTTTGTACCCTCTGCTCGGTGCAAAAAAAGTAGGCCTACTAGTCACAAGTGCTGCTGGGGTCCTGACCAAATAAGGAGAATATTGTTACACTGAAGTGATTTTGTGTGTGATGTTGTACGTTGTCCACATGGAGGCAGACTACTGTACATGACTCCTATTTCCAGAAGTAAATTATTCCCAAATCTATGCCTTATTCCACACAGATTTATAGAATAAACCAACTATATGAAAATGCGGCATACATGTGTGAAACCAAAAATGGAAATGAGACGAAACAGATAGTTTATACGGTAATTTATAAAACATTTTTTAAAGCTATCAAAAGTTTTAGATAGATAGATAGATAGATAGATAGATAGATAGATAGATAGATAGATAGATAGATAGATAGATAGATAGATAGATACTTTATTGATCCCCGGGGGGGGGGGGGATTTCTTTGTCAAGCAGCTACAACAAAACACAGGGCAGGTGCAAAATGCCACAACGAAAGTACACAAAAGACAGATACACGGTACATGATACATAGAGCGGCAGTATGAAAAAGTATAGAAATACAAGATATCTGGAGTGCAAAAAAAAAAGCTATAAAAAGACATTGCATAGTATGGGTGGTTGGCTGAATATGTACACTATGCATAAAATAAAAATAATTAAACAATTATTATATAAGAAACTTGAGCAACATTGTGAATTGTTAAATCATCTGGAAATCAAAGTGGTTAAAGTACTTTGATGTGTGCAGAACCTGGCGTTGCTACTCTTCAGAAGTTCTGACCTTTGGTGAGTTTTATAAGCTGATACATTCGCTTCATCTAAATTAAACGTCAGATCATGTCTGACACCATTCCCCCCTTCAGACTCCACTAGCCTACGTACCTGGCTCTCCAACGCGTACAACGGATCAATCCACACAGGATTCTATCAAGCGGAATATGAATCACCCAGTCTATTGTAGCCTAGTTGACGAAATGTAAATACGATCACGAGGTGACTATATAAGAGAGGACAGTAAGAAAAAAATCATATACCAAGTTCTAATTGAGGTGAAGTCATAGGGAGACATTTTAAAGGAGCGCAAGAACGACAACTTCACAGTGTTCGACATGGAGAGGTCCGTTAAACTTGCTTTAGTAATTCTAGTTATTTCCATGCTGGTTTCATGCAACCCAACAGAAGCGTGGTACAAGCAAGTTTCCGGCCCAAGCTACTACTCGGTGGGTAGAGCTTCGGGTTTGCTGTCCGGGATCCGGAGATCACCATATGTTAGGAGGTCCGAGACTGAGTCGGTGGCGGACAGCGGAGAGTCTACGGTGAACAGCATCCTCTCGGAACCGAGCGGTCGACTGAATTCGGTCCTTAAATCTATGGTAAGAGGCTATATTTTGCATTACTTATGTTCAATTGAGCGATGCGCATTGGTAACAGGCACTTCCTGTGGTGCGTAAAAGTAAAAAATAATAATAACATTGCGCAGGGCACAGAATATAAGAATAATCAAAAGTAGTCCAATTATGTTTGTTATTTGGTAGACTACTATTATATATTTCAAACAGTTTATTTCGTAGAGCACACCCTGAAACTGGATCCCCATGAAGGAGCTGCCCATTCAGCACCACCAAGTAGCCTACAGCCTCATTTTACAGTCAAGTCTGGAATAGATTTGGAGAAAACTACAATAAATCAAAAAGGACAAATTAGAATATCAGTTTATACGGCCATATATTGTTAATTTCAAAATCCACATTTTGGGGAAATGAATTTCAATCAACAAACAGGCACATCAGGTCTTGAACATCGATTAACTTTCTCATAATTCGCTTAATGTTGCATTATGTTCATTACAATATTGTTTAAAATGTCTTGTTTTTATTTTTGCTATTTTTCAGGCTATTTGCATTAAAGATATCACACCGAACCTGCAGAGCTGCGAACTTGTTCAGGATGGCTCAAGCTTATTTAAATGTAAAGCAGACGTGTTCGTATCGCTCGACTCATTGGACTGTGTGGAAGCATGATCAGCACCGCAAACGTGGATGGACTGATGTTCGATGGAACCGAATGTTTCTTATTTTCCACGGCACAAATATAATTGTAATGTGTGAAAGTTTGGTTTAGCATACTGCCATGCGCAGTCTGACTACTACTAGCCAATTTGTCTCTGTTAAATAATTTGTTTATGTCATGTATAGCAATGTACATATTGATGTATTCATTTCTGAAAATGTATCTTTGTTCATGAATAAATATATCTTATATTGCACTCAAACTATTTGACCCAATTATTTTGCCCTATAGGCCAAAATTAATCCAGCTTCACAAATGTGTACAATCATTCTCACCCATCACCTATAAAATAATCACCTATGTGTATATAAATGTCAAAAAGATACATTTTAGTTAACTCAAATAGGCTATAATGCAAACCACTCAAGCTTGGCATACATCTACATCATCACAAAGACAAGTAGGCCTATACATTATTTTATTAAATTAAAATGAAATGACACGTGAAAAGTTGGGAAAAATCCAGTGTGATGTGAAATGTGAAAATAATGATCTTGTTTTGGCATGAGGAACTGAAACTCAGAGAAGATGTTCACGTAAAACAACTTGGTTCGTAGAGTGGAAAACCAGAGAGAACAATCCTTGCAGCTCCACTGAAGACTGAATCACGTCTATTTTAAATTAGGAAGCCTCCAGTTCGGAGGGATGAGAGGGAAATATGTAAGACCATTACTGTGCCCTGAAGACCAGAGAGAGGCTGTGTACAAGTGAGGTGGTGTACAGTCAGTCTGCCATGATAACCCACTGGCAAGACATTATTCTGGCTTCTGAGCAGTGGCGGCTCCAGAGATTTTCTGTTGCAGGTGCTATGGGGGTGCTCAACACTTAAGAGAAGGGTCCTCGTTCTCTCTGCATTTATAGCCAAAAGTGCCAGATTACTGGTCCTAGCGTCTCCACTGCTGTTCCTCAGGTAGTTTTTTACACGGCCCAAGCAAGAAAAACTGCGTTCACAGCTCACTGATGTGACAGGAAGTGTCAGGGCTATGCATATTAACGTGTACAGGTCCATAAATGCATCTTTATACGGCCGCATTAAGGATAGGAATTCCTGTGTGCTGTGGATGGCATGTCCCTGTTCTTCCTTCCTTTGTAGAAGCCGCCGCACCTGGTAGAGCTCTGCTGACAGGTTTTCCTCACTGACAACATAGTGCCGGGCCATGGGCAGCAGAAGTTGTTTGTCCAAAAATGATGTGTGTTTTGGGCTGAGAGTTGGCACACCTCTCAGTACATCATTTGCCTCTGTTGAAAAGCGCCGATTCATTTCCGCTATCAACTTGTCTATAACTGGATAAAAAGAGTGCATTTTCATGTCATCAGTATTGTCTGTCTGTGTTCTCTCTATCGGGGCCTCCACAATAAAATCCTCCAGGTGTCGAGTTTTCTGGGTCTGCCTTTTCTCACGTGAAGTATGTGTTGTGCCTGTGTTTGCACACAGAGTCTCTGCTTGTTTTTGGATTTCTTTCCACTTAGCGTCTGTGCGCTTTTCTGATAGAGCATTAAGTACAGACTGGGCCAAATCCTCTGCCGCAATGAGGTCAAAATTGGGGGCCTGTAGCTGATCTGACATGAACTTTGTTGTTCTAAATAAATCCTCGAACATGATGAGATGCAAAACAAACTTCTCATCGATGATGGCACTGATGGCTCTTGCCTCTGCCCTCCGATGTGGGTGTGACTGAGTGATGACATCAAACAGGGTGGCTCGGATAGCGGGTAGAGTTTTCTTGACGGCGCAGATCGCATTATAATGGCAAGCCCAGCGAGTATCGCACAGTCTCTTGAGTTCCACTGGTTGTGCTGTCGGGTCGAGCTCTTTTTGTTTTTTCATGAATAGATCATGCACCACGGATCCAGAAAAAAACTTGTAGAGCATTTGTAGCGTCTCAAAAAACTCAGCTGCAGCGCTGACATTATGTACACAGTCCACTAACACTAAATTCAGCTTGTGTGCATGACAATGTATATAGATGGCTTGTGGCACCTCCTTCCTGAATTTTTCCTGCACACCATTATTACATCCTGACATCACAGATGCTCCGTCGTAGCATTGACCGACACAGCGATGTATATCAATATTACACTGACTGAGTGTGTGTTTGATGCTGGCTAGCAGAGAGGCTGCATCCAATCCATCTGCGGCAGTGAAATGCAAAAACTCCTCATGCACTTCCCCTGACTCTGGTTGTAAATACCGCACGATAACAGAAATCTGCTCCTTTTTACTCATATCTTTACTCTCATCTACCAAAACAGCAAAGCACTCGGCATCTCTTACCTCATCACTTATCTTCTTTCTTATCATTTCTGCCATTACAGCAAATATCTCATTTTGAATATCATGGTGAGTGTATTTAGCGTTTGATGGGTTGGTAGCTAACTTCTTGTCCACTGTTGGATCAAACTTAGCAATAACATGCAGCAACTCACGAAAGTTTCCCAAGTTGTGTGACGACTCATCCTCTCTGTGACCTCTCTGTGCGATCCCCTGGCAGGCTGTGAACCGCAGGCTCTCCACCACAGCTTTCATGTATTTTCTGTTCTCCATAACTAACGCAGAATGTCCCTTATCAAGCAGGTTTGCTATTTTAGATCCACTTGTCTCTTTTTGCTTGAACACATTCCATCCTTCCATAGCAAATTTGTGTCCCATACTTTCATGATGGCTCTTCAGAGATGCTGATGCTTTCCGCCAGTTGTTAAATCCGTTGCTGCTGCTGGTAAATGTTGGCTCTACATGAAATCCGTGCCCTCGTTTCAGAAAATGCCTACACGCAAAACAAAATGCGGCATCTTTGACCACGCTGTATTCTAGCCATGAATACTGATCCATCCAACTTTTGTTAAAACTTCTCTGCTGATTCCCAAATTGCCGTGTAGGGTATTTTTGAAGGACTGGCCTTCTTGGGCCCTCTTGAGGATGGTTGCTAATATCAGCTGCAGGACAAACCGTAACGTTAGCATCCTCAATGGAAACCGCCGCCGGGGATTCTCCTCCGTCTTCAAGTTCATCCCCAGGATTTTCTTGTTCCTGGGGCTCTGTGATGACGAGTGGTGGTGTGTCTGCACCTTCACAATCTCGTTTATCTTTTATCTTTTCAGGGTGTGACTCAGAACGTGGTCGTTTAGGGAGCAAAAAACGATCCATAGCGAGTTTTAGCTAAGTAAAATACACAATCAAAAACAAGCTGAAATGCGTTAAGGTCAAAGGTTCGGCGGGGGCTGCGCCCATTGGCCAAAGAAGATCACCTGTTTCGGCCTCATGTTATTATAGACTAAAATATATATATTCAATTATTATTTGATTCCTATTTTAAAAACATGAAAAAGTATATTCAAACATGACATTAAAATATAAATATAAAAAATTTCAGACATTTCTTGGGGGTGCTGGGCAGGTGCTATGGCTATAATAGGGGGAGCTGCAGCACCACCTAGCTCCCCCCTGGCGCCGCCACTGCTTCTGAGACAGTGGCTGCGTCTGAAATGGTACCGTATAGAGCTCTGGTCAAAAGTAGCGCACCATGTAGAGAATAGCGTGCAATTTGAGACGCAGCCATTGTCTTGGATATTCATACTCCCATTGGGAATGCTATGAGTAGGTTTCCCCTCATGGTGCAGGGGAGACTGCAGTAGTTCCAATCTAAAGAATGTGTCAGTGTAAACCTGGAATGTGAATACTGGATGTATATTCGAGGGGGATTCTCATAAAAAACAAAGTAACACAAGGATGCCTGCAGAGAAGGGATTCTCCCTATGGAGAAACCGGTCCTGCTTTAAAATGACATGCAGCTTATAAAGCTTTCATAAACACTACATAAATGTGTTACAAATCTATTACCGTATGTCATGCTCTATAAAGGGTTCATAGATGTGGCATAACTGTATGACAATCACCAATGTGCCGTAACCCCATGTCAAATACTGCATGACAAAAACCTGTGCTTTATAAAGGGAGGCATAAGCAAGGCTTTATAAATCATTAAATTGAGGCTTAAAAAAATCATTTACAACCTTGTCATGCATTTGGTAAAGCATTGCAATGCCAGGATAATGGGTTTGATTCCCAGGACCATCCATATGTAAAAATTGTATGCACGCATGACTAAGTCACTTTGGATAAAAGCGTCTGCTAAATTGCAGATATTATATTACTCTAAAACATTTCTAGGATGGCCCAACTGCTTTCCCTCTTGGGTTGCATAGCCAATAAATACGGACCTCAACATTTCCCAAAATGCTGTGCTGCAGGATGACACACGCTCTAAAGTGCAGTCATGCACAGATTAAAAAAAAAAAGTTTTAGAATCTTTTTACATTTGCTGTTTTATTTTTCAGTTTAGTTATTTCCAGATTTCCTCAATTTCTTTTTGGCACAAGATGATTTCAGTATTGTAGACTCCGGGTTGTAGACTCCGTCTCATGCTACCACTAGAGTGAAAGCACCGCCAGCATTCAAAAGTGACCAAAACATCAGCCAGGAAGCATAGGAACTGAGAAGTGGTCTGTGGTCACCACCTGCAGAACCACTCCTTTATTGGGAGTGTCTTGCTAATTGCCTATAATTTCCACCTGTTGTCTATTCCATTTGCACAACAGCATGTGACATTTATTGTCAATCAGTGTTGCTTCCTAAGTGGACAGTTTGATTTCACAGAAGTGTGATTGACTTGGAGTTACATTGTGTTGTTTAAGTGTTCCCTTTATTTTTTTGAGTAGTGTATATTCAATGTGAACTATAACGAACAACGTAGACAAACGTAAATACACTTACTCTTTAGACTGACATGAAGACAATGACCCACAGTGTGGGACATACAAACATAAATAGGCTCCCCAATTAGAGACAACGCATAGCAGCTGCCTCTAATTGGGGACCCAACACAAAACACCACACAGAACTATATAAACTAGATCTGTCAGGCTCTAACCATGGCCAACTAGATGAGCCAAAGGCTTCTCTATGGCCAGAGCCTGACATAAGGACATAAAGATTTAATAAATCAAGAAAGATAGATGTCAAAATGTTCCGAAAGTAAATCATAAAATGTCTGGAGAGCTTGTCAAAACAGTTCCATACATTCCTTATAAACTGTCACTCCTGACCTGTACCAACTCACATAACATGACACACAATGGCTTCCTGACCTGTACCAACTCACATAACATGACACACAATGGCTTCCTGACCTGTACCAACTCACATAACATGACACACAATGGCTTCCTGACCTGTACCAACTCACATAACATGACACACAGTGGCTTCCTGACCTGTACCAACTCACATAACATGACACACAATGGCTTCCTGACCTGTACCAACTCACATAACATGACACACAATGGCTTCCTAGAAGAGAACCTAAAAGGCTGATATAGTTTTTCAATGCAGGGTCCACAGCTGGTGTCAAACCTGTGATAACCACGGCAACAAATATAAATCGTTAGCTAGTAAGAGAGAAAGAGATCCCAGTAATGAAACCTAAAACACTGTGATGATACATACTGAACCAAAAAATAAAATAAACATGAAACAATTAATTTTTTCAAAGACTTAAAAAATGTATTAGGCCCTAATCTATGGATTTCATATGACTGGGAATACAGATATGAATCTGTTGGTCACAGATACCTTAAAAAAAAGGTAGGGGCGTGGATCAGAAAACCAGTCAGTATCTGGTGTGACCACCATTTGCCTCATGCAGCGCAACACATCTCTTTCGCATAGAGTTGATCAGGCTGTTCATTGTGGCCTGTGGAATGTTGTTCCACTCTTCAATGGCTGTGCAAAGTTGCTGGATATTGGCAGGAACTGGAACACGCTGCCGTATACGTCAATCCAGAGCATCCCAAACATGCTTAATGGGTGAAATTTCTGGTGTGTATGCAAGCCATGGAAGAACTGGTAGATTTTCATTTTCCAGGAATTGTGTAGAGGTCCTTGCGACATGGGGCCGTGCATCATCATGCTGAAATGTGAGGTGATAGCGGCGGATGAATGGCACGACAATGGGCCTCAGGATCTCGTCACGGTATCTCTGTACATTCAAATTGCCATTGATAAAATGCAATAATTTTCATTGTCTATAGCTTATGCCTGCTCATACCATAACCCAACCGCCACCATGGGGCATTTGGTTCACAACGTTGGCATCAGCAAACTGCTCGACCACACAACGCCATACACGTGGTCTGTGGTTGTGAGGCTGGATGGACGTACTGCCAAATTCTCTAAAATGTTAGAGGCGGCTTATGGTAGAGAAATTATCATTAAATTCTCTGGCAACAGCTCTGGTGGACATTCCTGCAGTCAGAACGCCATTTGCACGCTCCCTCAAAACTTGAGACATCTGTGGCATTGTGTTGTGTGACAAAACTGCACATTTTAGAGTGGCCTTTTATTGTCCCCAGCACAAGGTACACCTGTGTAATGGTCAGGCTGTTAAATCAGCTTCTTGAGATGCCACACCTGTCAGGTTGATGGATTATCTTGGCAAAGGAGAAATGCTCACTAACAGGGATGTAAGCTAATTTGTGCACAACATTTGAGAGAAATAAGCTTTTTGTGCTTATGGAACATTTCTGGGATCTTTTATTTCAGCTCATGAAACATGGGACCAACACTTTACATGTTGTGTTTATATTTTGATTCAGTGTAATTAACGGAAAACGACACCCGCGACCGAAAACCAACGATGACACATCCACAGTCTAAACGTCTTTGGCAACCTTTTACAGGCTAAACGAACAAATTAAACAAGCTCGTTAAATGAGTTCCTCCTGCCTCGGCGCTGAACTGAGATTACCTCAATTATGCCCCTTGCGTGGTAATTGCCTGTGTCTGAGGCAATTAGAGGTAGTTGTGCCGCCTGCGGCTGGCTAGGCAGAGGTGGTTAGCAGGAGGCACTCTCGGGACTCAGTGGGCTTTAATCCACTAGGCTGCCCTCAGCAGGTCCCAGCTTTGTGGTTTTATATAACCTTTATTTATACAGTCAATTAAACACCATGATGCGATGGCGACCTGTTTGAATCTTGTGGAAAGTTCAGAAGGAGCTGTGTGATGTAGAACAGACAGGCCTCTCGGACCTGTAGAATAAGGAATCATGTCAGCTCCATATGTGATATGCCTGAACCGCATAGACAGCCCTGACAGATATTATCTCCACATAATGGAAATAAGGTTAGGATTGCGTGGTAGGCTAATCTGATCCTAGATCTGGCAAATTCTAATTTCAGCTGAACGTGGGTAACAAAGTGGCCAGAGGAGAAACCATCACTGAGGTGGACAAAGTAATTTGTAATTGGTGACCTTGGTTGAGTGTGTAATGGTTTTACTTAAGCATGACATTAATGTTTGGGAAAGGCAATCAGTTGGGAGGACGGTGTTATGTCAGAAATTAGTTTAGTAGGTGTTGTCAGACAATTTACATGTAAATCTTTCTCCCTTCTGAGAGGGAGAAAGAGAGAGCAGAGAGAGGAGGGAGAAAGAAGAGAACAGAGAAAGGAGGGAGAGAGAGAGAGAACAGAGAGAGGAGGGAGAGAGAGAGAGAGAGAGAGAGAACAGAGAGAGGAGGGAGAGAGAGAGAGAGAGAGAGAGAGAGAGAGAGAGAGAGAGAGAGAGAACAGAGAGAGGAGGGAGAGAGAGAGAGAGAACAGAGAGAGGAGGGAGAGGGAGAGAGAGAGAGAGAGAACAGAGAGAGGAGGGAGAGAGAGAGAGAACAGAGAGAGGAGGGAGAGAGAGAGAGAGAACAGAGAGAGGAGGGAGAGAGAGAGAGAGAGAACAGAGAGAGGAGGGAGAGAGAGAGAGAGAGAACAGAGAGAGAGAGAGAGAACAGAGAGATGAGGGAGAGTGTGAGAGAACAGAGAGAGAGAGAGAGAGAGAGAGAACAGAGAGAGAGAGAGAGAACAGAGAGAGGAGAGAGAGAGAGAACAGAGAGAGGAGGGACAGAGAGAGAGAGAGAGAGAACAGAGAGAGGAGGAGAGAGAGAGAGAGAGAACAGAGAGAGGAGGGAGAGAGAGAGAGGGAGAGAACAGAGAGAGAGAGAGAGAGAACAGAGAGAGGACGAGAGAGAGAGAGAGGGAACAGAGAGAGGAGGGAGAGAGAGAGAGAGAACAGAGAGAGGAGGGAGAGAGAGAGAGAGAACAGAGAGAGGAGAGAGAGAGAGAGAGAGAGAACAGAGAGAGGAGGGACAGAGAGAGAGAGAGAGAGAACAGAGAGAGGAGGAGAGAGAGAGAGAGAGAACAGAGAGAGGAGGGAGAGAGAGAGAGGGAGAGAACAGAGAGAGAGAGAGAGAGAACAGAGAGAGGAGGGAGAGAGAGAGAGAGAACAGAGAGAGGAGGGAGAGAGAGAGAGAGAGAACAGAGAGAGGAGGGATGGGAAAGAAGATCATAAAAGAAAAAAAAAATATCTGTCAGGTAAATATTTTGATTTCAAGTCTACTTCAAATACTGGTTTGTTACACAGCTTTAGGTCATTCTACTGGTTTGTTACACAGCTTTAGGCCATTCTACTGGTTTGTTACACAGCTTTAGGCCATTCTACTGGTTTGTTACATTGTTCTGATGTAGAGAAAGTACTGTAGTGTACACAACATCCTCCTCTACCTTTTAATCAAAGCTGAGACTGAAGAACAGCTCCAACTCCCCTACCTACTGCTAAGTGGCATATATTATCTATTACCATAGAGCGGTCCTCCATCAGGGTCATGTATTATCTGTTACCATAGAGTGGTCCTCCATCAGGGTCATGTATTATCTGTTACCATAGAGTGGTCCTCCATCAGGGTCATGTATTATCTGTTACCATAGAGCGGTCCTCCATCAGGGTCATGTATTATCTGTTACCATGGAGTGGTCCTCCATCAGGGTCATGTATTATCTGTTACCATAGAGTGGTCCTCCATCAGGGTCATGTATTATCTGTTACCATAGAGTGGTCCTCCATCAGGGTCATGTATTATCTGTTACCATAGAGTGGTCCTCCATCAGGGTCATGTATTATCTGTTACCATAGAGTGGTCCTCCATCAGGGTCATGTATTATCTGTTACCATAGAGTGGTCCTCCATCAGGGTCATGTAATATCTGTTACTATAGAGCGGTCCTCCATCAGGGTCATGTATTATCTGTTACCATAGAGTGGTCCTCCATCAGGGTCATGTATTATCTGTTACCATAGAGTGGTCCTCCATCAGGGTCATGTATTATCTGTTACCATAGAGTGGTCCACTGAGCACCACAACAAATAGCCCGGCACGGACACAGTCACAGTAACTGAGCCACTTCCTCCTCTTGGTCCTCTGGCCGGCCACATCATACATCCTGTAGATAGGCAGACAGACAACTTTATTCACAACTTAGACACAGACATGACAGAATTAAGTTACAGGCTACAGCTTCTGGTGTCAATCATTATATTTCCAAAGACTTGTAAATATGATCCACATCACTCTCCACACACAGGTGATATCATTGTAAGTTTGAAGTTGAAAAGGTTGAAAGCATCCTGAAACAAAAGGCCATCAATAGTGTATGAACGATGGACAGAGACAGACTTCATATAACCAATGTAAAGAAAGATTTGACAGAGTGGAACAGTCACTTGGGGAGAGAGCTACTGGCAGCAGTGTCCAGATGCAACATGTGACAAGAAAAACAAGATTTATTTCATGTCACTGTTAACAGAACCTCAATTTCACTAATTATATACTGTGTCATCATGAAAAGTGATTAACATCAAAGAAGCTAAAGAATGTAGAGATCCATTCAAACGCATGAAAATAGTCCAGAATGATGAACAGAATTGACTGGAAAAATAAACGAAAAAAACTACACAACCACCCATCACAAATGTTTCCAACTTGCACATATCATTGATTTGTCCTTCTATCCACACAAGGTGTCAGGCACAAGGGAAATGAGAGTTCCAAAATCAATGTGATTCTCCACTCCAACTCTCCTGTTGTCAGGCTCTGGCTATAGAGAAACCTATTTGCTTCTCTATGTAGGCCTACTGTACTCCAATCTCTAGGGATTAACGTCAAGTTGGGTAAAATAGTAGTCAAGTCCCTTATTGTACGTACTGTAGCCAACAACTCTTCTGAGGATTGTCTAAAGCACATACAGTAGGAGTAGAGCATTGTGGGTAAAACATTTAAACTTTCAAACTGTAAAAGTAATATTCAATGTTGAATCCCATTAAAGCTCAGGGTCTTGGTGACACAGGTCATTATGATACAGTGCCCAACCTGCATCTGACTGTCGCCAGGAGTGTGATTACTCTACCCTTGTCAGAGACAATTAAGCCGTTTATTTTTGGAGTCACATTTAGTTTTAAAACCTGGCAGAGCAAGGATAACCTGGTCCCATAGTTCATCTGCTGCATACATCTCTTCCATAGGTGTCATGGCATACAATGAACGAAAACACAGAGGAGTTAGCCAATTACTGGACTCCCGGGCTACAGCAGAAACCCTGAGATTACGGTCATTGAGGTAGATACCAGGCTACAGCAGAGACCCTGAGATTACGGTCATTGAGGTAGATACCAGGCTACAGCAGAACCCCCTGAGATTACAGTCATTGAGGTAGATACCAGGCTACAGTAGAAACCCCTGAGATTACAGTCATTGAGGTAGATACCAGGCTACAGCAGAAACCCCTGAGATTACGGTCATTGAAGTAGATACCAGGCTACAGCAGAGACCCTGAGATTATGGTCATTGAGGTAGAGTATTTCTGTAACCATTACAAGACCGCTACATGACTGGGTCTCTGATACACATTTATAAAAGTGTTGCTTGTCGTGATGAGGAAAAATAAAAAGTTGAAATTTTATTTTGCTGAAGTTTCGTTTTACACCCAACTGTATCCACTTGTAATATCTGGTTGTGTCATTGATCATTGTTCTACGTCATCAGCACAAGAGTGGAGCACAACTGAAGAAGTAAGATGTGACATGTGTTGAGAAGTCTGGAGCACAGTACAAGGAGAAACAGCAAGAAGAGAAGGGGATTCAAAGTGGCCATTAGGACGAAACCTCTCTGTTGCTATTCCTCCTCTCATAGAAGCGCAGAGAGAGCGAAAGAGCGAGATCAATATTTCATAGATCTGATTCATTCCTCAGTATGCCGCCTCCCTTGCAACTGTGAGGGGGTGTCTGCTAGCACTCCTCAGGCACCCCTCGCTAAGTCGTGACAATGGCCAGACGGGGCCACCATGGGACATCAGAGCCCAGAGAGTAGGGCAATCACCACTGTAGGCCAGGTTTATAACCCAACCCCCTCCCACCCTGGAGATCAGCATGATCTTTCTTCGTAGCAAGACACTTTTGGAGAAAGTTTGGAAAAAGTGCAGTCCAAAGAATTCTTCTGCTCATCAGAAGGCATACTCAACGATTTACTACATTTGTTTTTCAGTCAAACAGAAGCCTGGCTCTTGGTTTGCTATTAAGCTAAAGGATAGAGCTAAAGACATGTAACCACTCAGAGAAGATCATTACAAGAGTGTGCAAAGCTGTCATCAAGGCAAAGGGTGGCTATTTGAAGAATCTCAAATATAAAATATATTTTGATTTGTTTAACACGTTTTTGGTTACTACATGATTCCATATGTGTTATGTCATTGTTTTGATGTCTTCACTTGTATTCTACAATGTAATAAAATTGTGCAAATAAAGAAAAACCCTTGAATGAGTAATATTCCAAACTTTTGGCCCCCAGTGTATATATCATTTAAAGTGTGCTACAAACTTTAATAAATATTTAATGATTCTATAGAAATACAAAGCCAAAAATCCTATTAGCACTGCATAAACTAGAATATTACCAATTGGTTACAAAAATGCTTTAATCATTTTCTCAGCTGCCTTTTTCGTTTATCCAATTTTGTTCCCATAGTCCATGGCATGTGGGAACAAAGTGATATGGCTGAGGCATGACTCACTAAGTTTCACCCACCCCTCCATGTCACAGCAAGGTAAGCCAAAAAAGAACAAAGATGAATTCATGGCTCTGAGGAAGATGTCTGACAAGCCGAAACGTCATCCTTTCTGTTTTTCCCGTTGTACATTTGAAAATCATGGTAGACATCGGAGTGCTCCTTTTCCTTTTCGGGGATCGTCACAATATGACATGCCCTATGGTCATTTTTTTAGAGGTGGCGGCTATTTTTTCCTCATTTTGTATTCACACTGAGCTGAAGCACAACTGGGTACGCTTGCATTTATGAATTCAAGCCTCTGGAAAACAGTACTGCATGTTGGGAAAGTGATTGCCATCGGTTGGAAAAATAATACATTACATTCTCTTATGATGTGATAGTGATTCACAGACAATCTTCTAGCACAGTTCTCTGCTCTGTGCATCAGAAGACCAAGATGCCAGAGACAAACTGTGACAACTTGTCTGAAGCCATTTATTTTACAGTCACTCACAGCTGAAACACCATACTTTCAGAGGCTTATTATACACATGTATGAGTCTCCTGTAATCATGTAGTGTTGTCAGTATGACACCTACCCTCTCTAAACCTGCCATACCACAAACCCATTCACAACACCATCCACATGCCTACTGAAATAATGCTGTATAATACTGAACTGATAATGTATTATCACACAGAGTATTTTAGATAGATAGATAGATAGATAGATAGATAGATAGATAGATAGATAGATAGATAGATAGATAGATAGATAGATAGATAGATAGATAGATAGATAGATAGATAGATAGATAGATAGATAGATAGATAGATAGATAGATAGATAGATAGATAGATAGATAGATAGATAGATAGATAGATAGATAGATAGATAGATAGATAGATAGATAGATAGTATGAAAAAGTATAGAAATACAAGAAGTCTGGAGTGAAAAAAAAGCTTTGTATGGGTAGTTGGCTGAATATGTACACTATAAATTGGTGGATGGTTAACTATACTATACAGGTCGATGGCAGAGAAATACTTCAATAGCTAAAAATGTGTATGATATGAGTGAGGGTAATAATAGTTTACTTAATAGACGGACTGGTTAAATGAACAGGTAAGTGAATACTTGCATGGTTAAATTAACTGTACAGGTAAATGACAGGAAGAGATACTTAAATAGCTAAATGTGTGTATGATATAATTTGGGGTAATAATAGTAATTCCCTTAAAATACAGTCCTTAGTGTGCAGGGTTTAATTACAGATAACGGCATGTATTGCACATTCGATATACTAAAATAAATGAAAAAAGATACAACTGACAGGATACCAATAGACATATCTGAGTGAATGACTACGTAAGTTAAGTCCAAGAATTACTTGCAATATTGCACGTGATATGATATAACAACTGTACATGAATATGTATATACAGACCAGAATGAATAAATAAGTCCTGAGTAAATGAGTGATTACGGACGGATGGATGCATAATTGTTAAACTAGGTCCTAACACCCCAACAGTTCCAGGTCTATGTTGCCGACGGCACGGCACCCCTGTGAGGCATTAAATAGTCTAATAGCCGCCGGCAGGAAGGACCTCCTGTAGCGCTCTCTGGCACACTGTGGTGGGATCAGTCTGTGACTGAAGGTGCTCCTCTGCGTCATAACCATGGCATGCAGAGGGTGGGTGACGTTGTCCATGATGGCCAGCAGTTTGGCCAGGATCCATCTCTCTGCCACCTTCTCTAGAGTGGGTGTCAAGGTATCAATGGGTGTCATTGTCTTATGACAGATGGCGTCATTCTAACGGAGTCGTTAGTTACATTCTGAAGTAAGACAATGGAGGTGTACATTTTTTATAAAGAACAACATTTGGAAAATAACATTTAGAAAGCAAGATAAATGTATTAATGTATTGGACAAGATTCATGGGTAGACAAATTATGGACTGGTTTTGACATAAGGCAATTCTCACATGAGATAGAGCCAGTGAATACCATTCCTTACCTGAAAAACATGTGATTGACTGGAAACCGAGTCTCGATGATTCCGGAGGTTCGCACTCTCACCGCAGTACGTCCACCTCAGTAGGAATGTATTCCTCACACCCTCCCCAATGCAGCCCTCCCTACATGGCACTGGTGATTTTGAGTTGCGGATACGGGCCCTGGGTTCAAATAGTATTAGTTTCCATTCAAATACATTGAGTGTTTGATTGAACCTGGCCTGGAGTGTGCCGGATGTGCGGGGGCTATTCCATTGGTTCCATTGCACCAGGCAAGTTGAATTGAGCACAGCTAAAGTATCCCAAATAAAATAAATACAATTTCAACCCAGGTCTGGCGGCCATGAAGCCCAAATCAAACTGTCCACTTTCTGGCAGGCCATACTGGCATCTCAGTGGGACACAGAGGCCCAGACTACAGGAGCGGGAGCTCCAGGCAGACTCAGATGCAGCGGGCGGGGTTGATCCAACCTGGCACTCTAAAGAGGACACCAAGCCTGGGTACGGTCATGTCACCCGCACCCCCTGCTATCCTCTGCTGGGCTCCTGTCTTGGAGGATTGCGAGTTTGGAAACAGAGCTTCAAAGTGATGGGGATGGACTGTACAAGCAGTTCTTTTTAGCTTGGGTTAGCAGTGTTTACAGATGCCAACAATTACAGTTCCTCAGCCTCCTCTAGAAACCCAGTTGAAGAGTAAAGAACTACAGGTCAGGAGAATGTAATGTAATTTTTGTAACAAAATAAACAAGTCTGTATAAAAAAACAGTCTCTTCTACATATAAGCTAACAGTTTCTTGTATAGCCTCTTGGACAGTCTCAATACTCTAAAAAAGGCTTCCTCTCCTCACTTCCTTTCCTGTCTCAATACTCTAAAATATCTTCCTCTCCTCATCACCTTCCCTTCATTACTACCGGCAGGTGAAAGGACAGGAAAGGTTTCCATTATATTGCTTTCTGAAATGACCTGCCAGATCAGAGGAGAGAAGAGAAGAAGAGAAGACAATTCCAGTAGGTCAGAAGATTACATACACTAAGTTGACTGTGCCTTGAAACAGCTTGGAAAATTCCAGAAAATGATGTCATGACTTCAGAAGCTTCTGATAAACTAATTGACATCATTTAAGTCAATTGGAGAGGTACCTGTGGATGTATTTCAAGGCCTACCTTCAAACTCGGTGCCTCTTTGCTCAACATCATGGGAAAATCAAAAGAAAGCAAAAAAAATTGTAGACCTCCACAAGTCTGGTTCATCCTTGGGAGGAATTTCCAGACGCCTGAAGGTACCACGTTCATCTGTACAAACAATAGTACGCAAGTATAAACACCATGGGACCACGCAGCCGTCATACCACTCAGGAAGGAGACGCGTTCTGTCTCCTAGAGATGAACGTACTTTGGTGTGAAAAGTGCAAATCAATCCCAGAACAACAGCAACATACCTTGTGAAGATGCTGTAGGAAACAGGTACAAAAGTATCTATATCCACAGTAAAACGAGTCTTATATCGACATAACCCGAAAGGCCGCTCAGCAAGGAAGAAGCCACTGCTCCAAAACCACCATAAAAAAGCCAGACTACGGTTTGCAAATGCACATGGGGACAAATATCGTACTTTTTGGAGAAATGTCCTCTGGTCTGATGAAACAAAAATAGAACTGTTTGGCCATAATGACCTTTGTTATGTTTGGAGGAAAAAGGGGCAGGCTTGCAAGCCGAAGAACACCATCCCAACCGTGAAGCACGGGGGTGGCAGCATTATGTTGTGGGGGTGCTTTGTTGCAAGAGGGACTGGTGCACTTCACAAGATAGATGGCATCATGAGGAAGGGAAATGATGTGGGTCTTACAAATGGACAATGACCCCAAGCATACAAAGTTGTTGCAAAATGGCTTAAGGACAACAAAGTCAAGGTATTGGAGTGGCCATCACAAAACCCTGACCTCAATCCTATAGAACATTTGTGGGCAGAACTGAAAAAGCGTGTGGGAGCAAGGAGACCTAAAAACCTGACTCAGTTACACCAGTTCTGTCAGGAGGAATGGGCCAAAATTCACCCAACTTATTGTGGGAAGCTTGTGGAAGGCTACCCGAAACGTTTGATCCAAGTTAAACAATTTAAAGGCAATGCTACCAAATACTAATTGAGTGTATGTAAACTTCTGACCCACTGGGAATGTGATGAAAGAAATACAAGCTGAAATAAATAATTCTCTCTACCATTACATTTCACATTCTTAAAATAATGTGGTGATCCTAACTGACCTAAGACAGGGTATTTTTACTAGGATTAAATGTCAGGAATTGTGAAAAACTGAGGTTTTGTTAAGATCCGCGATGCTCAGTCTGAACATTAATACATCGCTTCCAGTACGGTTTTGGATAAGGATAAGGAACAATAAATAATTTTCCAAAATCAAAAAGGTTAAAATGATACACACCTTTATAGGGATAGGGTTCCCACACGGCCATATTTCCATGTTACAGTGCTTGTTTATGGAAAACAAAGAGTGGACTAGATGTTCTAATTAGCTATCAGCGTCTCTGAACACCTGCTTGTCTCTGAAAAATACTGGCTGCAACTGTGTTAAAACTGTACAGTAAGTGTGTATTTAGCATTTATACAATTATATGAAAGTAGAGGGATTCATGATTCTAAAACCGTACCGCAATTGTGAATCAATTCACGTTTAGATGGAGTACTGGGCTGTTTTGGTTTCCAGAGCCAATTCACTCTTTAAACAGAACATGTAAGGTCCTTGGACTAAGGAGTAATGTTAGGCTCCTTTAGTCCATTATTGGACTCAGTCAAAAAGGGCCCCCCAAAAAATATATAATAATAATAATAATATATTTTGTTTTTTACATATTTGGAAAGATGGATATGTAATCTTCACTTCAACACTATTGACAGATAAAGATTACCCAATTTAACAAATCACACACAAAAAAAAAATACTTTGAAAATGTTATCCAATTAAAATAAACAAAAATGCCTTTTCCTTATGGGGAAAAAGTTAGTACACCCCTACCTTTACCATCACATAAAATTGCTAAAATTAGAATTAGGTGTACAAAAACAAGTGCAAATGATTAGAAAACATTAGAGAGAAACTTAGGAGCGTCCAGCCTTCCATAAAGATAAGAAAATTGATTTGGTTTGGTCTTAACCATATGGGTGTGTGGTAACACATCATTCAAAGATCAAAAGACCTACCCGAGGTCCTCAGATGAAAGATAATTGATTCCCATGAGTCTGGGAGGAGTTACAAATCCATTGCCAAGCAATTTGAAGTACATCATTCCACTGTCCGACGAAAATTCCAGACCACTGGCAAACTACATAGGACAGATAGTCCCACCAAAGTCAGCCCAAGAGCTGACCAAAAGATGCTCATAGAAGTCTCTAAGAAACCCAGGGTGTGATGGTCTTGTGATTTCTACTGAAAGCACAAGACCATCACACCGGATCACCGCAGCTAGCTAGCTGCAATCGAGTGGCTGTTGTTGTTTTGGCTAATCACCATTGTCCATATGCTACCTAAGCTAGCCGTGAGCTAGGCCCATCTCCCGGACAACCGACGTGTACTAGCTAATCTCCCGGGCTACAGTACTTTTGTCAACCTGCCTGGACCTTCTACTGTCGACACGGAGCCCTGCCGAGCCACTACGACTGGTCTGCCGACGTAATTGTCCGACGTGGTCTCAACAGGCTTTTCCTCTGCGACGACGCCGAAGATCCATCTGCTAGCCCGGCCTGCTAGCACTCTGAACGCTGCCTCCTCGCTCGCCTAGTGCAGCGCCCACTGAACTGCTCCCTAGCTCACCTCTTTGCTGCTCATCGGATCCTATGACTACTCAGCTCCACAGCTGATGCCTGCAGGACTGTTCCGTTACATGGTACTTCATTCTGTTTAACTGCCAGGCCTCAGGTCCTGTGTGTAGCACAACAATTTCTCTATCTGACCCTTTTTGTCCATTCATCACCATTTCCCGTCGTTGTCTTTAACTCTCTTAATTAACTGTTTGTTTTATACCTCTTTCATATTTCAATATGCCTTGTCTATTGCTGTTTAGGTTAACTATTATTGTTTTATTTCACTGTAGAGCCCCAAGCCCCGCTCAACATGCCTCAGATAACTCCTTTGTCCCTACCCCCACACATGCGGAGACCTCACCTGGCTTAACTGGTGTCTCCAGAGATGCAACCTCTCTCTTCATTACCCAACGCCTAGGTTTACCTCCACTGAACTCACATCCAACCATTTTTTTTTTATTTTTTTTATTTCACCTTTATTTAACCAGGTAGGTCATACCCTTGTCTGTACATTATGCCCTGAATCTAATCTACTACGCCCAGAAATCTGCTCCTTTTATTCTCTGTACCCAACGCACTAGACGACCAGTTCTTAAAGCCTTCAGCCGTGCCCTAATCCTACTCCTCCTCTGTTCCTCTGGTGATGTAGAGGTAAACCCAGGTCCTGTAGCCCCCAGCACTACTGTAATAAATATATTCTTGATGTCGCTTATTACCAACGCTGTATTACACACATTAGCTCGAAACATTACACAACCCGTATAGTAACACATCTTTTAGAACAGTTAATCCTAAACACACACACACACACACACAGACTTATGAGGGCTGGACTCCGAGGACAAAGAACACTGCCAAGAGCCAATGGGAAGTCGACACTGCCCGAGGAGGGACTGCCCTCCATAACAACGACCAGTCAGGCGTGTGAATCTACCAGACTACCTACGTCATTTTATTACTATTGCTCTGTATAAGTATGTGTGCCACATGGTTAGGGGTCCTCTTTGTTCCGGACGACTCCCTAAGAGCTGAAGGAACGAGCCCGTGCACGAGTTACCAAATATCTTTGCATCTAATAAACCGCTTGATTGAATATCAATTCCACCTGGTCCCGAGTTATGACTTGTCTCCTTCTCGAGTAATTGTAAACATCAACAAAATGGTAGCAGAGGATGGTTAAATCACTTCTGATTTCGATCTATAGCTAGTTGATGTGAGAGGAGACGGGTCCTGAACGAATTCACGAGGACGGGTGACCTGTTCGCAGGAGCCATCGGCAATTCTTCTCACCCCAGGAAACTGATCAATGAGCTCGACTAAATAAGGTAAGCAGAACCTGTTTAATCGAATCTGCAATATTGTATTATAGTATTATCCAAATTTTGATCAGTAGTACTGGGCGTGAGTATGAATTGTTGTTAAAATATTTTTTATAGATGTATTACGAATGCGAAGGCTGATTGCAAAGATATTTGTGTAATAGTTATATAGGAAAAAGGTAAAGGAAGAAGTGAGCCTGTGAGGCAAACCTGTGTGGGTGAAAAGTCTATGTGAGAGACTCCCTGGTTAAGTTTAAAGCCTGAGAGAGGCAACATTGATAGCAGTATCTGCCAACTAGAGAAGGCCTTTTGGACTGGCTGACCAGAAGGGAACACTCAGTTAAGGTGGAGAATTAAAGTAATTATAACTTATACACATCCCCTTAGATAAAGTGTGACATATCCCGTCCTATTGATTTAGAGGACTATATACGTATTAGTTTCGTCCCGGAGGTTCTAGAATTTATTCTAGCCCGGTTTGACTTTGTTTAGGGAGGGACCCGTGCGCCTCCAGTGCGTCTAATTTTAGCCACTGTTTTGAGAGTGCTTGTCTGTACGTACCTTTGAGGGTGTACGATCTGTCTGTCTAATTGGATTGAAATAGCTTCGTCCCGGAGGTTCTAGAGCTTTCTAGCCCGGTTTTGACTGTGTTTAGGCAAATTTGTGTTTGTGTGTCCCTGCTTCTGTTTGTCTTACCGTATTGTAATGTGTAATATGTGATGTGTGATAATATATAACTATAATAGATAAGGTTTGGCATGCACTGATTCCACTGACTCTGAACATATTAAATTGGCGATAACACATTGAAGAATGGCTTCTACATTGACACCTAAACCCAAATTCATTGACTACTTAGAACAGAAAATACAGGATAGAGCAGGAGGGGAGGAACAGTATAAAACAATAAAGGTGTGGGAGAAAGTGAAGTTGAGATGGACACAGGCAGGGTATTTTAGCGGGGGAGCACCCACTAAGGGCCAGCTCATGATAATGGAGGCAGGACTAAAGGAAGCAGTTCAGAAAGGGAAAGAGGGAACAGAAAACACATGTTCAAGAAGAAAGGGAAAAAACTCTAGAAGAAGCAGAGCTGAGAGTAGGGGTTATACACAAATTTGGGTCAGTGTACAGACCATAATCTCAGGGTCTAGTGGAACGCGTAAATCAAACCTTGAAAGCTAAAATTGCAAAGGTATGTGCAGGCTCTAAATTGACCTGGGTGGTAGCCCTGCCCCTGGCCTTGATGGCTATGAGGTCCTCACCCGGGGCAGGGACCATCTCTCTCCCCATGAGATAATGACAGGGAGGGCTATGCCTGGTCCACCAAGGGAGGGAGGTCATATGCCCGCCCTTGATGTACAACAAATTGTAATGTCTGATTATGTGAGGAAACTGACAGAACTTTCTGCAGCTCTCTACACTCAGATCCACAAGGTCCAAGAGGGGGAGCTGTTGGGAGACTCGTCACCACTGAAGGTAAAAGTTGGGGACTGGGTGAGGGTTAAAGTCCACAAGAGAAAGTGTCTGGAACCCAGGTGGACTGGACCGTACGAAGTGAAGGAAGTTACTTCACACTCTGTCCAGGTCAAAGGCAAATCAGGAGCACCTTGGCACCACCTTACACATTGCACTCCAGCCCCAACCCCTTCCAGAATTTTGATTGAAACCAGGGCCGACTTGCGCGCCCTAAACAATTCGATTCCAACCACTGACACCTTAGTTGGGGAAAATGGGACCATGGGTTCCGTTATTCATGTAGAGCCTGAGTGCTACATTCTGCTCTTCACACAGAGAGAATTAGAAATATGGAAAAAGGGAGGGGCAATCCTCCGAGATGATATTTGGCATTAGGGTAATTTACCAATATTACTAAAGTCTTTGTTTAGATATGTAGTAATTATGATACATGGGCAAAGCCATGTATCACAGGGGAGAACTAATTACTTAAAACAATTAGGAAGTATGATTGTAGCGTATGGAAGAACAAATTACTTTAATAAAAAAAAATGTTGTTCCAGGTGTGTTGTATGTGCGCAAAGTAATGATCATAGAACTTACAGGGGATGATAGAGTTTTAATTTTGGTGTATCTTAAATACATTCCAATGAAGGTGGGCTGTGTTAAAATATGAGATTGACTCAATTGATAGGACAGTATTTATAGAATATGGGTTAGTTTTAGTTTTATTTTTTTAGTTGACAGTCTTACTTAATAGGACAATATTGATCAACTTTATTTGTGGTTTATTTCACTTTTGTGATTACAGGTTCTAATTTACTATGATGGCCCTCACTGAGTCATGTAAACTAGGTAGTGGTGTACATGTGAACAGATATTCTGATTTAGATTGGTGTTTGCCCACTATGAGTAGGAGTTTGGAAAAGTAGTGATTTTATGAATGCATATGGAAATATTAGGTAAATAATATGTTTACAGATTGAGGCCCTGCTGGAAGCTATGTTGCTCCCAGTTAGGTTGGCATTTTGAAGGTTTGTGCCTGCAAGGCAATCAAGATAACATTAGCTTAAGTAATAAAGTTGCTGCTGAAAGGTTTCACACCCAGGTTGTGTATCTGGTTTTTGCTATGGCCTCGCCTGTTGTTGAGTTGCAACAACAACAGGGGACTGACCATATGTCTCACTCCCTATGGGAGACCAGAGGATGCTCCCAGGGCCCTGATTGCCTCTGTAGACAACACCTTTCAGGTAAATTTGTGTTGCTAGAGTAACTCATTCCGTAGGTTTGCCGAATATAAGACTATTTTTAGTATGCGTTATGTGCATTTAATATAACATTGCCAAGTGGATACTTCTTAAACCAGGTAATGTTACTTAGTGGTTTCTTTACACACATTGCATTAGACTTTATTGATATGATTGAGAAAAAGTGCTCTTGTCTAGTGATAGGGAAATAATTGAAGTCAGAACCCACGGCCACCCATAGATAATTCTGGATTGAAATTGTATCCCTCATTAGTAGATTGGGCATGGGGGGAGAATCCAGATGATGAAGTAGTAGTGGTGAGGGACCCCCACCCCCTATCCTAATCAGAGGGAAACTGAGGGAGCTCAGGGGGGAGAGGGGGATAAGACAGATGTAGAGATACGTATCACAGAAATTTTAAAGGAACTATTGGCGAGACAGGGAAGCAAGGGGGTGAAGGAAAGTAATGGTGATTGACTGTGATAGAAGTTAGATATTACCAGGAAGAAATATTGTTCATGTCATCCGCAATCGGCAGGTTTAATTAAACACATGAATGGAACAATAAATAGTAGACTAAGGAAGAACTATATAAGTACTGGAAGAAACTTGGTAGGATGAATACCTATAGTAGAATGTAGAGTTAGGAGGACCAGAGTAGGCAGAGATAGACACTGAGAATACTCTGGCTGAACACATGAGAAGATTGTTTGCTAATCACACCCGTATGTCAAAGATTTTGTGACCTACAGGTGAACTGAAGGAGAGAGTGACCCACTCTATCCAACCAGGTGATGAGGTGCGGGTCCAATGTTTGAAAAGGAAAGACTGGAAGCAGCCCCGTTGGGAAGGCCCTACCAGGTCTTGTTGGAAACTGCCTATTTGCCATTTAGATATGTTCAGAAAGAGAGCGACCTGGGTCCACGTTGCCCACTGCAAGGAGGTAAGAACGCATACAAACACTGCTGAACACACACAGAGTTAAGGAGCAGAACCGAGTACCAATAGGGTCCGGGGGTTACCTCCTTAACGAAGATTCCCTACCCCGACCTATCATCACTGTGGTGTGTTCCTAGAGGTGTGAGTATGGGGTGGAACTCAGCAGACTGACTAAGGACAGGAGAGGGTTGGCGGTTCTTGGGATTATGGGGGACCCTGGGCTGCATCAGTCTTAATTTTGATACATCCAGATCCACCACTCACCAAAAATAAAAAATGAAACTCTACCATGGGAATAATTAAAAGACAGATGACTCAGGATAAGGATTCCACTAGAAGTGAGTATTATAACATAGTGGCCAGAGAGAGGCAGGATGTGGTTTTCGAGAGAAAGGTGTTCATACTTATGCATTATACCTCTGTACAGGACCTACTGCTAGTTACCTTTGGCCTACAGTTTAAACATACTTGGGGAAAATATTAAGTGAAGGCAGTGGGCCAAGAAGATATTATACAAGTATGGGGCTTGCGCGGATGACTATGGTTAGGATACCTGCATAGACGTAAATAGCACCAAATTAACTGAGCAAAACAGAGGTGAAAACTGTACAGGGATGGGGTTGGCGAGATTGAAAGAGGCTGCTAACCCACCCCAGTTCACTCTGACTCCAGGGGAGTGTTATAGAATGACAGTAGAGATTTGGGTGATTTTAATGGAGTAAGTCAGTAGTTAATGTTACTGATCTGAGTTCAGAGGCACAGGAGAAACTACTAAACCTTACAGCCTGGTAACAGATGTGTGATGGGCGTGTACCAGTAAAGGACGTATAAGGCAGACACTATAAAAAGGGTGGGTAGGTATGTACCTGCACCCCAGTCCTATTGGTTCAGCCAGTTAGAATTAGTTACCAGAAACCAAGGAAAGGTTTAATCAGGCGTAGGAGGGGTTGTGCCAAGGAGGAGAATAGCCCTATTTGGATTGATGCGATTGGAATTCCTAGGGGGATCCCTGATGAATATGAAGCTATAAATCAAGTAGGTGAAGGTTTCAGGACAATGTTCTTTTGGTGGGTGACGTTTAATAAACATGTGGATTGGATCAATCAGTAATGATTCGTAAAGGGGAGTAGGGATGCAGTGAAGGGGATCTCAAACCAATTATCCGCCACCTCGCTCATGACTTGGAGAAGTAGGTTGGCTCTAGATATGTTGCTGGCAGAAATGGGTGGAGTATGCAGAATGGTGGGGGGCAGTTGTTGTAAATTTATTCCTAAAGACACCAGAGCTTTTGCAGGATTGACAGCTCTAAGTGAAGGATGGACTGAGAACTCAGGAGTGAATACATATGTGACAGGATGGTTTGATGAAATATTTGGTAAATGGAAAACCATAGTAGCCACAATCTCGGGTGCTGCTATTGCCTGTATGTGTATGCTTGTATTATGTGGTTGCTGTTTTGTTCCCTGTGTCCGAGGGTTGGAAAGTGCAGGCGTCCAAACAGATGGTGAGACATAGACCAGTTCCAGATTCTGATCAGTGGAAGGAGGAATACAATTCACCAGCAGTGGTGGACGAGGAGGACACTGATGATCGATTCAATCCAGACGACTACAGATTGAATGAAACATTTCTTAGATCTAATGTGAAAATCTTGAATAAAGAGTGTAACTGGGAGGGGAAATGGGAATTTTGTTCAGGCTAACAGATGTTGTATACATTTAGTGGTATGATGAAGATACCCTCCAAGCCTAGTAGATGATTGAGATCCTTTCAATTCCAAGGAGCCCAGGTTGAATGAGACACTCTTTAATGATTAGAAAAGACTGATTCTTTATATGAAGGTCAGGACGAAGATCCTAACCGGAAGAGTTATGACTGAATAGGCCTAGAACAGTAGTTGATGAGTATGGAATATAAATGCATGTATTGGTTTTGTTTGGATTAAGTTTGATTTTGTATGACATTTAGGAATCCTATGAGGATAGATGTGTAATGATCAGTGTGAAAATTTAGTCAAAGGGTGGATTGATAAAGGAATTTGTATGTTTAATGACTAAGATGTTTCACCCTGAAACTGTGTAATGTGTAAAGATGTATTAGAAATTCCATAGACAATGGTTAGAATGTTACCATTTGGTAAATGAGTCAGGATGTAGTTCTTAGGCTAGCAGGAGATTAGCCATAAAAGTTTACCACCCTCATCTATCAGAGTGGAGGTCTCTGAACCCACGTATATATTGGACTAGCCGTTGGCCTATTTTTCACGTCTCTTGTGAGACGTGAAGAGGGGGATTTGTAATAAATATATTCTTGATGTCGCTTATTACCAACGCTGTATTACACACATTAGCTCGAAACATTACACAACCCGTATAGTAACACATCTTTTAGAACAGTTAATCCTAAACACACACACACACAGACTTATGAGGGCTGGACTCCGAGGACAAAGAACACTGCCAAGAGCCAATGGGAAGTCGACACTGCCCGAGGAGGGACTGCCCTCCATAACAACGACCAGTCAGGCGTGTGAATCTACCAGACTACCTACGTCATTTTATTACTATTGCTCTGTATAAGTATGTGTGCCACATGGTTAGGGGTCCTCTTTGTTCCGGACGACTCCCTAAGAGCTGAAGGAACGAGCCCGTGCACGAGTTACCAAATATCTTTGCATCTAATAAACCGCTTGATTGAATATCAATTCCACCTGGTCCCGAGTTATGACTTGTCTCCTTCTCGAGTAATTGTAAACATCAACACTACACCTATTCCCCAGGCGCTCTCATTTGTTGACTTCTGTAACCGTAAAAGCCTTCGTTTCATGCATGTTAACATTAGAAGCCTCCTCCCTAAGTTTGATTTATTCACTGCTTTAGCACACTCCGCCAACCCGGATGTCCTACCTGTGTCTGAATCCTGGCTCAGGAAGGCCACCAAACGTTCGGAAATGTCCATCCCCAACAACAATATTTCCCGTCAAGATAGAACTGCCAAAGGTGGCGGAGTTGCAATCTACTGCAGAGATAACCTGCAGAGTTCTGTCATACTGTTCAGGTCTGTGCCCAAACAGTTTGAGCTTCTACTCTTAAAAATCCACCTTTCCAGAAATAAGTCTCTCACTGTTGCCGCCTGTTACAGACCCCCCTCAGCCCCCAGCTGTGCCCTGGACTCCATGTGTGAATTGATTGCCCCCCATCTATCTTCAGAGTTTGTACTGTTAGGTGACTTAAACTGGGATATGCTTAACACCCCGGCTGTCCTTCAATCTAAGATAGATGCCCTCAATCTCACACAAATTATCAAGGAACCCACCAGGTACAACCCTAAATCCGTAAACATGGGTACCATCATAGATATCATCCTGACTAACTTGCCCTCCAAATACACCTCCTCTGTTTTCAACCAGGATCTCAGCGATCACTGCCTCATTGCCTGCATTCGTAATGGGTCAGCAGTCAAACGACCACCCCTTATCACTGTCAAACGCTCCCTAAAACACTTTTGCGAGCAGGCCTTTCTAATCGACCTGGCCCAGGTATCCTGGAAGGATATTGACCTCATCCCGTCAGTAGAGGACGCCTGGTTGTTCTTTAAAAGTGCTTTCCTCACCATCCTAAATAAGCATGCCCCTTTCAAAAAACGTAGAACTAAGAACAGATATAGCCCTTGGTTCACCCCAGACTTGACTGCACTAGACCAACACAAAAACATCCTGTGGCGCACTGCATTAGCATCGAATAGCCCCCGCGATATGCAACTATTCAGGGAAGTCAGGAACAAATATACACAGTTAGTTAGAAAAGCAAAGGCCAGCTTTTTCAAACAGAAATTTTCATCCTGTAGTACTAATTCCAAAAAGTTCTGGGACACTGTAAAGTCCATGGAGAATAAGAGTATCTCCTCCCAGTTGCCCACTGCATTGAGGCTAGGAAACACTGTCACCACCGATAAATCCACGATTATCGAAAACTTCAATATGCATTTTGCTACGTGCTGGCCATGCTTTCCACCTGGATACCCCTCCCCTGACCTACAGCTCTGTACCCCCTGCAGAAACTTGCCCAAGCCCCCCCCCCCCCCCCCCGCTTCTCCTTCACCCAAATCCAGACAGCTGATGTTCTGAAAGAGCTGCTAAATCTGGACCCCTGCAAATCTGCTGGGCTAGACAATCTGGACCCTCTCTTTCTAAAATTATCTGCCAAAATTGTTGCAACACCTATCACTAGCCTGTTCAACCTCTTTTTCATATCGTCTGAGATCCCTAGAGATTGGAAAGCTGCCGCGGTCATCCCCCTCTTCAAAGGGGGAGACACTCTAGACCCAAACTGTTTTAGACCTATATCCATCCTGCCCTGCCTTTCTAAAGTCTTCGAAAGCCAAGTTAACAAACAGATAACTGACCACTTCGAATCCCACCGTACCTTCTCTGCTATGCAATCTGGTTTCCGAGCTGGTCACGGGTGCACCTCAGCTACGCTCAAGGTACTGAACGATATCATAACCGCCATTGATAGAAGACAGTACTGTGCAGCCGTCTTCATCGACCTGGCCTAGGCTTTCGACTCTGTCAATCACCGCATTCTTATTGGCAGACTCAACAGCCTTGGTTTCTCAAGTGCTGCCTTGCCTGGTTCTCCAACTACTTCTCAGACAGAGTTCAGTCTGTCAAATCGGAGGGCCTATTGTCCGATCCTCTGGCAGTTTCTATGGGGGTGCCACAGGGTTTAATTCTTCGGACCACCCTTTTCTCTATATACATAAACGATATCGCTCTCGCTGCTGGTGACTCTCTGATCCATCTCTACGCAGACGACACCATTCTGTATACATCTGGCCCCTCTTTGGACACTGTGTTAACTAACCTTCAAACAAGCTTCAATGCCATACAACACTCCTTCCGTGGCCTCCAACTGCTCTTAAATGCTAGTAAAACTAAATGCATGCTTTTCTATCGAACGCTGCCCGCACCCGCCCACCGGACTATTATCACTACTCTCGACGGGTCCGACTTAGAATACGTGGACTCCTACAAATACCTAGGCGTCTGGTTAGACTGTAAACTCAACTTCCAGACTCACATTAACCATCTCCAATCCAAAATTAAATCTAGAATCTAGAATCCTATTTCGCAACAAAGCCTCCTTCACTCATGCTGCCAAACATGCCCTTGTAAAACTGACTATCCTACCGATCCTTGACTTCGGCGATGTCATTTACAAAATAGCCTCCAACACTCTGCTCAGCAAATTGGATGTAATCTATCACAGTGTCATCCGTTTTGTTACCAAAGCCCCATATACTACCCACCACTGCGACCTGTATGCTCTCGTTGGCTGGCCCTCATTACATATTCGTCGCCAAACCCACTGGCTCCAGGTCATCTATAAGTCTTTATTAGGTAAATCCCCGCCCTATCTCAGCTCGCTGGTCACCATAGCAACACCCACCCGTAGCATGCGCTCAAGCAGGTATATCTCACTGGTCACCCCCAAAGCCAACACCTCCTTTGGCCGCCATTCCTTCCAGTTCTCAGCTGCCAATGACTGTAACGAATTGCAAAAATCATTGAAGCTAGAGGTTCCTATCTCCCTCACTAACTTTAAGCATCAGCTGTCAAAGCTGCTTATCGATCACTGCACCTGTATATAGCCCTTCTGTAAATAGCCCACCCTACTACCTCATCCCCATATTTATTTTATTATTTTCGCAAAATTTGCACTCCAGTATCTCTATTTGCACATCATAATTTGCACATCCATCATTCCAGTGTTAATGCTAATCTGTAATTTATCTCACCACTATGGCCTATTTATTGTCCTACCTTCCTAACCTTACTGCATTTTGCACTACATTTGCACTCTGTATATAGATCTTCTATTGTGTTATTGACTGTACGTTTGTTTACTGTGTAACTGCTTTGCTTTGTCTTGGCCAGGTCGCAGTTGTAAATGAGAACTTGTTCTCAACTGACCTACCTGGTTAAATAAAGGTGAAATAAAAAAATAAAAAATAAATCAAGGGATCTACAGGCCTCTCTTGCTACAATTAATGTCGAAAAAAGAGACTGTCAGAAAGAGACTGTACAAACTTGGCCTACATGGGAGGTCAGGAAGGAAGAAGCCTCTGCTTTTAAAAAAGAATATCAAGACACAACTGACTTTTGCCAGACAACACTTGGGTAAAGTCGGTTGTGTCTTGATATTATTTTTTTGTGTGTCATTTGTTAAATTGGGTAACCTTTATCTGTCAATAGTGTTGAAGTGTAGATTACATATTAATCTGTCCAAATATGTAAAATAAAATAAAAAAGATTTAAAAAAGAGAACTTTCCAGGGGGTGTACTTACTTTTTCACATGACTGTATATATACAGCGGGTGAAATAAGTATTGAACACGTCACCATTTTTCTCAGTAAATATATTTCCAAAGGTGCTATTGACATGAACGTTTCACCAGATGTTGGTAACAACCCAAGTAATCCATACATACAAAGAAACCAAAACAAATAAGTTCAGAAATTAAGTTATGTGTAATAATGTGAAATGTCACAGGGAAAAAGTATTGAACACATGAAGAAAGGGAGGTGCAAAAAGGCATGGAAAGCCAAGACAACAGCTGAAAACTATCAGTAATTTAAAAGCAATCCAGCCCCCTGTCAGTGCAAATTAATATCAGCTGGTTCAGTCCCAAATGATGGCCTACAAAAAGGTATCATTGCCAAGGTGTCACACAAGACACATCTCATGATGGGTAAAAGCAAAGAGCTGTCTCAAGACATTCGCAACCTAATTGTTGCAAAACATAATGATGTCATTGGTTATAGGCGCATTTCTAAGCTTCTGAATGTTCCAGTGAACACTGTTGGGGCCATAATACGGAAGTGGAAAGACAATCATTTCACCATAGATTTGCCTCGACCAGGTGCTCCTCGCAAGATTTCTGACAGAGGAGTGAAAAGAATAATCAGAAGAGTTGTCCAAGAGCCAAGGACCACTTGTGGAGAGCTTCAGGTACTGTTGTCTCAAAGAAAACATTAAGTAATGCACTCCACCGCTATGGCCTGTATGCACGCTCACCACGAAAGACTCCATTGCTGAAAAAAAAGCATGTTGAATCTCGTTTAAAGTTTGCTGCACAACATTTGGAAAAGCCAGTGAAATACTGGGAGAATATAGTGTGGTCAGATGAGAGCAAAATTGAACTGTTTGGATGTCATAATACACACCATGTTTGGAGGAGAAATGGCACTGCACATCACCCTAAAAACACCATACCAACAGTGAAGTTTGGAGGTGGGAACATCATGGTGTGGTGCTGCTTTTCAGCAAATGGTACTGGCAAACCTCACATAATTGAAGGAAGGATGAATGGGCATATTTACGAGGAGCACCTGGTCGAGGTACATTTATGGTGAAATAATTGTCTTTCCACTTCCGTGTTATGGCCCCAACAGTGCTCACTGGAACATTCAGAAGCTTAGAAATGTGCCTATAACCAATGCCATCATTATGTTTTGCAGCAATTAGGTTGCGAATGTCTTGAGACAGCTCTTTGCTTTTACCCATCATGAGATGTGTCTTCTGTGACACCTTGGCAATGAGACCTTTTTGTAGGCCATCAGTTGGGACTGAACCAGCTGATATTAATTTGCACTGACAGGGGGCTGGATTGCTTATTAATTACTGATAGTTTTCAGCTGTTGTCTTGGCTTTCCATGCCTTTTTGAACCTCCCTTTCTTCATATTTTCAATGCTTTTTCCCTGTGTCATTTCACATTATTACACATAACTTAATTTCTGAACTTATTTGTTTTGGTTTCTTTGTATGTATGGATTACTTGGGTTGTTACCAACATCTGGTGAACATTTCATGTCAATAGCACATTTGGAAATATATTTACTGAGAAAAATGGTGACGTGTTCAATACTTATTTCACCCGCTGTACATGTATGTATGTATGTATGTATGTATGTATGTATGTATGTATGTATGTATGTATGTATGATCACACACACACACACACTTTTTTTAATCAAATAAAACTCACGACATCAGAGTGAAACATAACTAAAGAGAGCGGAGCAGAATGCTACCGCCGTTAACCCAAACCTACATCATCATCATCATCATCATCATTCAGCAAAGGTAATGTCCCTGAAAACAAGGCATAAAGAGGCTCTAAATTGGGAATTGATGACACTTGAAACAAAGTGTCGTAAAAAAACCCACGCTTCACTCACCAAGGACGTGGTGCTATGTCCTATCATATCACATGCTTAGAAACACAGCTGATCAAACAAACCCATACATGCCCTCTAATGCCACCTTACCAACAAACCCATACATGCCCTCTAATGCCACCTTACCAACAAACCCATACATGCCCTCTAATGCCACCTTACCAACAAACCCATACATGCCCTCTAATGCCACCTTACCAACAAACCCATACATGCCCTCTAATGCCACCTTACCAACAAACCCATACATGCCCTCTAATGCCACCTTACCAACAAACCCATACATGCCCTCTAATGCCACCTTACCAACAAACCCATACATGCCCTCTAATGCCACCTTACCAACAAACCCATACATGCCCTCTAATGCCACCTTACCAACAAACCCATACATGCCCTCTAATGCCACCTTACCAACAAACCCATACATGTCCTCTAATGCCACCTTACCAACAAACCCATACATGCCCTCTAATGCCACCTTACCAACAAACCCATACATGCCCTCTAATGCCACCTTACCAACAAACCCATACATGTCCTCTAATGCCACCTTACCAACAAACCCATACATTCCCGCTAATGCCACCTTACCAACAAACCCATACATGCCCTCTAATGCCACCTTACCAACAAACCCATACATGCCCTCTAATGCCACCTTACCAACAAACCCATACATGTCCTCTAATGCCACCTTACCAACAAACCCATACATGCCCGCTAATGCCACCTTACCAACAAACCCATACATGCCCTCTAATGCCACCTTACCAACAAACCCATACATGCCCTCTAATGCCACCTTACCAACAAACCCATACATGCCCTCTAATGCCACCTTACCAACAAACCCATACATGCCCTCTAATGCCACCTTACCAACAAACCCATACATGCCCTCTAATGCCACCTTACCAACAAACCCATACATGCCCTCTAATGCCACCTTACCAACAAACCCATACATGCCCTCTAATGCCACCTTACCAACAAACCCATACATGCCCTCTAATGCCACCTTACCAACAAACCCATACATGCCCTCTAATGCCACCTTACCAACAAACCCATACATGCCCTCTAATGCCACCTTACCAACAAACCCATACATGCCCTCTAATGCCACCTTACCAACAAACCCATACATGCCCTCTAATGCCACCTTACCAACAAACCCATACATGCCCTCTAATGCCACCTTACCAACAAACCCATACATGCCCTCTAATGCCACCTTACCAACAAACCCATACATGGTACATGGCTTGGTTTTTGCTATGACAACTGTTGGACCTTATATAGACAGGTGTGGGCCTTTCCAAATCATGTCCAATCAATTTAATTTAACACAGGTGGACTCAAATCAAGTTTTAGAAACATCTCAAGGATGATCATTGGAAACAGGATGCACCTGAGATCAGTATCAGTCTCATAGCAAAGGGTCTGTTTACTTATGTAAATAAGGTATTTCTGTGTTTTTGTTTTTGCAAACATTTCTAAAAACCTGTTTTCACTTTGTTATTATGAGGTATTGTGTGTAGACTGCTGAAGAAAAAAAATCTGTAATCCTTTTCAGAATAAGGCTGTTACTTAACAAAATGTGAAAAAAGTAAAGGGGTGTGAATACTTTCCGAAGGCACTGTATGTACGTACTACGTAGTATGCACACAATCCCCTGTTACCGTCCCCTCACTTTCTCACTACCCAAGATACACTAGACAAACATCAGACAAGCATTTCAAACTTAATTTTCATGCCCTTTTTTCATATCCTATTTTAACCAATCACCACGTTTACAAAGATATTCCACAGGCATAATAATGAAGGACCAATTAAAAATGCCAATTCATCAAAATGTCAGGAGAATCATTTCCTGTGACTGGATGTATTTTTAGCTACAATCCCATTATGTGTATATCGACGAGGAAGTAAGCAAAGGCTTCCCTTGTGCGACCTGGGAGGATCCACGCAGCCTAGTCAGTCTGGATGAGCTGGGACAGTGCAGATAGAACATACGTCACAACACCAGCAGTAGGATTCTTGATTTTCCATGGTAAAGAAGAAACCACGAGGCAGACTATTAAAATCTATGGGCCTTTTGAAGAACCTGCTTTCTGTCAAATGCTTACTGCTATACCTTCAATTCTAGGATGCGAGTGACTCTGGGTGACGACAGTGAAAAAGACAAGAAACAATGCCGCTACCTCGCTCTCCAATAGAGGTCGGTAAAAATATATATATTGATACAGTGTTAAAACCAAACGCAGCATTTTTATCAACTTCCACTGTTTCCAACATTAGGACTGTTTCCAACATTAGGACTGTTTCCAACATTAGGACTGTTTCCATCATTATGACTGTTTCCATCAGGAAATTCAGTGCGTTCCATATGTCGTTTCCTTACCATGGTGATACTTCAGAGTACTGTGGTACGGAGTATGGTGACAACACTACATGTAAGGTACTCACTAGAGCGCTGAGTCGTTGAGTTGGAACTCATAGCGCCTGGCGGCTGCAGCTCTCACACCCTGGTCGGCCCACAGAGCACAGAAAGAGAGGGCCACGAACGGCAGCAGCTCCCCGTCCTCCCCGAAACACTGGCCACAGGACAGCACAGAGTGGGCATGGGCCTGCATGGGGACAACAGGCAGAGGGCTTAATGATCACCGATATTCCAGGGAATATGATGAAAATCTGCTGTCTCAGGTCGTGGAGAATAAAAAACATATCCACTTTTTTTTGTAAAGTTTTGCTATGTAAAATTAGTGTTTCTTATTGGACTAGTCCAGGAAGTCCCTCCCTGTTTCAGTCTGTTTTTCTTCCATTTGGTGCCGAATGAACACCCCAGCTAAATAATGGGGCAGATAAAAAGTCCCTGTGCCCATTTGTCATGATCAGAGAGGTCAGGAAAGATGCGTGAGGCAAAGAGGACTTTAAACTTCGAGATATTCCTTGTGACTGGGTTAGGGACGTAGCTAGGAGAACACTAGAGCAAGGCTGACATCTAACGTGACATCTGAGCGCTACAGTTTCAAAAAGAGGAAACTGTGGCCAAGGGCAGAGATGTACGTCTAAAACCGGGCTGACTACTTATATCGTATGATCCTGTTAGGGTACACAATGTGTTGCATCATTACTAGACGGTGTGTATAGTTCAATAATGTGTGCTGTATCTTTATGGTAGAAGACCACAATGGTGTTCTGGCTAGTACCCTCTGCTAGTTGTGGTTATCTGTTGCAACTATGCATTTTAAAATTGTCAAATAAAAAAGTCACTAACAAGGTAGTCAGTAAGTAGCTCCACATGAGATGATGCTCCAAGACTAGCTACTAGCTCTTCTTCTCCCTCACCTTGTTCTTCTTGTTGGACAGATTAATCCTCAGCAGTCCTCAGCACAAACGTCATGGAGGTCAGGAGTTTATCCAGCACTGCAGCCTGTGAAGGGAGGGAGTTGGAGTTTTATTTCAGTATAACATGGCAGCTAAAATCTGAAGTGTGTCAAAAAAGGAAACCAATAAACATGTTCGCTAATCAAGAAAGTTCAGTAGTCTGATGGAATCACTCAAGTATGTTGGATGCTGAGGGAGGGAGAGAGAGGGGTGACTACTGAAAACTGGGACTGCGCTATTCTTCACAACACTGCAGATAGGGAATAATTCAAATGATTGTTCCATTCTACCAGACAGATATTCATGCCTGTTCTATTAAATGTGAAAGGTTCAATAACGTGACAACCTCCTATACAGACCCCTAGCCAAGCTACGATACACAGTAAAAAACCTTTGTTTGGTTTTAATAGTATACCTAGCATTATATAGCTACCAATAACCACACCAAACCAATGCTATTCTACCTCCATGGTCTGATTGGGAGGAGGTACAATCAACTTCCCAAACCCCAGCCCCCATACCATACTGTACATCCAGACTCAACAACTCCCTCCCTAAACTCCCAAGTAGAGTTACTATCAGCTACGTCAGTGCCCTGTCCAGCCCAAACACTAATCCATTAAGCATTAGTAAGAGCATTTTCCTACAGAATGGAAGCATATTAATCAAATAGCTTTTCCATGTTCATATGTGGTGGGTCTGTTCATTAATTTCATCCTTTACATCAATCATACATTTTTTTCCCTTCACATGGTGCTTGTTTTTGAAACATGATTAAACAAGAGGGATTCAAGGGTTTACACCCTCCCAGCTACAGTAGGTGATGAAGGAAAATCTCCTTGCTATAGCCCAGATAGCCACAGCAGGAGATGAAGGAAAACGGAGGGATTGTCGCCATCACAAGCTAGTCAGAAGCTGTTCTTATTCCAAATCCATGACATGGAATTTCCTCACAAACTTAATAGGCCCTACTGCTCATACATATAAATGCTTATAGGCCTACATACACTCAAAATACCAACATGTGAGAAATACTGTACTTTATTAATATTTCAATGGAACCAACAATTATTTAATACAAAATACATTTCACCAAAATCAAGGTTTCATAATTATTGGCACTCATTTCACATTTAAGTCATTCAGCAGTCTTATAGTCTCTAGTCTTATCCAGAGCGACTTACAGTTAGTGCATACATGTTCGTACTGGTCCCCCGTGGGAATCGAACCCACAACCCTGGCGTTGCAAGCACCATGCTCTACCAAACTTCTTCCATTTAAGAATGATGGAGGCCACTGTGTTCTTGGGGCCCTTCAATGCTGCATACTTTTTTTTGTACCCTTCCCCAGATCTGTGCCTCGACACAATCCTGTCTCGGCGCTCTACGGACAATTCCTTCTACCTCATGGCTTGCTCTGACATGCACTGTCAACTGTGGGACCTGTGTGCCAAATCATGTCCAAACAATTGGATTTACCGAAGATGGACTCCAATCCAGTTATAGAAACCTCTCAAGGATGATCAATGGAAACAGGATGCACCTGAGCTCAATTTCGAGTTTCATAGCAAAGGTCTGAATACTTATGTAAATACATTTTTATTACATTTGCAAAAATTTCTAAAAACCTGTTTTCGCTTTGTCATTATGAGGTATTGTGTGTAGATTGATGAGGAAAAACTATTATTTAATACATTTTAGAATGAGGCTGTAACGTAACAAAATGTCGAAAAGGTGAAGGGGTCTGAAAAGTTGTTCAATATAAATAGTTAAGTGCAGATACCCAAAAAAAACTACTTAAGTAGTATGGCCTACTTCAAAGTATTTTTTCTTAAGTAGTTTACACCACTCGGAAGGATTAGCTAACATGCTAGTTGCAAAGTAGCTAAAAAGTAGTTCAAAAGTAACTAAATCATAGTTATCAGTGATAAGATTCGAACTAGCAACCTTTGGGTTTCTAGAAAATGCATTATACCCACCCACCCAAACACCTTTCAAATGTGCCTTAATTAATAATTAAGGATCGGACCCTTTTTTTCGCCTAAAATTACATACCCAATTCTAACTGCCTGTAGCTCAGGACCTGAAGCAAGAATATGCATATTCTTGATACCATTTGAAAATAAATAATTTAAAGTTTGTGGAAATGTGAAATTAATGTAGGAGAATATAACCCATTAGATCTGGTAAAAGATAATATGCAAGAGAATGGACAAAATATTACTTAGGAGTCCAGAAGCAATTTAGATTCTGGCCACTAGATGGCAACAGTGTATGTGCAAAGTTTTAGACATATCCAATGAACCGTTGCATTACTGTTCAAAATGTTGTACAAGTCTGCCCAAATCTGCCTATTGGTTTATTGATACATTTTCAAGTACAAAATTGTGCACTCTCCTTAAACAATAGCATGGTATTATTTCACTGTAATTGCTACTGTAAATTGGACAGTGAAGTTAGATTAACAAGAATTTAAGCTTTCTGCCCATAAAAGATATGTCTAAGTCCAGGGAAATGTTCTTGTTACTTACAACGTCATGCTAATCACATTAGCGCATGTTAGCTCAAGCGCCCCGAGGATGGGACATGATCCTGTAGAGGTTTTTAAGTAACCATCTGTCTTATGTAACCATTCCAAAAAGTAACATATCATAGGCTACTAAAGTCTCTCACATTTACATACAGAATAATACGAAATTATCTGAGACCAGGTTGTTTAAATATTTTTAAGTATTGCCAGTCAGGGGTTCCAGTAACACACACACGGACTCACTGCACGCACTCACAAACTTACCAAGTAGCAATATTTTGATCAGGTTCACCTGATTGGAATTTTCGCCCTTTTCTCCTCCTCGGTAACGTTGGGGACTGGGTGGATGCAAATTGATCTCACGCACATCTAGGTTTGAAAAGTAAACTTTAGTCTAATATATTTTCTATTAGGATGACGCATAACGACTGTCCGGAGACGTTTACTTGTTTTAAAATGTATTGAAAAACAAATTAGATGTATACATTAACACAAACAAAGACAAGATTTGGAGATACCTGCAGCGGGGCTGGATCTCTGGAGGGGAATTAGGCATGGAGACATAGAAACGAGACGGTGCAGTTCAACATCATTACCCATATTAGAAAGCAACACTGAAGAGAGATTTCCGGAGGTCGGCATGGCAGGTAGTTCAGATTGGAGTGAGATGGAGTTTAATGAGAGGTATGGACCGTGGGAGGGTGATGAATCTACATACACTAAGGTAGTGCGAAAAGAAAGAAATGAGAGGAAGCGGGTCAGAGAGGAGGGTGGTAGTGCATCCGATGGGAACGAAGAGAGGAGTGGGGAGAAGAGGAAGGGGTAATCAAAGAGACGAGTCAGAGGAGTTGAAGGTAATGGTGGTGTTTGTAGAGCCTAGAAGGAAAAGTTAGCATCCGATAGCACTGTCTAAGGCTATTAAAGCGGAGATTGGGCCTGTTAAAGATGCAAAGTGTATAGGTTACGGGAGGGTTATAATTTTTGCGGACAATGTGAAGCAGAGAGATAAGATACTGTCATTAAAGTCTCTGAATGGAGCTGATATTAAGTGTCGTGCCAGGAAGCAGGGCTAAAATGAGGGGGTGATTACAGGGGTGCCGCTGGATATGTCAATGGAAGACTTTAAGAAGGAAATGAAGGGGGGAAAGGTGAGGCGGTTGACTAGTAGAACTAATAAAGGGAACGGTGAGGAGAACCCTACTGTGATGATAGAGGTTGAGGGACAACTACCCAGAAGAGTGTTTTTGGGATACATACGTTTTTATGTGAGGGAGAATGTGCCAGCGCCGATGCGATGCTTTAAGTGTCAACGTATGGGACATGTAACCAGTGTGTGCAGGGGACAGAGTAGGTGTGGGAAGTGTTAGGGCCCACATGAGTATGGAAAGTGTGGTGTTGAAGCCAAATTGAGGTGCTGTGGTATATCTCACTGGTCACCCCCAAAGCCAACACCTCCTTTGGTCGCCATTCCTTCCAGTTCGCTGCTGCCAATGACTGGAACGAATTGCAAAAATCATTGAAGCTAGAGGTTCCTATCTCCCTCAATAACTTTAAGCATCAGTTGTCAAAGCTGCTTATCGATCACTGCACCTGTATATAGCCCTTCTGTAAATAGCCCACACTACTACCTCATCCCCATATTTATTTTTGTTTATTTTCACTAATCTTGCACTCCAGTATCTCTATTTGCACATCATAATTTGCACATCCTTCATTCCTGTGTTAATGATGATAATTCTGTAATTTATTTCACCACTATAGTCTTATTTATTGTCCTACCTCCTAACCTTACTGCATTTTTGCACTACATTTTGCACTCTGTATTTAGATTTTCTATTGTGTTTTTGACTATGTTTGTTTACTGTGTAACTCTGTGTTGTTTTTGTCGCACTGCTTTGCTTTGTCTTGTCCAGGTCGCAGTTCCAAATGAGAACTTGTTCTCAACTGACCTACCTGGTTAAATAAAGGTGAAATAAAAAAAATAAAAAAATAAAAATTGCGGTGGAGAAGATCTGGCGGATGTATTGCGCAGAGAAACGAGGCGGAAGTACAAAGATTTAAAATGAGGAATAAGGTAACGTATGCAGAGGAAACGGGGAGAGTTAAAAGGAGACAACCGGAGCAGGAGCTGAGGACACAGGGTGATTAAGGTCGGAGTGTGTATGCAGAGTAGGGGGCATTTTGGGAGATGGTGTTTTGGGAGGGGGGGAAGTTGGGAGGGGGGGAAGTTGACTATGGAGGGGCCGGTGAATGAGTGCGCTGAGGTAGTAACAGGTGTGCTTATATCAGCAGCAGATGTGACTGTATCAGTAAGTAAGGGGGAGGCAGGCGGAGGGTGGTACCATGGTGGACAGATGATTGTTCAAAAGGGAGACGTGATCGGGATGAGGCTTTTCGGAAGCTGAGGAGTAGTTTAACAGCCAAGCAAGGTATCAGATTATCAAAGGAAGAGAGCGGAGGCATGGAGTGATTTCTGCTCTACTGTTGGTAGGGGCACGGACATTGGTAGGGTGTGGAAAATGTTTAGGAAAATGATAGGAAAATAGGGAAATGTTGGAATTCCAGTGTTGGTGGAAGGTGATAAGATTGCTATGACTAGTAAAGAAAAGGCAGATGCCCTTGGTGGTGGGTTTTCTAAGGTCCTCAGATGTGATCATCTATGTGAGGAGCGTAAGAGGAGACGGTGTGATATGTTGAATAGAAATAGAGATGTGTTGAAGAAGAAGGTGACTACAGGGGAGGCGATGGATGCAGAATTGACAAGGTTTGGGTTAACAAGGGTGTTGGTGGGATGCAGGAGGACGGCGCCAGGAGAAGATAGAGTCTGTTATGAAATGATTAAGAAGGCACCTGATAATGTAATGGAGGCTGTAGTAGGGCTGTATAATAAGGTGTGGAGGGCCGGTGTGTTGCCAGATGGATGGAAACATGCAGTTGTACTACCGTTTGCAAATCCTGGTAAAGATCCGGAGAAGGTGACTAGCTACAGACCTATTGCTCTGACCTCCAGTATGTGTAAATTGATGGAAAATATGATAGTGAATTGATTGGTATGTTTATTGGCTTGTTAAGTGAAGCACAGAGTGGGTTCAGGAGAGGGAGGTCTACTGTAGATGCATTGGTGGTGGTTAGCACGGAGATAGCTAAGGCGTTAGCAATGAAAGAAATGATGACGGTAGGGTACGTTGACTTTGAGAAGGCATATGATACCATGTAGAGGGAGGGAGTATTGATTAAGTTGAGTGCACTGGGTATTGGGGGTAGAATGTATAATTGGATGATGGATTTCTTGATCGATAGAGTTATACAGGTAAGGGTTGGCTCAGTACTGTCAGAGGTGTTTGAGGTGGTCAGTGGTACCCCGAAGGGCAGTGTGATTAGCCTGGTCTTTTCATGACATAGACTGACCAGGTGAATCCAGATGAAAGCTATGATCCCTTAATAATGTCACTTGTTAAATCCACTTAACTCAGTGTAGATGAAGGGAAGGAGACAGGATTTGTAAGCCTTGAGACAATTGAGACATGGATTGTGTATGTGTGCCATTCAGAGATTGAATGGGGAAGACAAAAGATTGAAGTGCCTTGGAACAGGGTATGGTAGTAGGTGCCAGGCACACCGGTTTGAGTGTGTCAAGAACTGCAACGTTGCTGGGTTTTTCACACTCAAGTTTTCCGTGTGTATCAAGAATGGTCCATCACCCAAAGGACATCCGGCCAAGTTGACACAACTGTGGGAAGCATTGGAGTCAACATCGGCCAGTATCCTTGAGGAATGCCTTCAACACCTTGTAGAGTCCATGCCCAACGAATTGAAGCTATTCTGAGGTCATAGTGCCCTTTGTTTTATTACATCTGCCAGCTTTAATACCCATCACTGCATTTTATACCAAAGGGTTGGCTGGACCTCATTAAAAACCCAGAGATTATTGCACTACTCTTTGTTTGTCTATAAAGCCCTTCTCCATAAACTTCCAATGTATTTGTCATCTCTGTTGAAGGTTAGAGTCCCTGATTATAATATCAGGTCACATGCATGGTTAACTTTAATGACTCCCTTGGTAAACACAGAGCTTGGTAGATCTGCTTTTACATGTCTAGCGACTAATGTTTGGAATAATATCCAGTCGGTACTCTGTTTGGATGCCTTAGTGCCTATGGGTTTGTTGTATTGGCTAAAGGCTTTTATTCTGATGAATGTGTTAGTTAGTTAAAACAATGTATGTCTATTAATCTGTGATATTCTGAATGTATGTGTGCCATTTGTTTGGTTGTGTTCCCAGGGCACATTTGTAAATGAGACCTAGGCCTCAATGTGTTTCCCCCTGGTTAAATAAATAATAATTGCAACTTGATATTAGGGAGGTGTTCCTAATGTTTTGTGCACTCAGTGTATAGTCAGTGACATAACACATTATAAAGGATATTATAATATAAAGCATTATTACATATGTAGACCTACTTCATAGAAAGTGTTAATTATCCACTGTATATTCAATCTATAACTTTTCTGTATGAGGAATGAGGATACACTGCACACAGTGGCGGTTCTACACGGAGCCTCTGTAGACATGTCCCTGGCCACCCCTGTGCCCCCCCGCCCTGTGCCCCCCCCCCCCCCCCCCCCCCCCCCCCCGCGCCCTGTGCCCCCCCCCCCCCCCCCCGCGCTGACCAAATAAAAAAATTATATATTTATTATGATTTTACACGCGAGCGCCAAAAGCGGAACTAATGCGACGCAGCAATGCAACTGTAGCCTGCGGTGCGGCTCGGCGAATGAGAGCTCAGCAACAACTACTCTTGGAGAGAGGAGCTACCATTCATTTCTCCTGTTGCAAGAGTCGAAGGTAAGCAAAACGATTTCATCTCGTAAGTGACTTGTTGTTCTTGCACATAACCGTGTTACTTTTGTTCCTCACACTGATAATGAAATCAAGTTTGTAAATGGCTGGTCTCGAGATGTTTAAAAACTTCATAGAAATTCATATCTAAGCAAACTCATCGAAGCAGAAGCGAATATCCAAATGTCCGTATCCTTGCTAGGTCTACACAATGTTGTGATGTTAACCACGTAACTTCATCCGTCTTGGCTGCTGCATTGCGATAACAAATACATTTGTAGGGAGGGATGGTTAGAAAACGAAAGGTAATGCATGCCCCTACATTTTTTCTTCTTCTAATAGTTATCATGAAACGAGGAAGGGACATATCGTCATTTTTTGCCCCAGTAAACAAAAAAGGGAGAGAAACAAATCAAGGTATTGAGAGAGTTGAGGAGCAGGAAGAGGGAGAGTCAGTGGAGGTTGGAGAGAGGGCATGTGGTGAAAGTGAGGGCTCTGATACAGAGAGGGAAATTCCAGAGGGTGAGGAACATGAAGAAGAGGGCGAGGAGCATGAAGAAGAGGGTGAGGAGGAAGAAAACATACAGGGACAGAGAGATGGACAGAAAGTGGATCCATGTGGATCAAGTACTGCACCATCAGGTTTGTGATAAAGAAGGTTCTTACTATTTGCAAAGCAGTGCAATTATAATTTCATTGTAGGCCTACTGTGTGTCCTTAAAATGGTGCTTTCTGCTGTAAATTCTTTTTTGTGTCAATATGGCTCTAATGTTTCTCTTTAAGTAAATACTTGGCCTACATTTTGAAATACATGCAGATGTATAAGTAAATAAATGTTGTGCCCTATGTTTACTGTACATCTTTCTACAGATATCAGCAAGTCCAAGAATGATGTACCAGTACAGCCCAACTTGAATATATTCCCAACCACTTTGATGGCTTCAGGCCAAACTGGTATAATCTTCATCCATGGCTTGAGTATTCTGTCATGATGGACTCTACATATTGCTATGCATGTAGACATTTTAGCACACCAAATGCCCCAGACACTGTTTTTGTTTCAACACCTGGTTTTAGAAACTGGAAAAAAGCAACTGAGAGATGCAGGGTTTTCAGTACATGCAAAGTCTGAACGACACAAGTGTGCAATGATAGCATGGAGGGATTATCAAAGAGCTGTTTAAACTGATGCAACACTAGCAGATCTTCTTGACAAAGAACACACTAAACAAGTACAAGAAAATCGGGCATACATTAAAACAGTTGGGGAAGTGCTGTTACTTACAGCTACACAAAACAGCACAAAGAGGACATGATGAATCTGAAGAGTCCAATAACAAAGGAAACTTTAGGGAAATTCTTAAAACAGTTGCTAACCACGACCCACTCGTTAAGAGAAGATTAACTTCCATTCACAATGCAAAGTACACAAGCAAGATCATCCAGAATGAGGTTTTGGGTTGTTTGGCAGAGATGGTTCGGTCTGAAATCATAGAAGAAGTGAAGAACAGTGAGGTTTTTAGCATCATGGCAGATGAAACAAAGGATATTTCAAAAAGGGAACAGATTTCTTTCACACTCAGGTACTATTACAATGGGGCCATTAAGGAGAGTTTTCTCCATTTTGAATCTGCAGAGAGGTTAGATGCAGCATGGCTTACTGGGAAAATAGTGCACTTACTGGAACGTTATGGCCTGAACTACTAAAATAACCTTGTAGGCCAAGCGTACGATGGTGCTGCCGTTATGAGCGGTAAGGGTTCAGGCAAGGATCAAAGAACAGGCAAAATTTGCCTTCTACATCCATTGTAGTGCACATTATCTCAATTTATTGTTAGTTGATGTAGTCAAAAGTGTCCCAGAAACAGGAGTTTTTTTCTTTGTTACAGAGTCTTTATATTTTTATGGCAGAACAAGAGAGCTGCAACGTTTAAGCGACACACGTTGGGCATGCAGATTTCTAGCCCTACGTAATATTATGGACACTCTAACTGCCCTTAAACGACTACTGCAAGAGATTGCTCAAGAATGTCATGGTGAAAAAACTGTTGAGGCCCGAGGTCTTCTGGCTCAAATTGACCTAGAATTTGTTGTGCATCTTGTTACTCTGCGTAAGTTGTTTGCGGAGACAAAGCTACTTGTTAGTCACAAACTGTTGATCTGTCAAGAGCTGTTGACTTAGTAAATGCTTTAGTCCAGACATTGAATGACCACAGGCAGGAGTCTTTCTTTGATAAGTTGTGGGATGAAGCATTGAATATTTGTGAGCAGTGTGATTCTGGAACGTCAGTGGCGAAACGTCAGAAAATGCTGAGCTGTAGACTCAGTGGCTACTGCACACTAAGCACTGTTGGTCAGAGGGAGGTAGAACGTGACAAAGATATGTTTCGCACGTCAATTTTCTATCCTGTAATTGACAGCATGCTCAATGAGTTGAACAGACGTTTCTCCAATACCAACTGTGAGCTCATGAGAAGCATACAGTCTCTCAGCCCCCAGAGTGATGCCTTTTTAAAGGAGAGCAATGTTTTTTTCATTTGGCCGTTAGTATAATGCAGACATTGATGATTTAGGGCATGACCTCCATCAATTTAAGAGAGTTTTGGACAGAAAAATACAGAGTGGTGAAGTTAAAAAGCCATGCAGTACAGTAGAGCTGGTTTGTTTTATTGAGCCATACAGGGAAGTTTTCTTTGAGCTCTTTAGACTGTGCAAGATTGCAGTAACCCTTCCTGTAAGCTCAGCCTCTTGCGAACGCAGTTTCTCCACACTGAAACTGATAAAAACCTTCCTGCGGTCCACCACTACTGATGAGAGACTCCGTGATCTTGGTGTCCTGAGCATAGAGTCCAGAAGGGCCAAGGCTCTGGATCTTGATGTATTTGTGGACCATTTTTTCCAGACCGCACAACCGCTGTATCCTGTTGCTGTAGTGTAGTGTATCTATATTTTATTAAAATTCAATTGATCCAGCATTGTTGTGCCAATTCAAATACTTAAGTGTGGACTCAACTGTCCACAGTAGTGTGGCTTCCATAAATAGGAAATGGAGTTTTGTTCACATTGAATTGACACCCTGTATTTGTACCCTGTACTGTATTTTTTATGGGCCTACCTTTTGCACCTGCACTCACTCTTGTACAAAATAAATGTTTGTATGATTTTAAAGTAAAATAAAGTTTATCATCTTTAAATATCATTTGTTGCCATTTTTTTATGTGCCGCTCTGGTTAAACACTGGCCCCTCCTTGGCCCCCCTAGTAAAATGTGTCTAGAACCGCCACTGACTGCACATTAATTAGGCTCAGGCTAATAAAAAATGATCAAAGACTTCGCAGTGTGAAGGATTGATAGATCCACTTATCTGTTGTCATGACTTGAGGTTCCAGGTCATTTGATGGATACATTTCTGCCACGCTCCTCGCCCCCAAAAGAGGGGGGAGGGGGGTTGACTGGATTGGAGTGGTGAAAGGGGGAGCTTTGACACCAATCAGACTTTCTCTCACTTTCACTCTCACAGGAAAAGAGAGGAGGGAAAATGCCAAATTGTATCACTCTTTGTCCTTAGACTATCACTTGGAGCCAAGACTGTATGCCCATGAAACAAGACATGGGGAACATGATTCATTTTATTGTGTGTTGAAAATGTGGACTCTTGGCATATGGATATGAATGTCGATTCTGTGATGTCATTTAAAGTCTAAATGACGGTGTGATTACGAAAACATTGTAACTTTAAGGGTTTCCAAACTGTCTATATGATGTTTACATTCGTTACGTTTGGTAAGAAATATCCAGATTAAAGATAATGTTTTTGTGACGATAAAACTGTGATTTTAGCTGTTTACACAAGATCATAGTTAACTCTAATGCCTTGCTTGCCCAAGCTACGCTCGGTAATCAGATAAGGAGGTCATAAACGACTGAAACTCCCTCTCCTGTCCGAAAAGGTATAAAACCTTTGAGACGCGAATAATCGCTCTTGACTCGAGGACATTCGTGCTGCAGCCGGGGGTCTACGATAAGTCACGACCTCCACAAAAAGACAACACGTGGTTCACACAGAGGAACTATGAAACAATCAACGCTACGGTCAACGACTGTATTTAAGAAGGTGAATTCGAGCAGAACCACCCGGTTATTCTCTCAAAAGTCATCACTTGTATATACTGACCACGTCTCCAAACTGTGGGGATATCGACACGTCTAATTAGCCGTCTCCAGGAACGAGTCCTATAGCACGCAGACACCGAAGGGAAAGGACATTGTGACATTCAAATGTATTGGATTTTGTTGCTCTGTCTATTTCTCTCTCTCTAAACCACTATCTCTCTCTAAATCTCTCTCTCCCTCTCTAGATCTCTCTCTCCCTCTATCTCCATCGGGTGTAGCTCGTGTAACATTGAACAGATCCACTAGGGACCTGTTATCCTATTAAGGGCATTGTATTAGAACCATTTTTCTAAAACCATTACTGTGTATCCTGTATTATCATTTAGTTAGTAAATAAATCATTTGAACCAACTAGTGTATACAGAAGGATCAGTTTGCCTGGGCTTTGTGCAGATTGACGGACTCATGACCGTTCTAGGACGAGACTGATGAGGCAACATTCATTAAATAAGGGCTGCTATATATTGGAAGACAGGATAAACATTAAATTCAGAGAGTAGTAACTCAGTAGAATACATTTCTCTCCGTGGAGCCCCAGGAATCCTAATGAGCTAATTATTGTAGGATTAATTTAAATCCCATAATTCAATACATAGTCACCATTTTAATGATAGACAGAGTCACGACACGTGACCTCATACTCTTTAATGATTGGTGATGATTACCTTTATAATGCCTTTGCCTATAAGAACCACTTTACTCAAATCATTTTCAACTATTTTGCTCATTAGTCCACTGTAGACATGTAGCTAAGGTTTTCTAAAGTTAGGGATCTATTAAATCTGTATTGCAGAAGTGTTACAGATTGAGTGATAGAAATCAAAGGTCATTTCCAGATTGAGCCGACATATGCAATTTTTACCGTGAATGCAGTCTCCGCTAACGCAGGAACATTGCCTTTAAAATTTAAACCAAGCTGAATTTCCGCCATATGGATTGAATAGAGACCTTAAATGCTGACATGCATGGTCTAATTTACAAAATACAAAATATACATATTTTGTTGTAAATTGATAGTTTAAGAACAAATAGGCAGCAAGCATTATCACCCTAACACACCTTCTATGAGTAAAGTCGTTTTTAAAAGAAGGAAACAAAGTCAAGATGACCGACACAGTTTTTCAGATGGAGTTGTTGTTATTGACAATGATAATATACTGTACCAAATTCCACAGCATTTGTCATTTAGGAGACCAGAGTTGTCAATAACATACATTAGATAACACTGTAGCCTATACAGTACATTCCATACATTCCAACTTTACAGACAGACAACGTTTTATATGCTTTTGAAACATGTGAAGCCAACCAGAGCTCATGTTGAGGTGGTCTGACTGAAAAATATACATTTATGAAAAATATAATATTTAATCTGATTAAAGTTTTGAAATGGTGCTTTCATCTCCAGAGGTTTGATTAAGACTTTTGATCATATGACAGTAAAATATAATTAGTTAACAGCACCATACATATTTCATAATCTCCTAACGTTTAAAATAATTTGCCATTAAAAGCATCTTGTTAAAACTCAGTACAGTGCTCTACCAGAATGTGCAAGGATAAGTAGTGCTTTTTAAAAATGAAGAGTGACCTGCTGTGGCTAAAACAAGAAGTGCGCTCAAAAGTTGGGCAATGGGTCTTGGAATAATAGTTTGCATTTGGAGTCTATTTAATATATTCATTCTATAACATAGAACAGTTCCAAGGCTTTACAGTCAGTAAGTTCTGGTAGTTCTACGTGGAACCCAAAGGGGTTCTACCTGGATCCAAAATGGAACCAAAAAGGGTTCTACTATGGAGACAGTTGAAGAAGCCTTTTTTTCTAAGAGCGTAATATTCAATACAGTTTCACCTCTAGAAGCTGATTAAAACTGTCCGAAAGCTGAGGGTAGTCTCTGATAGAAGAAAGCTTTCAATTGCTATCCCACAAAACAAAAGCTATCCCACAAAACATTTTTGAATCATTAATGACCTCAGCTTTTCCCAAGGTAAAATCGACCAATAGAATGCTCTCACAGAGATGGTACATTTTCAGACCCATCCCTGAACACCTCTAGTGGTTTCAACATCTTCCAGAGAGTTCTCCTGGTTAATATTAATTTATAATACATACATACATTACATATATACAGAGATAGATTAGATAGGACTGTGAGTTGTGAGTGGTTCAGCCCATTGCCATGACGACAGCAACAACAGTCCCTTGGAGCATGACAACGGCTGCATCTGAAATGACACCCTATTCCCTATATAGTGCATTACTGTTGACCATCAGTGCACTATATAGGGAAAAGGGTGCCATTTTGGACGCATCCAAAGTCTTTGCTGCTCAATAATCGCTGTGCGAGGAGCAGCAGAGGTGGTTTGATGGGTCACCAAAACAACAAGCCCAAGCCTCGGCCGACAGTTATCAACCTAACCACTAGCCTCTCGGTTCCCCTGTCCGACTCATTAAATAGAAAAAATGCCCATAAATTAATCATTCATAATTGTCCTGTTTTATAAAGGTCAATCAACCTCAAGAAAAATAACTTCCGGTATGAGAATTATTTGGAAAACAAATATTAGTCTTACGCAGCCAGACTTTAGAGACACACCTGTCTGGTTCCAGGGGCAATCTGGGATTGATCCATCCATTTGACGTTTAGATTAATGATAGACACTGGGGCTCCCGAGTGGCGCTGTGGTCTAAGGCACTACATCTCAGTGCAAGAGGTGTCACTACAGTCCCTGGTTGGAATCCAGGCTGTATCACATCTGGCTGTGATTGGGAGTCCCATAGGGTGGAGCACAATTGGCCCTGCGTCGCCCAGGTTTGGCCGGGGTATACAGTCATTGTAAATAAGAATTTGTTCTTAACTAACTTGCCTAGTTAAATAATGTAAAAAATCCAGGTCATATGACATGATTAACCAAAACACAGGGCCCTACTCATTAAGCCATAAGTTATATTCTTAAATTATAGGGCACGTTCCTCTGCCCAGGTGATGCTGACGCTGGTCAGGTCTTACGCCTGGATAGGTATTTTACGTATCAGCTAACCACATCATACGGTATAGCAACCTGTCAGTTGATGACAAGGTCGATGACGTGGCACACAACCATTAGTTGATTCATGCAACGTCAGAGCAGGGGAATGGACCATATACTTGAGTTTAGTTCAACTGTCTTACCCATCAGAGGGGTATATTATACAGCATGTTTAATGAGTTAGCCAGCCAGTTAACTTGCCCAAATATTCTGAAATAACACATTTTTTGGGGAAAGATAAGCTTGAAATGGACACTGTTTAATTGACTCATTGAACCAGAAAATCTAAAGTTATTTCAGTTTTTTTAATCAGTTAGCTGAACCTAAAGCTTCTTTAACTTTAACTAATTGTTCATGGTCCATTGAATCTTCCTCCACCTGACTGGTGATTACGAGAGGTGGAAAAATGACCCTCTCCTTGGCATTACAATGCTTCAACTGCCAATTAGGTTGAAGAGGTGGGTTGTGCAGAGCCATCAAACTACCCAACCAGTAGCACTCTGCAGCAATGTGGTTGTTCATCTCTGGGTACCCAAAATATCTGATGGGTACTCTGGAGAGTTGATCCTGTGGAAGAGAATGTAACATTTTTATTTTTATAATGCATTTCGGGGCAACATTTTCTGTCCACAAAACACTGATCTATGAAATCATCTTAACACTTACAATATTATAGTAGAAATCATATTGTGACTTTCCTTTTACGATGTCCATGAGAAAGGGATGATTATTCAAGCAGATGAATGTAAACAGCAGTAAAATGTGTTTCACACTAATTGCTAGATGTAATATTCCAAACTTGTGTTCCATCCATTTTAAATGTTCCCATCATCTTGCCGTAACATGCAGAGAGCTGCTTTGTGGTCAGGGTGCCCAGGTTGATGTAATCAGAATTACAAATTAAATTGCAGTAATTGTCTTTAACTTTACCTTAACAACATCAGCTTTCTGGCTGTAGAACAATGCCATTTGAAGATTCCGGACTGCTACTTGCATATATTCTGAAACCTTAAGGAAACGAAAAACATTTCTCAAACCATAAATAAGATACTGTGACAAAACTGATAACTAACCTGCAAACATGGTCTGTACCCTTGATGTGTGCATTAATGTGGGAAGTAAGCACGTGACCAGGTGTTGAATGCATGTACTTCAGGAGACAGCAACCTTATAGTGACGAAAATACAGTAAATGTATACTAAAAGGGAAAAAAAATACAAACAGACATGCCCAAACGAAATATTCCAAACCAAAACAAAAGGCTTCATGGCCACTAAGACTCCAGCATCCTCACGGCTCTGCAGCTGCCACACTGATTCACAATCACCTCATTGTCTTTACCTGTGTGCTTATCAAGGCTTAATGTTTTTACGAAACCGATTACCTAGCCCGCTAATATTGTTGCACTCGCTAAGTCTAGAGCTCTTTGGCCTTGTTACATGGTCTTTAACAAATGCCACGTTCACATGCTATCGGAAACTCAGAACCTCGACCTAAAATGAATGTAAGTTATTTGTGTAGAGCTTCCTATTGGTTGGTTCTGATACTTCCCAAGTTGCAAAATCGGGATCATCTTTCTACAATTAGTTAGCAAGTCTGACATTTCCTAGTTTCCTAATTCCGACTTGCATATGAACGCGGCAAAATCAAGCCAATCTTGATTGAGTTAAGAGTAACTGAAATCACTATTTGTTCAGTATAAAAGCTAATCAAATGCACTCTGTATATAGATTTTCTATTGTGTTTTTGACTGTTTGTTTACTGTGTAACTCTGTGTTGTTTTTTGTCGCACTGCTTTGCTTTGTCTTGGCCAGGTCGCAGTTGTAAATGAGAACTTGTTCTCAACTGACCTACCTGGTTAAATAAAGGTGAAATAAAATAAAAAATAAAAAAATCTCATATGATTGTTACTTTGGAAAATTTTTCTAATAAATAATTCAAACAGCTTTTATGAATTGATCAAGTTCTCTGCATTGACAACATTCATGAATTCAGCTTGACTGACAGACCATTCACTGTACAGCTGCTGCTAATGTTAGCTACAGTTCAAGACAATTACTTTTCACCGGTCATCCCATATACAGTTCCTAGTGAAAGTCTACACACCCATTTGCTATCTTAAAATTAAATATACAAATTGATTAAATTAAATTGTATTCCTACTGATGTACACAACCTACTCCACATTTCCAAAGTGCAATAAAAATTATGGAAAATAAAAACAAAGATGTATTGATTGCATATGTCTTCACACCCCAGAGTTAATACTTGGTGGAAGCACCCTTGACAGCCAACATATATTCATTGTTTTTGTCAAAATTGCTCAAGCTCAGTAAATTTGGTCGGGAGTAATTGATGTATACCAATACTCAAACGTTGTCTATGATTTTCAAACAGATTTAAGTCTGGACTGAGACTAGACCATTCAACACTCAACGCCTATTGGAATTAATATATGGGTAATTGACCCGATTCAAAAAATAAAACTATCCCAGTTATGTATTCAGAAGACAGAGGCAGGGTTTCCTCTAACGTTTTATCAGGACATTGCTCATTTCATGTTTCTTTTGATCCTGACTCCCCAGTCTCATGTTACGCCAGCTCCAGCCTGTCAGCTAACCTCAGCCCCAGCCTGTCAGCTAACCTCAGCCCCAGCCTGTCAGCTACCCTCAGCCCCGGCCTGCCAGCTAACCTCAGCCCCGGCCTGCCAGCTAACCTCAGCCCCAGCCTGAGCCACGAGTCCCATCCTGCCACCAAAGGTACCCCTCCAGTGGCCAGTGCGCCATGCCCCTAGAGCGATCCCCCGACAATGACCAGCTTGTCATGCCCCCGAACACTCCATGTCCAATGGCCTTCGCCCTTCCCCCAAGCTCACCCAAGCGAACCAGATCGCCCCATATCACCCCCCCCCCCCCCCCCCCCGAGTCCACTCTGCCCCCCGAGCCTAGATGGCCAGTCTGGCCCCCGTACCCAGAGGCCATTGTAGGGTTTAGCAACACCGCTCTATTCTCTCCACTTCTATGTCCCTAGGACCCATCCCTCAGCTGTATGAAGACAGGTGTTGTTCTTCAAGTCCCAGAACCTTTTTTTTTATGGATAGTTTAGAAAAATTTATTTTTGCTTATTTTTCACTTATCTAGGGTGTTCTTGTTTTGTTTAGCAAAACAACAGCAATCATGTAGACAACAATGCAGCAATTCTAGTGGAAATGTATAATTTCATTCAAAAGCATGGTAAACAACAACCTTAAAAATCGAAAATAAAATAAACTTCAAAAAATTTAATTACAGTATATCACTCCAAGATGATGTACCTTTTTTGTGCATTGTTGTTTGGTGCGATCCAATAAAAACAGTTGTTTCATGTCCTTTTTTTTCCTCTCCATATCACCCCATGCCAACTGGAAAGTGGCCTATCAAGATACAATAAAATGATATCCACAAAAATCACAAACATTATTCTATCTCAGCTTGAATAAACTTTGTGCTATATAACAAGAAAAACGTCATTCAGACACATTGTTTTACATCTGGCATGAACCACAATCAAATGGATGTAAAGCATTTTTAAATGTTACCAGGTGTATTACCTCCATCAAGTATTCTGCTTGGAATGGGTCATAACCCTGTGACTTGATTGCTTCCTTGATCTTTGGCCATTCAAGAAGTTGCAGTTTATCATACATCTTTCTGAGTTGTGTTTCTCTGCAGGGGTCGGTGATGTCTTTAGAAAAATCTCCTCTGCTATCTATCTCAGGGGACAATTCACTTGCCATTCTAGATTAAGTTGAAGTAAAAAGGTAAAATATTTAGGCTTCATGAAAGAGTCGAGCTGAAAGCCAATAAACTATTTAGTTTACCTATAGCACTTAACTGTCACCCTATATAATTTTTTGAACTATTATATATACATTCAATTCATTTCTTAAACTTTTAGAATGTTCATGTCTCTCTGAACATCCATTAACTATTACCGCTGCTTCAAATTCTCAATGAATACAAATTCTACAATGCCCTCTGAATATCCATGAATTAGGCTACTATTCCAAATGACCAAATGGTTGTATAGTTCTGAATACTATACCTCTGTTTGAAGAAATCATGTTCCTTTCGTTGTGCTTCAAGATCCGATCTGGGATCAGAAAATGTAAAGAAAATTAGATCTACAGTATGCAGTGGTTTTGTGGTGCACATGTCATTGACCTGCCATCCATTCAGGTAACCACATCATATTCAGTCTGTAGAGTATAGGCTACTATAAAACCCCAAACAAACAAGTTCTCAAGATTAGGGATGGGCGTATGAAAGAATGTCTTGTTTGAGTACACTCAGGGCCGGCCCTAGCTATAAAGTGGGTCCCCCACCTCGCAGGTAAAACTTTTGGTGGTTCCCCTCTTGTTGGTAGAGAGATTTTTTTGTACATTTCCTATAATTCTATCCATTTTGCCATGAGGCAAAGAGAAAATGTTGTGGTTTTAAAGAAAATTGGGGGGGTTGGGGGCTCGCTAGCAGCTGGGTGCCCTAAGCAACCCTTTATATAGCTTATGCCCAGGGCCGGCCCTGAGTACACTCATAAAAATTATATTTAGTACTCGAGTACTCACTCACATGTTCAGTTTTAAATTTAAAATGGCCTGAAGATAAATAGTTTGTGGTAAGCAATCAGCTCACACACAACTGAAAGCGAAATGTAACATGTTTTCAATGCACTTGACATTCTCCACAAAGGATAAATATATCTTACAGTTTGAGTAATCGATTTGAAAACAAACCTTAGATCCAATATTGAAGGAAGAATACTCAGTTTAAACATAGAGCCTGCATCCCAAACAGCAAAGTATTACCTATTTAGTGCACTAGTTTTGATCCAGGTCCCATAGGGCTCTGGTTAACAGTAGTGCACTAGGAAATAGGATGCCATTGGGTCACAACCATAGAAAATGTAAATATTAAAGCGGTTAGTATTATTTAGTATCAGAGTAGTATTTACCTCGCTTTGCCAAGCTCTGATTTGAAAAAATCTTCCATCCCAGCAATACTGTGTTAGGAGCAAAGTCAACAATCATCAGTATTTGATGAGCACAAGAAATAAGAAATACATTGGTGAAGTACAGTTTGAAACACTAATGCTTGGTTTACACTCCAACAAGCATTCTATTTACATTGGTGATGTCTGAAACACTAATGCTTGGTTTACACTCCAACAAGCATTCTATTTACATTGGTGATGTCTGAAACACTAATGCTTGGTTTACACTCCAACAAGCATTCTATTTACATTGGTGATGTCTGAAACACTAATGCTTGGTTTACACTCCAACAAGCATTCTATTTACATTGGTGATGTCTGAAACACTAATGCTTGGTTTACACTCCAACAAGCATTCTATTTACATTGGAGAAGTCTGAAACCCTAATGCTTGGTTTACACTCCAACAAGCATTCTATTTGGCAATGCCTTACTGAACCAAATTTTGTCTTTCAGGCAATTCTATGGTAAAAGAGTGACACAGACTCATATTTTTCACTTTGAAATAAATGTCAAACAAAATCCAATGACCACAAAGTTTTGTGCTTTGTGCTGACATTCCGTTACCAAACTTTGTATCGCCACTGTTCTTCAAGTAAATGTGTTTTTCTAAAATGTTCAATGGAATTTCTTAAAAGTAGTCCTTGTGCATAGAATTGTATGGTGTGTTTAACTTAATAAACATTGATTTTTGTTTGACATTAATTAGAATTTGAAAATATGAGTCACGGTGTCACTCACTCTGTTACCATGGAATTGCTCTGAATTCTCAGTGCGGAGCCCTCCATGAAGCGTGTTGTGGAGCTTCTACAGAGTATACCTAGTGGAGTGTAAATCCAGCATAACAGCTGCGTTAACTTAATGCATTATGTAACATTAAGTTATTACATTTGATTTATCAAAAAAAGTTAAATGAATTTTCTGTACATCTCTCTAAATTGTGCCAGATTATGTAGTGTGGTTAAATTATATAACCTGTGTTCAATTGAATACAAATGTAATGACACCTTTGTTTATACTCTTGGTCCTTTTTCTCATGTTTCTTTCGTTCTGCTTCAAGATCTGATCTGTGATGAAAACATGTAACGAAAATTAGATCTACAGTATGCAGTGGTTTTGTGGTGCACATGTCATTGACCTGCCATCCATCCAGGTAACCACATCATATTCAGTCTGTAGAGTATAGGCTACTATAAAACCCCAAACAAACAAGTTCTAAAGACGAGGGATGGGCGTCTGAAAGAATATCTTGTTAGAGAACAGTACACTCGTGAAAATTATATTTAGTACTCGAGTACTCACTCACATGTTCAGTTTTAAATGTAAAATGGCCTGAAGATAAATAGTTTGTGGTAAGCTATCAGCTCACACACCACTGAAAGCGAAATTCTACGTATTTTCACTGCACTTGACATTCTCCATAAATGATAATCACATTTTACAGTTTGAGTAATCGATTTGAAAACAAACCTTAGATCCAATATTGAAGCAAGAATACTCAGTTTAAACATAGAGCCTGCATCCCAAACAGCAAAGTATTACCTATTTAGTGCACTAGTTTTGATCCAGGTCCCATAGGGCTCTGGTTAACAGTAGTGCACTAGGAAATAGGATGCCATTGGGTCGCAACCATAGAAAATGTAAATATTAAAGCAGTTAGTATTATTTAGTATCAGAGTAGTATTTACCTCGCTTTGCCAAGCTCTGATTTGTAAAACTTGTGCATCCCAGAAAAACTGTGTTAAAAGCAAAGTCAACAATCATCAGTATTTGATGAGCACAAGAAATAAGAAATACATTGGTGAAGTACAGTTTGAAACACTAATGCTTGGTTTACACTCCAACAAGCATTCTATTTACATTGGTGATGTCTGAAACACTAATGCTTGGTTTACACTCCAACAAGCATTCTATTTACATTGGTGATGTCTGAAACACTAATGCTTGGTTTACACTCCAACAAGCATTCTATTTACATTGGTGATGTCTGAAACACTAATGCTTGGTTTACACTTCAACAAGCATTCTCTTTGGCAAAACTTTACTGAAGTACATTTTGGCATGCATGCAATTCCACTGTAAAAGAGAGACACAGACACTCAGATTTTTCACTTTGAAATAAATGTCATATAAAAAACAATGAATACATAATGTTGTGCTGCTTTGTGCTGGTATTCTATTACCAAACTTTGCATCTCCACTGTTCTTCAAGTAAATGTGTTTTTCTAAAATTATTATTTGAAATTGATGAAATTAGTACTTGTGCATAGAATTGTATGGTTTGTTTAACATTGCAATCATTGTTTGTTGTTTGACATAGATTTTAATGTGAAAACTTTGAGTCTCAGTTTGGAGTATAAATCCAGACTAACAGCTGCGTTAACTTAATGCGAAATGTAACATTACATTTTTACATTTGATTCACAAAAAAAGTTCTCAATGAATTTTCAGTATATCTCTCTAAATTGTGCCAAATTATGTAGTGTGGTTAAATTATATAACCTGTGTTCAATTGAATACAAATGCAATGACACCTTTGTTTATACTCTTGGTCCTTTTTCTCATGTTTCTTTTGTTCTGCTTCAAGATCTGATCTGTGATAAAAACATGTAAAGAAAATTAGATCTACAGTATGCAGTGGTTTTGTGGTGCACATGTCATTGACCTGCCATCCATCCAGGTAACCACATCATATTCAGTCTGTAGAGTATAGGCTACTATAAAACCCCAAACAAACAAGTTCTAAAGACGAGGGATGGGCGTCTGAAAGAATATCTTGTTAGAGAACAGTACACTCGTGAAAATTATATTTAGTACTCGAGTACTCACTCACATGTTCAGTTTTAAATGTAAAATGGCCTGAAGATAAATAGTTTGTGGTAAGCTATCAGCTCACACACCACTGAAAGCGAAATTCTACGTATTTTCACTGCACTTGACATTCTCCATAAATGATAATCACATTTTACAGTTTGAGTAATCGATTTGAAAACAAACCTTAGATCCAATATTGAAGCAAGAATACTCAGTTTAAACATAGAGCCTGCATCCCAAACAGCAAAGTATTACCTATTTAGTGCACTAGTTTTGATCCAGGTCCCATAGGGCTCTGGTTAACAGTAGTGCACTAGGAAATAGGATGCCATTGGGTCGCAACCATAGAAAATGTAAATATTAAAGCAGTTAGTATTATTTAGTATCAGAGTAGTATTTACCTCGCTTTGCCAAGCTCTGATTTGTAAAACTTGTGCATCCCAGAAAAACTGTGTTAAAAGCAAAGTCAACAATCATCAGTATTTGATGAGCACAAGAAATAAGAAATACATTGGTGAAGTACAGTTTGAAACACTAATGCTTGGTTTACACTCCAACAAGCATTCTATTTACATTGGTGATGTCTGAAACACTAATGCTTGGTTTACACTCCAACAAACATTCTATTTACATTGGTGATGTCTGAAACACTAATGCTTGGTTTACACTCCAACAAGCATTCTATTTACATTGGTGATGTCTGAAACACTAATGCTTGGTTTACACTCCAACAAGCATTCTATTTACATTGGTGATGTCTGAAACACTAATGCTTGGTTTACACTACAACAAGCATTCTATTTACATTGGTTAAGTACAGTTTGGCATGCATAAAATTCCACTGTAAAAGTGTGACACACTCAGATATTTCAATTTGAGATGTGTGTGTGTGTGTAACTGATATTTGGATTAGAGAGATCATGTTGGTGTCATTAGAAGGCTAGCAGTCTCCTCTTTCCAGTGCTGTATACAACTCCAAATGTGTTCTGGGGTCAATATGACTGATTATGATAGAGCACGTCAGAGATATTAAATATTGAGTGAATCTGATCTGAGTCGTGGTTCATGAGATAAAGATTTTTTAAGTATGTTAATTAAGATATCAATGTTCAATGTTACGGTAAACCTGTAGATTTCCCAGTAAATCTATGGATTCCCCATCACACTGGTAAATCTACAGATTCCCTGTCTCATTGGAAAATCTATACTGTGGCTAAATACACATATTTCTGTTGATGTGTTGGTTAAAATTATTGAATTCAATTTCTGTTGGCACTACTATCACTCCGTACTGACTCCCTTGGAACAAAACCAACGGTGGATTGTAGTCACTCCTTGTCCATAGGCTGCTTTCAAGGTAAGGAAACAAATATCTGAATATGGTAAATCACTGAAATATCCCTTTAACATTGTAGAAACATTGTAAGGTATTATCATTTACCTGAAGTCATTGAGCTGGGATTCATAACGGTTTTCCATCCCATCCATACTGTATTCACATAAATAAGTAACAATTTATTCAATAATTTAATGTATTTGTTAATCCAGTAGATGTACATTAGTGGTGACTGACACACTACTAACAGATGCATAAGAATTGTGTTACATCAAAGCAGTTATTAGGCTACTTAAGCTTTCTGTTTGTTTTCACACCTCAGACACTGCAGTTCAGCAGAGCTTGTGAGTGGTCGATGACTATGTCAAAATAGAGGTGTTCTAATAGATGAGTTTCAGTAAATGTGTCCATCTGTCGTTTACCTTTTTTTGATTCTGAAAATGTACATGTAAATCAAATTCCTCACAAAGGACAAATTGCAGTCCATGTGGTGGTAAATCACCAATGCTAGCTTTACACTTCTTTAAAAAAACAAACCAAGAAGAAAATTAACTACTTTGAAATGGAGATAGCCTTAATGGTGTTGCCCATGCTGTCACAGACATGATACTGGCACAGATACACCGGCAATCATTGTTTTAACATATGTAGACACTGGTATAGTGCTGGAGGTAATGATTAAGGTATAAAAAAATGAAAATATTAATCCTGATCACTTCAAGTCATCAGGCTGGGTTTCATAATTGTTTTCAGTATAACAGATGTACATTTGTGGTACTTGACAGACCTTTTAACAGTTTCATGAATTTAATTACATTTGTTTAGAATTACTTACTCTTGCTCTTTCTTCTCGCACATCTGACACTGTAGTTTCAAGTCATTACTGTCAAAATAGAACATTTCATATTCGTATTTAGAATTAGTTAAACATGTCTGTCTACAATGCATCTGTTCCACTTGTTATAATATAATATAATAATATAATAATTCCACAAATTATTAAAAACACATAATTTAAATTATTTTATTGTATATATTTAACATATGATGAAAATGAACTTAAATCCTTTAAAGTTTCCAAAATTCTAGAAATATTGTTTAGAAAGTTATGCTCAACAGCATGATTCAAAACTCAAAACGTAATTTTTAATTGACTGAATACAACAAATTCCCCAATCACTTGTTCACAGAAGTGAATTACTTTTTCATTTTGAATACACATTCAAATCGAAGTTTCAATGTAATACTCTCATTTTGATATGTTTGTCTTGTGATTACTTACAAGACATTTAACTTCTGGAAGAAATGGAATCTATATTTGAACCAATTGGATAAAACTTAGTTGGAAGATGTGTAATTCAATTAAGTCTCTGCCTGTCTGTTTTATGTTCATGTGTGCGTTTTTGACTAAAAAATAAGTTGACTATATTTGTTGATTGTAGTCATCAATAGACATCAATTTACTTTGGAAGGTAAAGCAACTTTTATTACATTTTTATTTCATGTTAATTGTTGTATTTTTTCGTGACTGTGTACATGCTAAAATTGACAAATGAATTTCCCTCAGGGATTAATAAAGTATTTGTTATCTTATCAATTTTACTAAATAATATATGAGTGTGGCTGTAAATACAACATCATTAATCAGAGAATGCGCTTCAGCAGGACAACGTGAAAATAGTTACTACAGTATAGCTTTGTTCACAAAGTCAACCTACGAACAAAATTCACCATATATATTTTTTTTATATATGATTATTTCTGGACAGTCCACACTAACTTTTATATGTGACATGTTTTCCCATTGCAGGAGCTGACTCAGCGAGGATGGCGAGGCAGTGGAAAGATTTGCAATGCGAAGCCAGGCTACTTGCAAGTCGTAGTGCAACCAATGCGATTTGGACAGTGAAGGACGCTGGCTGACTAGTTCTGCAAGCTACTCCCAAGGAGAGCAACCTCTGTCATCTGGAGGACTATTTAAATATGTTATTGTTTTGTTCTTTGCACTATTGTTTAATTATTTTGTCCATGTGATGTTTATTACAATCCAGCTTTTAGCTTTGAATGTGTAACATGTTTGATGTTTTTGAAGAGGACCACGATGGAAATAACTTTGTTGTGTTATCCTCCACCTATTTTTTTTATGGTTTTTTGGTTGTTTTGTGTTTTTAAATAAAAACTGATGTTGCCTTTGAAATTAGATTAAAAGATTAAATGCTTATTTCCTGTTACTGTTTCTTAAAATTTGGGTGTGAGTGATTATAATATGTTAAAGGCAGGTCATATGCAAAACACCTAGCCCAGGTATACCAGTCTGTTTGTGCCTTCATGCCACTCCATGTCATGCCACACATGATAGGTTGTCATTTGGCTTAACAAAGAGTTGAAATGATAGCACAAACAGATCTAGGAGCAGGCAACAACAACAACAAATTGCCATAGCAAAACATATCTGATCTAAGGCTGCATCTGACGCTGTTTACTCAGGCAGCCCAATACTGATATTTGTCCCCACTAATTGGTCTTTTGACCAATCATATCAACCTTTCACATTTTTTTATTTATTTATTTAACCTTTAATAAACTAGACAAGTCAAATTCTTATTTACAATGACGGCCTACACCGGCCAAACCTGGACGATGCTGGGCCATTTGCGCGCCGCCCTATGGGACTCCCAATCACGGCCGGATGTGATACAGCCTCGATGTATGAACCAGAGACTGTAGTGACACCTCTTGCACTGAGATGCAGTGCCTTAGACCACAGCACCACTCAGGAGCCCAATAATTGTCCAAAAGATCAGAAATGGGCACAATGAGGTCGTATATGGAGCATCAGAATTGAATAAAAATTGAGATTCACATTTGGATAGATTGGAATTCGAAGGCTGTGTTTAAACAGGCAGACTAATTCTGACATATATATATATATATCATTGCTTATTCTAAGGATACTAAAACTACAGTATGACACTGACGTCTTTCTCAACATACTCACAACCTTACATTGAAAATAAAATTATGAAAATTTGGTTAGCATTAAACTTTAAACAAATAAATAATTGTCACATTACAGTATATCCTAATGGTGTATGAATCATGAATTAATCTACTATTCCCTTCAATCAGAACAGTGAAATATAATTTATGAAAATATTCTTGCATTTTTTGTTCTTGGGTTAAGTTAAAATGGTGAAGCTTTCATTATAGTTTATATTGATGATTAAACCAAATGTTCTCATGGTATTTGCACAATAAATGTTTATTCTGCATGAATGATTCTGATTCTAAAGATGTGTTCAAAGAAAATCTATACAGAATGAAAAGTTTTGAACATTAGAACATTGTTTAAATACATTCCCTGGCCACCTAACACGAACATTAGAGGAATGCTCTAGTAGCTTTGTTACTAGAGTGTCAGCAGTGTTTGTTTTGTGGGAAGGGTTTTGAAAATAGACCACAAACATTTGAAATTAATACCAAAGCGATTTTAAAAATGTAACAACATATTTACTATTCAGATATAAATAAATGAATTGAGAAATTGAAAAATAAACAGCAGGTAGATGGAGATACTACTTACATGTTGGCAGTCAATCTCTCCAAGTCATATTTTATCGATTCATAACATGCACACTGGTGATAGCTTATGTGTGGGGCGTTATCCTACGTTGCTGTGTTTAGTAGTGATACTGTTGTGCTCCTGCTAATAAACGCCTTCACACAAGGGTTGGGCTTCTCGAGAATTGAAAGTGAAAGCCGACCTTTTAGCTATAAATACAACCGGTTGTCATCATAAGGTTTAGAGCAGCTGAGAATAAGTCATTGGTAAATACATACAGTACATCTTGGTTTTCAAATAGGTGGGTGGTTTCTTATCGCCATTGACTTTGGCACAGCATACAGTGGCTATGCCTTCTGTGTATCATCTGAAAATTCAGAACCAAGACCCAGGGTTCCAAAGGGGGGACAGGAGCATGGTGACTCCCACCTACATTTTGTTTGATAAACACGAAGAATTTCAAAAGTTTGGCTATAATGCTAAAACGGCATACACAAAAATGCATGGAGCTGACGCACAGAAACATTTCTTTTTGAAAACTCCAAATGTAGGTATAGGTGTACCCATAATATTACAAAGTGTGATCATCATTCTTTTAGACGTCCAATCCTAATGGAAATCTCCCCTATCCTGATGATGTGAGTTAAACAGCTCACTTGCACTTGATAGATGCGTTTATAGATGAGTAAGTGAATTTACCATTTCCCAAAAGTTTAGCTCAGTAGTGAATCGAGGATGCCCTGCTTTGCGATCAATTTCATACAGCCAGGGTTTCATTAAATAGGCCTAGGAACAATACTTTTTTGCACATTTAATTAAACTAATGCATTTGACAAAGTTCAACTTCAAATCAATGGCACAAAATGTAAGCAAAAGTATTAATCGTGAACTTTGATTAAATGTAGGCCATTCATACGAAATACATGCACAGCACTTTGTTTTAAGCGTCAACTCTAATGTCCTGTAAAACATAGGGATGCCAGTATGCACGGAACTAGTATTATCAAATCAAATTAAATCACATTGTATTTCTCACATGCGCCGAAAACAACAGGTGTATCACTTACCGTGAAATGTTTACTTATGAGCCCTTAACCAACAATGCAGTTCAAGAAATACAGTTAAGAAAATATTTACCACATAAAAAGTAACACAATAAAATAACAATAAAGAGGCTATTTAGAGTCAATGTGAGGAGACTACTATATACAGGGGTACCAGTACCGAGTCAATGTGAGGAGACTACTATATACAGGGGTACTGGTACAGAGTCAATGTGAGGAGACTACTATATACAGGGGTACTGGTACAGAGTCAATGTGAGGAGACTACTATATACAGGGGTACTGGTACAGAGTCAATGTGAGGAGACTACTATATACAGGGGTACCAGTACAGAGTCAATGTGAGGAGACTACTATATACAGGGGTACTGGTACCGAGTCAATGTGAGGAGACTACTATATACAGGGGTACTGGTACAGAGTCAATGTGAGGAGACTACTATATACAGGGGTACTGGTACAGAGTCAATGTGAGGAGACTACTATATACAGGGGTACTGGTACAGAGTCAATGTGAGGAGACTACTATATACAGGGGGTACCAGTACAGAGTCAATGTGAGGAGACTACTATATACAGGGGTACTGGTACAGAGTCAATGTGAGGAGACTACTATATACAGGGGTACTGGTACAGAGTCAATGTGAGGAGACTACTATATACAGGGGGTACCAGTACCGAGTCAATGTGAGGAGACTACTATATACAGGGGTACTGGTACAGAGTCAATGTGAGGAGACTACTATATACAGGGGTACTGGTACAGAGTCAATGTGAGGAGACTACTATATACAGGGGGTACCAGTACCGAGTCAATGTGAGGAGACTACTATCTACAGGGGGTACCGGTAACGAGTTAATGTGAGGAGACTACTATCTACAGGGGGTACCGGTACCGAGTCAATGTGCGGGGGTACAGGTTAGTCAAGGTAGTTTGTACATGTAGGTAGGGGTAGAGTGACTCTGCATAGATAATAAACAGTGAGTAGCAGCAGTGTAAAAACAAAGGGGGGGGGGTCAATGTAAATAGTCTGGGTAGCCATTTGATTAATTGTTCAGCAGTCTTATGAAGGTAGAAGATGTTAAGGAGCCTTTTGGACCTAGACTTGGCGCTCCGGTACCTCTTGCCGTGCGGTAGCAGAGAGAGCAGTCTATAACGTGGGTGAATGGAGTCTTTTACATTTTGTTGGGCCTTCCTCTGACACCGGCTGGTATATAAGTCCTGGCTGGCAGGAAGCTTGGCCCCAGTGATGTACTGGGCCGTACACAACACCCTCTGTAGCACCTTACGGTCGGATGCCGAGCAGTTGCCATACCAGGCGGTGACTGTTGACAAGAAATTCAAAATGTTCCTCAGAGAAATATTCTCTGATGAACTATGGGATAAGTATGAGAACGATTACGCTCCTGAGATGCAAAAGATTATGTATGACTTTTCTATACTTATGAGGACATAGAAATATCCTGCCCTTACAACTTAGCTAAGCAATACCCCCTCAAAAATTCAGGGAGCTTCCTGGGAGGAGGGGTCAATCAAAATGACAAAAGAAAGAATGCGGTCCTTCTTTGGTGATAGTTTTAAAGGGATTACTGACAGCATCAGACAAGGCTTCAGCATTAACTTCATTCTCTTAGTGGGAGGTTATGCCTCATGTAACATACTGCAGAGTCACATTCAACGGCAGTTTAGTGGTCAATGCAAAGTGCTCTGTTCTACTGATACCCAGGAGGACATTATCAACGGGCCTGTTCTGTTTGGGAAAAACCCCAAGTTTTTTTTTTTACTTATGGAATCGCTGTAGGTGAGAGGTTTGATGAGTCAAAGCACAAACCTGAATGCCAAATATGTTGATGAGTGGGGAATGGATTAGATTGGATCTTTCATTGTTTGAAGTCCTGACACCAGAAAGGATCTGGAATGCAGAGTCAGGTTAGAAATCAAGTTTGGTTTCACAGACAAAGAATCAAAAGAAACTCAGTCAATCAGAATTGACTTTTTGAGGAATAAAAACACTAGAAAATACGGAACAATCCTTATCGTGAAGTGAGCAATACATTACAGCAATATATTACAACAATGCATTACAGCAATACATTACAGCAATGCAATACAGCAATGCAATACAGCAATACATTACAGGAATACATTACGGCAATGCAATATAGCAATACGTTACAGCAATACATTAAAGCAATGCATTATAAAAATACATTACAGCAATACATTATCTTTGTGATGAGTAATGGATGAAGTGGAGCCAGGCGCAGGAGATGAGTGGGTTGGAAAGGTGAAGTTTATTGTAAGTTCTAGACTGGTCCACACAAGTGGAAAACAAAACGAGAGCTAGCTGGACACAACTGTGCCAGTACAAAGAAATACAAGAACGCAGAGAAAACAACTCGCGTAACACAGACGGGCGTAACCCTGGAAACACAAATGGAGGCAACCCGGGAAAAGAACACAAGTAAATAATTACTCTGGAAAATAAGCCTGTGCGTAGACAGGTGTAACCACATTCACAAATGAACAATAACCGACAAAAACATGGGGGAACAGGGAGTACATATAACATAGAGTAATGAGGGAATAAGAACCAGGTGTGTGTAAAGACAAGACTAAACAAAGGGATAATGAATGAGGGAGCGGCAGTGGCTAGAAGGCCGGTGACGAAGAAAGGCTGAAGCATGCCCGAACAAGGGGATGAGGCAGCTCCGGTGGGAGTCGTGACGATATAAATAGCAATACATTATAGACATACATTACAGCAATACATTACAGCAATACATTACAAAAAGACATTACAGTAATATATTACAGCAGTACATAATATAAATACATTACAGAAATACATTACACCAGTACATCAAAAGACTAGATGCATAAAATCAATACAATACAGAGACTTAGGATACTGGAATGTGAGTTATTGTTATATTCAGCTCTTATTATTAGCCATGTTCTTGTTGTGCCAGTGTCTCCTATCCACAGGAATCAAGCCAATGTAACATGTCATACAAGTTCAGTATAGACAAGAATAAATATTCACTTTATCATTATTATGCAAATACTGCATGTGTTAAATATGCAATAAATATGTTCCAGAAGTAATTTGCATATATGAAACGTATAATTAAGTAATTATTTTTTGTGTTTAGACCTCTTACATGAATGAATGCTGTGTTGTTCCTGCACTCTAAAAACATTATTTCAGTTACTTATACTGAGATGTATTTGGCATGTCACAAGATTAATAAACAGATGTGTTCAGTACTTACATTTTTTTAAATGTTGTACTTCCTTCCCAAGCCCTATACTTTATGTGGTTTCTGACCAATACACTTATAAAAACGTTAATATAATAATAAAATGTTAAATTAATATTTACCTGTATTTTGTATCTAGAAATACTGTATCTAGTAAGTGAATATCAGTGGTGTATTTTTAAGCCATGTACCGTATATCAAGACAGCAAATTTGTCAGGATTTGTGATAGGAACCCAAACGCAGACCGGGCAATGTAAGTATATGGTGATATTTATTGAAGAGTGGTAATAGAGAATTGTCGAAGAGGATGTGGTTGAATAGGGAGTTGGTAGGTTGGTGGCTGAGTATCCAGGTAGGTGACAGATAAGTGGTCCGTGATTGTTCGAATCCGTATCCTAGGTGAGTGGGGGAAGAGGTGAGTAGGATGCGGCGTGATGATGGGTATATCCAGGCAGGATTCCTAAACAGAGTACAGACGGAATTACTGAGCAGGGTATAATACGACAAGGCAACTTTAACAACTGGTACAATATAAATAACTCAGATGGCTGGTACGCAGATACACATACTAGGTGACTTAACGATCCGGCGGGGACTGGATGTCAGGTCGTCTCTTAAATAGTGATGACCGCAGATCTGGAACAGGTGTGTAGTGCTCAGGAATAACATGACAGGCTCCGGATGAATGTAGCCCCGCCCACTCATCAGTAACCAGGCAACTGACCCCGGTACCATGAGACGGACAATAACCAAACAAGACAGACACAAACACAGACTCAGGGAACAGGGATCGTGACAGTACCCTCCCCCCGACGGACGCCTCCGGGCGGACCACCTGGAGCCCCAGGCTGACGGCGGTAGAACTCACGAATCAGGCCCGCATCCAGGATCTGGCGTTGGGGAATCCAGCACCTCTCTTCAGGACCATAACCCTCCCAGTCCACTAGGTACTGGAACCCCCGACCCCGGCGTCGAGAGTCCAAAATTCGTCGCACCGTGTAGGCGGGGCTACCATCAATGATGCGGGGAGGAGGAGGTCGAGGTGGCGGAGGTAGAAGAGGGCTGAGGCGAACCGGTTTAATGCAGGACACGTGGAAAGCAGGATGAACTCTGAGGGTACGAGGAAGTTTTAATCGGACCACCGCAGGGTTGATTACCTTCTCTACCACGAACGGGCCGATGTGTCTGGGGGACAGTTTTCGAGAATCAGTCTTAAGGGGCAGATTCTTGGTGGATAACCATACCTTATCTCCTACGGTGTAGGATGGAGCAGGTGCACGGTGACGGTTAGCTTGGTGTTGGTATTGGCCGGAAGCCCTGAGTAGTGCCTCCCGGGCACGATGCCAGGTCCGATGGCATCGACGGATGTGGTTTTGGACGGATGGCACGGACAGATCCCTCTCCTGGGACGGAAACAGGGGAGGTTGGTAGCCGTAGAGGCATTGAAATGGGGACATACCTGTGGCTGATGTGGTGAGTGTGTTGTGGGCGTACTCCACCCAGGGAAGCTGAGAGGACCAGGATGTGGGATTGGATGAGGACATGCACCGTAAGGTCGTCTCCATCTTCTGGTTAGCCCTCTCCGCCTGACCATTGGTCTGAGGGTGGAATCCAGAAGACAAACTCACGGTTGCACCAATGGCTAAACAGAAATCCCTCCACACAGCTGATGTAAACTGGGGACCACGGTCGGACACGACGTCACAAGGAAGACCGTGGACATGGAATACCTCCTTGACCAGCAGGGCCGCCATCTCTTTGGCTGAGGGGAGCTTAGGTAAGGGAATGAAGTGAGCAAATTTGCTAAAACGATCAACCACGGTAAGTATGACTGTGTTACCCTCTGAAGTCGGTAGACCAGTGACAAAATCCAAAGACAGGTGGGACCAGGGGCGACGAGGTATGGGTAGAGGACGCAGGAGACCAGCACTGGGCTGGTTGGAGCCCTTGTTCTGTGCACAGGTAGGACAGGCAGAAACAAAAGTCTTGGTATCCTCTCTCATGGTTGGCCACCAGAACCGTCTCCTAAGAAAGGACATGGTTCGGGCTATACCAGGATGACATGTAAGGTTAGAGGAATGTGCCCACTGCAACACAGCTGATCTGGCAGATTCGGGAACGAAAAGGCAACCCGGTGGACTATTACCTGGACCTGGATTATTCCGGAGAGCAGTCTTAACCTCCTCTTCAACCCTCCACAAAACAGCCCCGAGGATGCAATTCTTAGGTATGATGGTATCAGGTTGTGGACATACTTCCTCCTCCTTGTTGAACACGCGGGACAGAGCATCAGGCTTAATGTTCCGAGAACCGGGTCTGTAGGTTAGGGAAAAATTAAAACGTCCAAAAAATAGAGCCCACCTGGCTTGTCGTGAGTTAAGTCGCTTGGCAGATCGCACATATTCTAGGTTCTTGTGGTCAGTCCAGACCACAAATGGTAGTTCTGCCCCCTCCAACCAATGGCGCCACTCCTCTAAGGCGATCTTGACCGCAAGCAGCTCTCGGTTACCTACATCGTAGTTTATCTCCGCTGGGGACAAACGGCGAGAAAGAAAAGCACAGGGATGAAGCTTACCGTCCTCGATGGACCGTTGAGACAGGACTGCTCCTACTCCCACGTCTGAAGCATCCACTTCGACCACAAACTGCCGGGCAGGATCTGGTTGGGAGAGAATGGGTGCTGAGGTGAACCGTCCTTTAAGATCCAGAAATGCCTGTTCGGCCTCCGGGGTCCATGTGAAGGATCTGGTACTGGAGGTGAGAGTAGTTAATGGTGTAACCACCCGGCTATAGTCACGAATGAACCGTCTGTAGAAATTTGCAAACCCCAAAAACCTCTGCAGCTGTTTTCTGCTGTCTGGCCTCGGCCACTCCAGAACCGCCTCAAGCTTCGCCGGATCCATCCGAACCTGTCCCTCGGAGATGATGTATCCCAAGAAGGAGGTGGTGAGTGCGTGGAATTCACATTTCTCAGCTTTGACATATAACCGGTTCTCAAGCAACCTATGGAGTACCTGTCGAACATGCTGTATGTGTTCAGAGGGATCCTTGGAGAAAATCAAGATATCATCCAGGTATACAAAAACAAATTGACCAATCATGTCCCTCAACACGTCATTGATCAGACACTGGAAAACAGCAGGGGCATTGGTTAGTCCGAATGGCATGACTAAATACTCAAAGTGACCCATGGGTGTGTTGAAGCCTGTCAACCACTCATCCCCTTCCCTGATTCTGACCAAATGGTATGCGTTACGAAGGTCAAGTTTGGTAAAAACAGTTGAACCTTGAAGTGAGTCAAAAGCTGTATTCATCAAGGGCAAAGGGTACTTGTTCTTTACAGTTATATCATTCAATCCCCGATAATCTATGCAAGGTCTAAGGGTTCCATCCTTCTTACCCACAAAGAAAAATCCAGCTCCAAAAGGTGAGGATGAAGGGCGGATGAGACCAGCCGTCAGAGATTCCTTAATATAACTCTCCATAGCCTCCCGTTCCGGTTTAGAGATGCTGTAGAGTCGGGCCTTGGGGTAAGTAGAGCCAGGAATCAACTTAATCTCGCAATCGTAGGGACGATGAGGTGGTAGGGAGAGAGCTCGCTGTTTGCTGAATACCTCACCGATGTCGTGATACTCCACTGGCACCTGGGTCAAGTCAGGAAGCTGAGTGTCCTTTACCTGGCTGCGTATAGATTGTGAACATGCAGATTTCAAACAGTTAGCATGACATGCAGAACTCCAACTGGTTACCTGGCCTGTCCTCCAATCGATGGTGGGATTGTGCCTGACCAGCCAGGTGTGACCTAAAATGAGAGGAATATGAGGAGAGTGGATTATAAGAAAACTGATCTCCTCCGAATGGTTGCCTGACAGTAACAACTGAACCGGTTCAGTTCTAGACGTGACCCGGGCTAGTAACCTGCCATCTAAGGTATTCGCTTCAATGACCTCCTCTAGGATTTCTGTGGAGAGCCCCAGCTGTTTCACCAACTCTGCATCGATGAAACTGTCATCTGCACCTGAATCAATCAATGCTTGAAATTTAAAAAACTGACCTTTAATGGATATAGTAGCGTGGAATAGAGTTCTGGAACGAGAGTAGGGGATATCGGTAGTTTGGCTCGCTAGGATCCTCCCCACGTCTAACGAGCCTGCCGGTTTGCCGGCCTGTGTGGGCAGGACGCCAGATAATGTCCCGGATCACCACAATATAGGCAGCTATTGTTGTCTCTCCGGCGCTGGCGTTCCTTTTCATTAAGGCGAAAACGACCTAGTTGCATGGGTTCAGGATCGGATTCTCTCATCTCTTTAGTCGTCTCCCGTGATGAATGGTTTGGGGAACAATTCGCTCCTCTCTCGGGTCCCGTTGTTCTGATTGGTTGTTGAGTCGTGAGTTCTACTCGTCGCTTCTCTCTCCGGCGCTCCCTACACCTGTTATCCACCCGCATAGCCAACGTGATCAATTCGTCTAAATTACAAGGTTCGGGGTAGGATATTAATTCATCCTTGATTTGTTCACTCAGTCCGTTGGCGAAAACTGCTTGTAGGGATTCTTCATTCCACCCACTCTCCACGGCTAGTGTGCGAAATGTAATTGCATATTCGGCCACGCTGTGTGTTCCCTGGCGCAGTGACATTAATCGCTTGGATGCATCCTTACCACGGACCGGGTGATCAAATAATTTCCTCATCTCATCGGTAAAGGCAAGGTACGAATTAGTAATCGGGTCCTGTTTCTCCCACACTGCAGATGCCCACTTCAAGGCTTCACCACGAAGCAGACCGACCATATATGCAATCTTGGCTCTATCCGTGGCGTAAGTACGGGGCTGTTGTTCAAAAACCAGACCACACTGCATTAGGAACGATCGACAGTGCCCAAGATCCCCATCATACCTTTCAGGAGGGGGTACCCAGGGTTCTCGATCAGTAACAGGACTTGGGGTGGCCTCCGAATGTGCAGGTGTTGGTATAGCGACCGGTGGAACAGTTGGGATGCCGAGTTGGGTCTGAATAGCGGAAATGCTAACCGATAGACCTTGCAGATTCGTCATGATCTCCTGGAGGGCTGAACCATGCTGACCCAGTATGGCTCCCTGGTGTGAAACAGCCTGACGAACATTGTCCAGGTCCGCTGGATTCATGTTATGGCCGGATCGTACTGTCAGGATTTGTGATAGGAACCCAAACGCAGACCGGGCAATGTAAGTATATGGTGATATTTATTGAAGAGTGGTAATAGAGAATTGTTGAAGAGGATGTGGTTGAATAGGGAGTTGGTAGGTTGGTGGCTGAGTATCCAGGTAGGTGACAGATAAGTGGTCCGTGATTGTTCGAATCCGTATCCTAGGTGAGTGGGGGAAGAGGTGAGTAGGATGCGGCGTGATGATGGGTATATCCAGGCAGGATTCCTAAACAGAGTACAGACGGAATTACTGAGCAGGGTATAATACGACAAGGCAACTTTAACAACTGGTACAATATAAATAACTCAGATGGCTGGTACGCAGATACACATACTAGGTGACTTAACGATCCGGCGGGGACTGGATGTCAGGTCGTCTCTTAAATAGTGATGACCGCAGATCTGGAACAGGTGTGTAGTGCTCAGGAATAACATGACAGGCTCCGGATGAATGTAGCCCCGCCCACTCATCAGTAACCAGGCAACTGACCCCGGTACCATGAGACGGACAATAACCAAACAAGACAGACACAAACACAGACTCAGGGAACAGGGATCGTGACAAAATTAACTTGCAGCAAAAGCTAGAGAGCTTATTTAGGTTCCGATGAAGGCCATTGAGGAAGACCAAACGTCATGTTTTTAGAAGTTGTTTAAATAAAGTATCTAGTTTTTAACACTTAAACTGCTTGACCTCGCTACCCCACTTACTAGCCATTTTGACTGTTTTCAGCGACAACAGGTGCTGAAGGTTCCAGACAAGACGAAGTGGAGGCACATTGCTGAAGTGTTCCAAGAGGTTTGATATTTACGTTTTTCTTTAATGGAAAACATTGTCTAATACAGGCACATCCTTCCTAATCAGCATATTTACACGAGAAGCGTCACCGGCCTTTATGTTGGCGCCCCAGCACACCACTTCAAAAAATATGGCACTGGCCACCACATGAGGTTATTTTATTTATTTATTTAACCAGGCAAGTCAGTTAAGAACATATTCTTATTGACAATGACGGCCTACACCGGCCAAACTCTGACGACACTGGTCCAATTGTGTGCCGCCCTATGGGACTCCCAATCACGGCCGGTTGTGATACAACCTGGAATCGAACCAGGGTGTCTGTAGTGACACCTCTAGCACTGAGATGCAGTGCCTTAGACCGCTGGGCCTACATCATTCAGCCAGCTGCTCTCTCTTGCAGAAAGCCTCGCCGCTCACTAGGGTTGATGGCCCCACCCTCTCAGTAGCTCTGTGAAGGCCACTAAGGATGTGGAAAGGTCTAGTTTGGTCCTGTGCCCGCCACTTCGGCCTTGTGTCTTTACCCAAGATGATATTTAAATCCATCTCAAGGCTCCATCCTCTCTCTACTCCTGACTCTCAATAGAGCGCCAGGTAGGGATTTGCCTGGCTCACATGCCATTTACTGGAATACACTCTATGCCGCCTCTGCAGCGTTGTTGGGTGTGCTTGTCATGTAAACACATTCCAACCTCACATTCCAACCTCTAAGGCAGAGCCTGCTTTTCGAGTCTATTCAGACTGATTCCAAGACTGTTAGAAATGACAACCCTATGGGGGTTTGGAGATTCCACCCCCAAGTGCTGGAAAAGGCACTGTTGGAAGACCACCCTGGCTTTGGAGATCATGTCTGCGATACGGGAGTTGGCCATATCCCATAATGTGATACATCGAAATAAGTATTTGAAACAGAACTCAAGGTTACTTTCATAACTCCGGTTCTCTGATAATATGAATTAGATGTATCACCACATTCTCTCCTTGTAGAGCGCAAGGAAGAGAGACATGATGGAGAATAGCCAGTGGGGGCGAGTGGCACCATATAAGGTGATGGGTCAGGTCATAGGTTAGGTTAGGTTTAAATTACAAAGTAAATTTCAATGTGACATGGTTTGAAAAGGATCAGTTCCAAGACTGTTGCAAAACATATGGTGAAAGAAAGGGAACTCTCACTGGCCTATGTTACCACCAATCCAATGATTTTTTTTTTTACTTTAGTACCTAGTACATGTAAGAAGAATGAAGTTAGCTACCTAGACAATTTTTACCTGTTAGCTAGTGATAGTTAGGGATAGGCCTATTTGAAACATCAGCATCTCCTGGCCTCATTTTCCCGCCAAATTCAGTAGCTTGAAAACCCCCCAAAAGCTTGAAAACCCCATTGAAAACCCTATTCGATTTTTAACCAAAGTTAAAACAATACTTAAACTGAACATAATTCATGATGGTTTTTATTTTATTTGAGTTAGTTCTGGTGTAAAAGATCAAAGTTTCAGTAGCATTTTTGTTTTTCAAACGGGTTTGTTCATTATTTTATTTCAGTTTACCAAGTTTCGGTTTTAGTTTACTATAATAACCTTGCTGTGTACTAACTATAAGTCATACTATTTACAACGTACTGTTTAGTTAAAAAATAATAAAAATGTTCTGAGAGATATGAGAAAACGCTGGTTAAATAACAAGAGAGGAGGATTCCCACATCAGTATCTGTTAGGCTGCATTCCATGAGGTTGACAAGTCAGCAGGGTTTGTGGAGCTCTGAATGAGGATGCTTAAAGCTTCACTCCTTCATTTGTGAATACCCTCAAAGACTGGGCCACCCCCTAAAATGTTAACAATGGGGCAACGTGATACATCTGTAGTTCTTAAGTAATGACTCATTGGCAAGATGAGAGTTCATCAAAGCAGCCATCAAGGTCTTACAACATTAAGGCTAATTCAGCACTCTGATTGGTCTGTGCCCACCACCCACACATGATGCTTCTTTCCAACACAGGCATAGTGCTCAGATTAATGAAACACAAAAATCCATGCAAGGTGGAAAGGGATTGTTCTGAGAGATATGAGGAAACAAAGGTTGAATAAAAAGGAAGACTAAAATATATAGTAAAACAGCTGTATCTCCTGATTGGTAGAAGATATTTCTACTATAATTGCTGATTTCAAAAGCAGATAAGTGGACTAAGAATTCATAAGTTCATGTCCAAGTTCTTGGGAAAGTGGTAAAAAAAGCTGAAATTGTTGACTTTTGGTGGATTCTACAATCTTGCATTAGGGCGGCAGGTAGCCTAGCGGTTAGAGCGTTGGACCAGTAAACGAAAGGTTGCTGGTTTGAATACCTGAGCCAACAAGTTGAAAAACCTGTTGATGTGCCCTTGAGCAAGGCACTTAACCCTAATTTGCTCCAGGGGCTGACCCTGTAGGCAGGCTGTCATTGTTCTTAACTGACTTGCTTAGTTAAATATCTGAAATGGATGTTTTAGCCCTAACTGGAGTGACCATCTTGGAACGACCATCTTGGAACGACTAATACAGAGGCCATGTCATTAATACGTCTTGCTAACTACTTACTAAAACAACTTACTGTGTACAAAGCTATTTATAGTTTTGTGTTTTTATATTAGGTTTTAGGTTCAGTTAGTTTTCAGACCTTATTTGCTAGTTTTTATTTAGTTAAAGTTGTATAAAAAAAAATTGATTTTGTAGAAGAGTTAGGGACAGCAAGCATGCTTGGGAGGCTAGGAACCATTTGTGTTGTATAGGTTTTTTTGTGTGTTTTTTGGGGTGTCACTTTTTGCAACTGGAGGGCAGTAATACATAAGGTTATGGGTCAGGTCATAGGTTAGGTTAGGTTTAAATTATAATGTCAATCTTAATGGGACTTGGATTTAAAGTCCAGTTTCGTTGAGGAATGTTGTCTTAGGTCTCTCTTTGGGTAGTGTTGTGTTGTCTCTCTTGTCGTGATGTATGTTTTGTCCTATATTTATATTTTATTTTTATTTATTTGTTTTTAATTTTTAATTCCAGCCCCCGTCCCCGCAGGAGGTCTTTTGCCTTTTGGTAGGCCGTCATTGTAAATAATATTTTTTTCTTAACTGACTTGCGGAGTTAAATAAAGGTTAAAAAAAAGAAAAAAAAAGTAAATACATCAAAACTATGAAATGGCACATATGGAATCATGTAGTAACCCAAAAAATGTTAAACAAATCAAAATATATTTGAGAATTGAGATTCTTCAAAGTAGCCACCCTTTGCCTTGATGACTGCTTTGCATATTCTTGGTATTCTCTCAACCAGCTTTATGAGGTACCTGGAATGCATTTCAATTAACGTGTGCCTTGTTAAAAGTTTATTTGGGGAATTTCTTTCCTTCTTAATGCGTTTGAGCCAATCAGTTGTGACAAAGTAGGGTTGGTATACAGAAGATAGCCCTATTTGGTAAAAAAAACAAGTCCATATTATGGTAAGAACAGCTCAAATAAGCAAAGAGAAACGACAATTCATCATTACTTTAATACATAAAGATCAGTCAATCTGGAAAATTCAAGAACTTTTCTTCAAGTGCAGTCACAAAAACCATTGAGCGCTATGATGAAACTGGCTCTCATGAGGACCCCCACAGGAAAGGAAGACCCAGAGTTACCTCTGCTGCAGAGGATAATATCACTTTTTTGCTTACAACATGATTCCATAGCGTTATTTCATAGTTTTGATGTCTTCACTATTATTCTACAATGTAAAAAATATAAAAAATAAAGAAAAACCCTTGAATGAGTAGGTGTGTCCAAACTTTTGACTGGTACTGTACATATTTATTTACATATGTATAGACTCTGAAAATCCATGCAAAACATTTAGTGAACAATGACTTGTCATTGATCTCTTCATTTCTATAAGGCCAGTGTATATTAATTTTACACATTAAGAACATGATGAGTAAATGTTACAGAATTACTCACTTGAAAGTTAAATTGTCATGAAATGTTTGCGTGAATGTTTTAGCAAAATTGGGTTTTAGGTGTTTTAATGTGTGTGAAAACAATGGAAATAATTTAGCACAAAAGAGTTTTGACATTTGTTTTGAGAGCGTAGAACTTTGTTTCCCACAAAAAATGTAAAGACAAAAAATGTAAAAGACACTTCTACACTCATGCAGTGCCGTATGGCTGAGTAGTACACTCGTGTGTTTGAATAAAGGTACAACAAGGGAAAGTAGCAGATTTTTATGATACATACAATTTTACTACTTATACATTTTTTTCCAGTTGAACCCTGAACACTCAGTGCTGCAACACGCCATTGAATGAATCCCGTCCTGTGTCTGGTCTTGTGGTAAAGAAGGAAACAAAGTCAAGATGACCGACACAGTTTTTCAGATGGAGTTGTTGTTATTGACAATGATAATATACTGTACCAAATTCCACAGCATTTGTCATTTAGGAGATCAGAGTTGTCAATAACATACATTAGATAACACTGTAGCCTATACAGTACATTCCATACATTCCAACTTTACAGACAGACAACGTTTTATATGCTTTTGAAACATGTGAAGCCAACCAGAGTTCATGTCGAGGTGGTCTGACTGAAAAATATACATTTATGAAAAATATAATATTGAATCTGATTAAAGTTTTGAAATGGTGATTTCATCTCCAGAGGTTTGATTAAGACTTTTGATCATATGACAGTAAAATGTAATTAGTTAACAGCACCATACATATTTCATAATCTCCTAACGTTTAAAATAATTTGCCATTAAAAGCATCTTGTTAAAACTCAGTACAGTGCTCTACCAGAATGTGCAAGGATAAGTAGTGCTTTTTAAAAATGAAGAGTGACCTGCTGTGGCTAAAACAAGAAGTGCGCTCAAAAGTTGGGCAATGGGTCTTGGAATAATAGTTTGCATTTGGAGTAGTGGAGAACCATTCTATCTATTTAATATATTCATTCTATAACATAGAACAGTTCCAAGGCTTTACAGTCAGTAAGTTCTGGTAGTTCTACATGGAACCCAAAGGGGTTCTACCTGGATCCAAAATGGAACCAAAAAGGGTTCTACTTGGAACCAAAAAGGGTTCTCCTATGGAGACAGTTGAAGAAGCCTTTTGTCTAAGAGCGTAATATTCAATACAGTTTCACCTCTAGAAGCTGATTAAAACTGTCCGAAAGCTGAGGGTAGTCTCTGATAGAAGAAAGCTTTCAATTGCTATCCCACAAAACAAAAGCTATCCCACAAAACATTTTTGAATCATTAATGACCTCAGCTTTTCCAAAGTTAAAATCGACCAATAGAATGCTCTCACAGAGATGGTACAGACCCATCCCTGAACACCTCTAGTGGTTTCAACATCTTCCAGAGAGTTCTCCTGGTTAATATTAATTTATAATACATACATACAGTACATATTTACAGAGATAGATTAGATAGGACTGTGAGTTGTGAGTGGTTCAGCCCATTGCCATGACGACAGCAGCAACAGTCCCTTGGAGCATGACAACGGCTGCATCTGAAATGACACCCTATTCCCTATATAGTGCATTACTGTTGACCATCGGGCCCTTGTCAAAAATTGTGCACTCTATAGGGAAAAGGGTGCCATTTTGGACAATAATCGCTGTGCGAGGAGCAGCAGAGGTGGTTTGATGGGTCACCAAAACAACAAGCCCAAGCCTCGGCCGACAGTTATCAACCTAACCACTAGCCTCTCGGTTCCCCTGTCCGACTCACTGAGTTGAAAGAATGCCCATAAGTCTCCTGTTTTATAAAGGTCAATCGAACTCAAGAAAAATAACTTCCAGTATGAGAATTACTTGGAAAACAAAGCCAGACTTATTTAGAGACACACCTGTCTGGTTCCACAAGACTAGGCTGGGACATCTGGTTCCCTGTCTGGCTGGTTATAACTCAGTGACTATGTTGGGCCTTCTGGTTCCCTGTCTGGCTGGTTATAACTCAGTGAATATGTTGGGCCTTCTGGTTCCCTGTCTGGCTGGTTATAACTCAGTGACTATGTTGGGCCTTCTGGTTCCCTGTCTGGCTGGCTATAACTCAGTGACTATGTTGGGCCTTCTGGTTCCCTGTCTGGCTGGCTATAACTCAGTGACTAGTCTGGGCCTTCTGGTTCCCTGTCTGGCTGGTTATAACTCAGTGAATATGTTGGGCCTTCTGGTTCCCTGTCTGGCTGGTTATAACTCAGTGACTATGTTGGGCCTTCTGGTTCCCTGTCTGGCTGGTTATAACTCAGTGACTATGTTGGGCCTTCTGGTTCCCTGTCTGGCTGGTTATAACTCAATGACTATGTTGGGCCTTCTGGTTCCCTGTCTGGCTGGTTATAACTCAGTGACTATGTTGGGCCTTCTGGTTCCCTGTCTGGCTGGTTATAACTCAGTGACTAGTCTGGGCCTTCTGGTTCCCTGTCTGGCTGGCTATAACTCAGTGACTAGTCTGGGCCTTCTGGTTCCCTGTCTGGCTGGTTATAACTCAGTGAATATGTTGGGCCTTCTGGTTACCTGTCTGGCTGGTTATAACTCAGTGACTATGTTGGGCCTTCTGGTTCCCTGTCTGGCTGTTTATAACTCAGTGACTATGTTGGGCCTTCTGGTTCCCTGTCTGGCTGGTTATAACTCAGTGAATATGTTGGGCCTTCTGGTTCCCTGTCTGGCTGGTTATAACTCAGTGACTATGTTGGGCCTTCTGGTTCCCTGTCTGGCTGGTTATAACTCAGTGACTAGTCTGGGCCTTCTGGTTCCCTGTCTGGCTGGCTATAACTCAGTGACTAGTCTGGGCCTTCTGGTTCCCTGTCTGGCTGGTTATAACTCAGTGACTAGTCTGGGCCTTCTGGTTCCCTGTCTGGCTGGTTATAACTCAGTGAGGGAAGGGGAGACAGTGAGAGGTCTATACTGTTTGGGTGGTTTGTCAAACCATAAGATGTAAAGGACATGTAAATGCATACAGGCTGTATTAAGATATGAAGACAAAGAACACATCCCCACCTAACATGTTACCATGTCCAACCTACAACAGAACTCCCATTGTAAGATTACTACATGTTGTAAAACAACGGCTCGCTGTCTGTCAGGGCCGGCTGTTGGTAAGGACAGTGCGGGACCTGGAGGTTGTGGTTGGGAGTTGGAACACAGGGGAGGTGGGTTGACTGCGCTGCATTGGTGGTGGGGGTTAGATGTACTGGGTTTAGTCAGTCTCAGATTGACTCTGAGAGTGGTCAATGGTTCCTCTGTGCTGGGAGTGCTCCTTCGGGCCTGTCGCCCTACAGCACAGCCTGGGCTCTTTCCTTGCCCTTCTCCTCCTCTTGTCTCTCCATGGCCTGGATCACAGCTATCTCTTTGGCCTCTTTCTTCTGGTTCCTGGCCTCGAACAGCAGCCTGCATCCCAGGGGACACAGACGTTAGGTTTCAATAGTATGCAGAGGGCTATTGGTTAAAACCGTCCGTGTAAAGAATGGAATATTTACACTTCTGTGATTTTGAGTACAGTGTAATTTTAATGTCTTGGTAATGCATGATGCTTGCAACGTCAGGTTAGTGGGTTCGATTCCCGGGACCACCTGTACATAAAATGTATGCACGCATGACTGTAAGTCACTTTGGATAAAAGATTCTGCTAAATGGCAGATATTATTATATCATTTTATACTGGGAGCTGAAGACGCACCCCCAGAATGCTGTGCAGGTTCAGACAAATGGTTCACACGCTTAGAGAAAGATTACAAGTAGAGAAAGGTTACTGGGAGTAATATAGTGTGCGACTTTCTTTACTATTCCCCAATATTATCATGATGATGTGACCTTACTAGCATTGAAACTATACAGAGATACTATCATAATGACGTAACCTTACTAGCATTGAAACTATACAGAGATACTATCATAATGACGTAACCTTACTAGCATTGAAACTATACAGAGATACTATCATAATGACGTAACCTTACTAGCATTGAAACTATACAGAGATACTATCATAATGACGTAACCTTACTAGCATAGAAACTATACAGAGATACTATCATAATGACGTAACCTTACTAGCATTGAAACTATACAGAGATATTATCATAATGACGTAACCTTACTAGCATTGAAACTATACAGAGATATTATCTTGATGATGTGACCTTAGCATCATTGAAACTATAGAGAGATATTATCATGATGATGTGACCTTAGCATCATTGAAACTATACAGAGATATTATCTTGATGATGTGACCTTAGCATCATTGAAACTATACAGAGATATTATCATGATGATGTGACCTTAGCATCATTGAAACTATACAGAGATATTATCATGATGATGTGACCTTAGCATCATTGAAACTATACAGAGATATTATCATGATGACGTGACCTTAGCATCATTGAAACTATACAGAGATATTATCTTGATGATGTGACCTTAGCATCATTGAAACTATACAGAGATATTATCATGATGATGTGACCTTAGCATCATTGAAACTATACAGAGATATTATCATGATGATGTGACCTTAGCATCATTGAAACTATACAGAGATATTATCATGATGATGTGACCATAATGATGTGACATACCAGGTTATCTCACTTCTTCCTGTCCTTACCTGTTTTTGATGATCCTCTGAACAATGCTATCAGTGGTGAGGCTGTTCATACTGTCCACAGTGTGCAGTATTCCTTTCCTCCTGGGCTCCTGCATTTAGAGAAACACAGTCCACATTAAGTCCACACTTAAACATTCACATTGCACGCTTTGGATAAAAGTGTTTGCTAAAAGGCATATTATTATATATTATACTGTATATTATATTAGTCTGCCAAATTAATTGTAACCGCTAAGTAACCAAGTAACAAAGACCAGAGCACCTTATACCAAGTCCCCATGGCCTTATAGTTTTTTGCCAGTCATAAACTGCCCTTTTAAAGAGCACCTTATACCAAGTCCCCATGGCCTTATATCTTTTTATCAATTGGAGTGCACCAGCACTAGTAACAGAGAGTTATGTGTCATAAAAAGGCACAGGGTACTTACAGCATAGGGTACTTACAGGGTACTTACAGTGCAGGGTACTTACAGCATAGGGGTCAGACCCGTCTTTGTCAGGATGCACCTCTGTCTTCCCATGACACACAAGGTCCACCTGCAGAGGCAGACCATGCAGGATGAGACCCAAAACTAACCCATTGTACCTTTTGGAGTTTCCACATATGTTAGCATGCTCAGCCTGGTTCAAATGGCTCTGCAGAACAAGTGTAGTGTCTTAAGCCCTTACCTTGAAGTGGTCCAGCAACTCTCTTGTGACTGCATAAGGCGCACCAATCACCACCTCAGAGACATACTGCAGACAGCAACAGAACAGAAGCACATTAGATTAATCACTTCAGCTCATTATTTTGCCTTAGCAGGGAGTCCCATTGAGACCAAGGTCTCTTTCACAAGGGTGCCCTGCATACACACGTTTTACAAAACCACTCTTATAACAGAGATGTACAGTATCTCTTATAACAGAGATGTACAGCATCTCTTATAACAGAGATGTACAGTATCTCTTATAACAGAGATGTACAGTATCTCTTATAACAGAGATGTACAGTATCTCTTATAACAGAGATGTACAGCATCTCTTATAACAGAGATGTACAGTATCTCTTATAACAGAGATGTACAGTATCTCTTATAACAGAGATGTACAGTATCTCTTATAACAGAGATGTACAGCATCTCTTATAACAGAGATGTACAGTATCTCTTATAACAGAGATGTACAGTATCTCTTATAACAGAGATGTACAGTATCTCTTATAACAGAGATGTACAGTATCTCTTATAACAGAGATGTACAGTATCTCTTATAACAGAGATGTACAGCATCTCTTGTGAAAGAGAAGGAGAGACAACTTACTCGACAGGCCAGCACACTGAGTGTTCTCTCATGGACGTTCATGATGGGGTAATTCTTCCCTTTGTAGCGATTCACCTCCTGAAAAATACACACAAAATCCCAAAGTAAGAATAAGATTAAGCAAATCTCCACTATTAAGGTCAGGATTTAATTTGACTGTGGGTTGGTTATAGGCACGGCTGTTTTAAAAGGCAATTTCCGATTGAGCCGACATATGCAGCGTTTAACGTAAATGAGATCGTCGTGAACGTGGGAACATTGCCTTTGAAAGCCGAAATGCCCATAACCTGCTATCAGATTAAAGGCCCATTTTTTATCAGTGTTATTTCTTATTTCTTTTATTTTCTGGTTGAAAATACAATCTACACAGGAACTTCTAATCAGTCTGTTTGCATGGGCGGGGGTTTCGGCTTGGCTGGTGACATCACCAGGCGGTAAATTGGTTAATAGACCAATAACAAAGAGAATTCCAAACCTCTCTGCCAATAACAGCTAGTTTTCAGTTTTCCCCTCCCCACTCAGACCACTCCCAGACAGTCCTTGCAAAATTCTTGCTTGAGAAAGTTTTTTTTAATGGACAATTATTACAGTAAGGTACTTAATTGTTACCCAGAAATGATACGATATTGACATATAAATGGCTGCATTGGGCCCAGCCTAAATCTATTTTACAGCTGAAATGAGGAGACAATAGGGTCAAAGTGTAACCCCACTAAAACATATGGCTTGTCTGACTCACCTGGTCAAAGTGTAACCCCACTATAACATATGGCTTGTCTGAGAGCTTGGAAACCGCCTCCAGGAAGTCCACATGGCCGATATCTGAGAAGACAGTGGTCAAGGCTGACAACAACAGTATCTATGAAGTAGTCCTCTGAGCCCAGTTTATAATCTCCAACCTCTCCACGTACTGTAGATGACTGGGCCCATGTGTTTTAGCTAACCACAGGACCAGCTAGTTATAGAAAAAAAGTCACATAATTGTAGTGCAGCTAGGTAGCATTAGGGGTGTTTGTCTTTCTATGGCCCAGTTTTTCTTGTTCAGGTCACATGGTCAGAGAATAACAACTCCTTGCCCCAACATGGTAGATATGAGTGTATAGAGCCACCTGCCATTGATGTATCCTACCATCAGGGCCTTCAAAGCCTTCAGAGAAGGCCTTAGTAACTAGTCAAACCATTCTTATGTACAGGTAACTGCCAAAATAAAGGAAACACTTGAGTAAATGAGGGATATAAAGTATATTGAAAGCAGGTGCTTCCACACAGGTGTGGTTCCTGAGTTAATTAAGCAATTAACATCCCATCATGCTTAGGGTCATGTAAAAATTGAAGGGTAGGCCATTAGTTTTTGCTACCATGGCAATGCCACCATAGGATGACAATGCCCCCATCCACAGTGCACAAGTGGTCGCTGAATGGTAATGAGCATGAAAACCATGTAAACCTTATGCCATGGCCGTCTCAGTCACCAGATCTCAACCCAAATGAACACTTATGGGAGATTCTGGAGCGGCGCCTGAGACGGTGTTTTCCACCAAAATTAACAAAACACCAGATTATATAATTTCTTGTGGAAGAATGGTGTCGCATCCCTCCAATGGAGTTCCAGACACTTATGCTAAGGCCGATAGAAGCTGTTCTGCCTCATGATGGCCCAATGCCCTATTAAGACACTTTATGTTGGTGCTTCCTTTATTTTGGCAGTTACCTGTATCAACCCACATCATATTATAGACATGGTCAGGAAAAGCTCCTGGCCCTAGACATGGTAAATATGAGGAGCTCCTGGCCCTAGACATGGTAGATATGAGGAGCTCCTGGCCCTAGACATGGTAGATATGAGGAGCTCCTGGCCCTAGACATGGTAGATATGAGGAGCTCCTGGCCCTAGACATGGTAGATATGAGGAGCTCCTGGCCCTAGACATGGTAGATATAAGGAGCTCCTGGCCCTAGACATGGTGAATTGAATTGAATTTAATTGAATTTATTTTGGGTAACAGACATATGGAACAAAATGCACAATGGGGACCCAGAGGATATCACTTGAAAGTATTAATTAAAACGCTTGTTTCCAAAGTGGTCCTTGATGGTAAAAACAATAAAACATGTAAATATTAAAAGACAAAAACAAAATGACAAACAACCATAAATACATTCATTTATATTAACATCCTAAAAAGTGGTACTACTCACTGCACTTTTCCCTAACCTTAAAAATCAACTAAATTAATTTCACATTACAACAATCTATTCATTACACATCCTACCTATCATTCAAATAAATACACCTGACCAGCAGTAGGGGGCACAAGGGGCAGTGGAGTGGTTTCTCTTACTTAGACAACGTTGTCCAAATAAATTTAAGATGTTAAACATGTGATTAAGTTTAAGTTGGTCCACTCTGGACTCCAAAGGCAACAAGCCCATGGTAGATATGAGGAGATCCTGGCCCTAGACATGGTAGATATGAGGAGGCTGGTGGAGGGAGACATGGTAGATATGAGGAGGCTGGTGGAGGGAGACATGGTAGATATGAGGAGGCTGGTGAAGGGAGACATTGGGAAGACGGGCTCATTGTAATGGCTGGAATGCAACAAATGGAATAGCATCAAACACAAGCAATTGAAAGTAGTCCGCCAGACAGAGGATACGGAAGAGGTCGAAGGCTCCAGCCACATAGATGATGGTGTCCCCAGGCTGAGGCTCCTGTCCTGAGGCAAACTGGATGATCTTCTGGGAGGTCTGGAGGAACTGGGACACCCCAGTCCATGGACTGTTGCCCTTCGGACCCTGCAACACCCATAAGGCACAAAGACCACAAATAAATACTGTGTAACACTTGACAAACCATGTCTAAATATTAATTCCAAGCCAACAAATAAATGATATCATTACACTGAGTAATAGATGATGCTGTATGATATTCCTTACAGAGGCTATACAGGTGGAACCTCTGAGGGAGTTCTATACAGTAGGAACCTCTGAGGGAGTTCTATACAGGTGGAACCTATGAGGGAGTTCTATACAGGTAGAACCTCTGAGGGAGTTCTATACAGGTAGAACCTCTGAGGGAGATCTATACAGGTGGAACCTCTGAGGGAGTTCTATACAGGTGGAACCTCTGAGGGAGTTATTGAGCCATAAGATTTAGGGTCCCCTAAATGTACTGAAGTATTGTCCATAAATTAGTTAATTGGGCAGAAAGGGGAACACCGCACCAGCTTGTGGCAGCTTGACTTATTAAAATCCTATAGCATTTGGTATTCAAAGCTGGTATTCAATATTCACTATGGTCATTTCTCATAGGAGAAAATGATCACACTGCGCCACCCAGTAGCCAAATGAGTAAAACATCATCTGAGATCCCTCTTCTTGGCCATCCAGTAGCCAGTCAGTCAGCACTGTGAGGTATATCTCAATGTCCGCCAGAGCCCCACAACACATTTATTCAACACTGAACAAATAGATGTACTTTTCTCTCTCCTTCAACGTTTGAAAAAGAGGACACTTGTTTCTAAAGTACCGTTCTCTTTCCCCCCCATTTGGAATCCAAACGTTGTTCAAATGTAGGGAACAGAGGTGGTACTGACCAGGCCCACAGTTTAGAAAATCAACTGGGTCCCACAATAACACCATTTGTTTCAGAGAGTTGGCGAGAGTTGGGGTGGGGGTACTAAAGTTGTGGCAGAGAAAGTCTACCCAGGATTTGGACACAAATAGTAGACCATGACAAAGCGGTTGCTATGGTCAAGTGCACTCCGATTTTTAAAGGGCTCTTCTTCACTTAAATGATCAAAAACAGTTGTACATATCACATATGAGTGATTTTTTTAAAATCACTTGGCACCAGCCAAACATTTCTTAAAGTTCTACATCAATGAGAGTAGACATGGGACCTACCTTCCCAAAGTTGTCTGTGTGCTGTTGATAGTCTGAATGGCCCTGAGGGAGGCACAGGAGAGAGAAACTGGCTTGAGTTGATCTATTATTCAACTGTTACAATAGGAGCTAAGAGACACTTAGTGATGCATTGATGTCAACAGGAGACTAAGTGGAAATTCAACTGAAGTGGAAGAACTACTCCTGGTCCTATTGTAACCTATGAGGGGTTGCTATACTCACTATGGTAACCTATGAGGGGTTGCTATACTCACTATGGTAACCTATGAGGGGTTGCTATACTCACTATTGTAACCTATGAGGGGTTGCTATACTCACTATGGTAACCTATGAGGGGTTGCTATACTCACTATGGTAACCTATGAGGGGCTGCTATACTCACTATGGTAACCTATGAGGGGCTGCTATACTCACTATGGTAACCTATGAGGGGTTGCTATACTCACTATGGTAACCTATGAGGGGTTGCTATACTCACTATGGTAACCTATGAGGGGTTGCTATACTCACTATGGTAACCTATGAGGGGTTGCTATACTCACTATGGTAACCTATGAGGGGTTGCTATACTCACTATGGTAACCTATGAGGGGTTGCTATAATCACTATGGTAACCTATGAGGGGTTGCTATACTCACTATGGTAACCTATGAGGGGTTGCTATACTCACTATGGTAACCTATGAGGGGTTGCTATACTCACTATGGTAACCTATGAGGGGTTGCTATACTCACTATGGTAACCTATGAGGGGTTGCTATAATCACTATGGTAACCTATGAGGGGTTGCTATACTCACTATGGTAACCTATGAGGGGTTGCTATACTCACTATGGTAACCTATGAGGGGTTGCTATACTCACTATGGTAACCTATGAGGGGTTGCTATACTCACTATGGTAACCTATGAGGGGTTGCTATACTCACTATGGTAACCTATGAGGGGTTGCTATACTCACTATGGTAACCTATGAGGGGTTGCTATACTCACTATGGTAACCTATGAGGGGTTGCTATAATCACTATGGTAACCTATGAGGGGTTGCTATACTCACTATTGTAACCTATGAGGGGTTGCTATACTCACTATGGTAACCTATGAGGGGTTGCTATACTCACTATGGTAACCTATGAGGGGTTGCTATACTCACTATGGTAACCTATGAGGGGTTGCTATACTCACTATGGTAACCTATGAGGGGTTGCTATACTCACTATGGTAACCTATGAGGGGTTGCTATACTCACTATGGTAACCTATGAGGGGTTGCTATACTCACTATGTTGCTGTGGTGGGCTTTGGTCATCAGGAGCATGCGACCGACCAGGTCTGTGGTAGAAACTCCCTGGGTTCGCTTGCACTCCCTAGAACACCAGGCCATGAGACAAAATTGTACAATTGTAGAAAGATCATAACAGCAATAATACTATAATAATACAATAATATATTAAATAAATGTATAATAAACTAAATAAAAATATAAACACAACATGCAACAATTTCAAATATTTTATTGAGTTATAGTTCATTTAAGGAAATCAGTCAATTGAAATATATTAATTAGGCCCTAATCTATGGATTTCACATGACTGGGAATACGGATATGCATCTGTTGGTCACAGATACCTTTTAAAAAAGTAGGGTTTTGAATCAGAAAACCAATCAGTATCTCGTGTGACCACCATGTCTCATGCAGTGCAACACATCTCCTTCGCATAGAGTGGATCAGGCTGTTCATTGTGGCCTATGGAATGATGTCCCACTGTTCTTCAATGGTTGTGTGAAGTTGCTGGATATTGTTGGGAACTGGAACACGCTGTCGTACACGTTGATTCAGAACATCTCAAACATGCTTATGGGTGACATGTCTGGTGAGTATGCAGGCCAGGAATTGTGTACAGATCCTTTCCATATGGGGCCATGCATTATCATGCTGAAACATAAGCTGATGGCGGTGGATGAATGGCATGACAATGGGCCTCAGAATCTCATCACGGTATCTCTGTGCATTCAAATTGCCATTGATAAAATTGAATTGTGTTCATTATCTGTAGCTTATGCCGGCTCATACCATAACCCAACCGCCACCATGGGGCACTCTGTTCACAACGTTGACATCAGCAAACCGCTCTCCCACACAACGCCATATACGTGGTCTGCGGTTGTGAGGCCGGTTGGATGTACTGTCAAATTCTCTAAAATGAAATTAGAAGAAGCTTATGGTAGAGAAATGAACATTCAATTCTTTGGCAACAGCTCTGGTTGGACATTCCTGCAGTCACCATGCCAATTCCATGCTTCCTCAAAACATGAGACTTTTGTGGCATTGTGTTGTCCCCAGCCCAAGATGCACCTGTGTAATGATCATGCTGTTTAATATTTTTGTTCAGTGTATATTATTAACGACAGCTTTAGTTCAAGGTTCATTCCAGCTTGAGTCACTCTCACCTGTACCTCCCTGACCTCTTCACCTCTTCGTATGTATCCTTCCCATCCACTGTTAGTGTGATGTCATCTGAAATCACACATTCAATATGTCTGCTATACTCTGATCAAGATGATGGACAGGGGCAAGATAGAAGCATTAGATACTGGGAAAATACAAAACAGGACATTACACCCCCAGCATAAAAAAAAAATGGTATTGGTCGCATACACAATTTAGCAGATGTTATGTTACTATGTTAGTATTTTCCTATGTTACTATATTACTGTGTTACTGTGTCACCATGTTACTGTGTTACTGACTGTGTTACTATGTTACTGTGTTACTGTGTCACTGTGTTACTGTGTTACTGTGTTACTATGTTACTGTGTTACTGTGTTACTGTGTTACTGTGTTACTATGTTACTATGTTACTGTGTTACTGTGTTACTGTGTTACTGTGTTACTATGTTACTAGCTCCTAACTTTCAGTATTTCTAGAGAAACAGAGTTAAAATCAAACTTTATTTAAAGTGCATATAAAATTGCAACACACTTCACATTAAAACAATACAATGAAAAGAAGTACAGGTCTACTCTGCTATTGCTGAGTTCTACTCTACACTATGTGGTGCTACAGTACATTCCAATGTTCTGTTTCAGTGCTTCAGCAAACCTATCAAAGACATGGTGGGGGATGTTCCTCTGTCTCTGTCTCTGTCTCTGTCTCTGCCTCTGTGTCCACACCAACAATTCCTGGTTAAATGAAGATTAACTGAATATTCCGAACCGGCCCACCCATTCAAGCATCTCAACAAACTCACCTCCGTGCACACAGAAGTCACTGGTGTACTTGTCCAGGGTCTCCAGTGTGGTGACGTAAGGCGCTCCCTCCACTACCTCATCCACCCACTTGATGGCTCGCACCATCTTGTATCGTTCAGCCTGGGTGAAGACCGGGGGACCCTTGTGCTGTGAGATCTCACCTACAGGGTGGGGGGGTATTATTACTAATGGTCATTGATATTCATCGAAGCAGACCAACCACCAGATGCTAATAGCTTTAGAGAGTGTTTACACCTGGCATTAAAGGGATAGTTCATCTTTTAGAATTTTGTTCATTAGAACACTGTTAACACGATCCCCCAAAAAGTGTGCATATCAGCAGTCAAGTTTTCACTTTCAGTACAGAGAAGAAGCTGTGATGATGATGCTCTTTGATCATGATGAAATTAGTTGGGTGAACTATCCCATTAACAAGCATCCTGTGTTCAGTTCCGGTCCACATTCAGATCCATATGTCTGGACATTCACAGTTGACGGTAAGAGACACATTTTATGACCATGTTTACTATAGATGAGCCATGAACATATAGTGATCTGAACATCTTGATCGGTTAAAGGTATACTCAGCGAGACGTTGCAACGAACAGCACCGCAGATATTGAGATGAACACGATGCAAGACTTTGCTCTCACACAGTCTCACTTGTGCACTTCACGCTGCTACAACGTGGTAGCTACGGGACAAAAACAGCGGAGAAGTTTAGCCTCATGCTTCAACGCTCTTTGTGGTTGCATATATTGACCCACTATGTGTTTACTTAATGCATGCAACGTCATCTCGCTGAGTCTACCTTTAAGTCACATGTTTATAGCTTGGTCCAATACAGCAGGGTTTATTGGACCAAGCTATGAATACAACATGGTGAATCGGCTGTGTAGCGCTACGGCATAAACCAAAACGTGCACCCAGTTGGAACCCAGGACCGAGTTTGGGAAACCCTGCCATACTGCATGTGATGTGGCCAACTGTCATGTTGCTGCTACAGTACATAGAGTGATGGACTCAACTGGACCACCAGGCTGCTACAGTACATAGAGTGATGGACTCAACTGGACCACCAGGCTACAGTACATAGAGTGATGGACTCAACTGGACCACCAGGCTACAGTACATAGAGTGATGGACTCAACTGGACCACCAGGCTGCTACAGTACATAGAGTGATGGACTCAACTGGACCACCAGGCTACAGTACATAGAGTGATGGACTCAACTGGACCACCAGGCTACAATACATAGTGTGATGGACTCAACTGGACCACCAGGCTACAGTACATAGAGTGATGGACTCAACTGGACCACCAGGCTACAGTACATAGAGTGATGGACTCAACTGGACCACCAGGCTACAGTACATAGAGTGATGGACTCAACTGGACCACCAGGCTACAGTACATAGAGTGATGGACTCAACTGGACCACCAGGCTACAGTACATAGAGTGATGGACTCAACTGGACCACCAGGCTACAGTACATAGTGTGATGGACTCAACTGGACCACCAGGCTACAGTACATAGTGTGATGGACTCAACTGGACCACCAGGCTACAGTACATAGTGTGATGGACTCAACTGGACCACCAGGCTACAGTACATAGTGTGATGGACTCAAACATTGACAAACATGTGTAAAATATAGGGATGTAAGACTTGGCTGACTGTGAACTTAAGGTGAAATAATCCAGCCTGGTCCCAGAACTGTTTGTGTTGTCTGCCAAGTTAAGCCCTATGCTCATTGGCATGCCTGGCCATAGACGTTGACAAAACAGTGCAAACAGATCTGGGACCAGGCTAGAAGTTGGCAAGACAGCACAAACAGATCTGGGTCCAGGCTAGAAATGATCCATGTGGGTCTCAAAACAGACAAGGGCGTTACAGTCTGTGTATATTCTTTTGCAAAGTCATCAAAACTGGACGTGACAATGACCTTGTCTGTTATAAACCCAAGGGAAAGAGAGAGAGAGGGGGGTGGATGGAGAGAGAGAGATATACATTTTAACGTTTGATAATAGCTTTACACTGAGCGTACAGTACAGTAAATTCTCAACACTGTAGCAGAGCTAATCGATTATCACACCTCTCTCTCTCTCTCTCCTCTCTCTCTCTCTCTCTCCTCTCTCTCTCTCTCTCTCTCTCTCTCTCTCTCTCTCTCTCTCTCTCTCTCTCTCTCTCTCTCTCCTCTCTCTCTCTCACTCTCTCTCCTATCTCTCTCTCTCTCTCTCTCTCTCCCTCTCACTCTCTCTCCTATCTCTCTCTCACCTCTCTCTCTCTCTCTCTCCTCTCTCTCTCTCTCTCTCTCTCTCTCCCCTCTCTCTCTCTCTCTCTCTCTCTCTCTCTCTCTCCTCTCTCTCTCTCTCTCTCTCTCTCTCTCTCTCTCTCTCTCTCTCTCCTATCTCTCGCTCTCTGTGATAGAGAGGTTCTAGCCTACTATCTACATGCTCCTTTTTCCCTGACAGACCACAGTGTTTGAGTTAAGCCATGTAGTTCTGGGTTATCGTAAACTGACATGGCGCCCGTCGCACAGTGTGTCTGTCGGTCACAGTGTCAGAGTGCCTTAGCCATGAAAGGCAGTGATGTGTTGTTGTGTCCCAGCCACTGTTTGGGCCCCTGTCTTAACTACTTAACTACTGTCACAACAGTCCCAAGATCTTACAGCACACAGGTGGCTTGTGTTCATTAGGAAACGCAATGAACACCACTTTGCAACGGAAAAATACAATTTAGCATTTCTTATTAGACAAGTCCAGGTAGTCCATCCATGTTTCAGTCCGTCTTTATTCCATTTGGTGCCTAATGAACACAACCTTGGTTCTTGGTGGTGATGACATTATTAAAGCAGTGGGAGGCTGGCAGCCAGACACCTCCCCATGTCAGGGTGGTGTGTGCGTGTGTGTGTGTGTGTGTGTGTGTGTGTGTGTGTGTGTGTGTGTGTGTGTGTGTGTTGTGTGTGTGTGTGTGTGTGTGCGTGTGCGTGTGTGCGTGTGTGCGTGTGTTTGTGTGTGTGTGTGTGTGTGTGTGTTTGGGGGGTGTTGGCTCTGTGTTGAGGTGATGCAGGTCAGGTCTGGTTGGGGTCTTGGTTGAGGTGAGAGATGTAATGGGGGCTGGTAGTGTCAGTTGAGGGCTGAATGGATGAGGTCACTATGATGGGTCTGGGAGTCTGGTGGTCAGGATCACATTCATTAGGGCCCACAATGGAAATTAAGAATTCTTATTGGACGAGGAAACTCCTGGTATTGGTCCAGGTAACTCTTCCCTGTTTCCATCCATTTTCTTACGTTCAGTGCTTAATGAATACAACCACTGGTGTGATGGAGGCTCCCCTGTTGCAGGCTTGGACTGGAACCCCAACCCTGGTGTGATGGAGGCTCCCCTGTTGCAGGCTGGGACTGGAACCCCAACCCTGGTGTGATGGAGTCTCCCCTGTTGCATGCTGGGACTGGAACCCCAACCCTGGTGTAATGGAGGCTCCCCTGTTGCATGCTGGGACTGATCATAAAAGTGGATAAAAGTCATAAACCATTTACAACTACTGTACATGACGTGCTTGCTATTGCTGCTATGAAACGTCATCAAATTAGAGATGTCACGCTTTAGAGATGTCCAGCCCAGAGCAGTAAGATAATCTCATGTTGCTAAGCAGCCTGCCTGTCTAAGGGGTAGAGTAGTGACGACACAGTGAACACCTGAACCGTATCACTGGACACTGCAGACTGCTCTTGTTCCTACTTCGTACGGCCCTCAAGGGAACTTTCAAGATGGAACCCCAGGCCTGAAGCTCTTACCGTCTGTGTGTACTCCAACGATGAGGTAATCTCCCATGGCCTTGGCCTGCCGCAGCTGGTTGGAGTGACCATAATGGACCATGTCATAGCTAGAGGAGGGGTTACAAAGCAACAGTTAATACTAGGGAGCATGGTGGTGGGGTTACAAAGCAACAGTTAATACTAGGGAGCATGTTGGTGGGGTTACAAAGCAACAGTTAATAATAGGGAGCATGGTGGTGGGGTTACAAAGCAACAGTTCATACTAGGGAGCATGGTGGTGGGGTTACAAAGCAACAGTTCATACTAGGGAGCATGGTGGTGGGGTTACAAAGCAACAGTTAATACTAGGGAGCATGGTGGTGGGGTTACAAAGCAACAGTTAATACTAGGGAGCATGGTGGTGGGGTTACAAAGCAACAGTTCATACTAGGGAGCATGTTGGTGGGGTTACAAAGCAACAGTTCATACTAGGGAGCATGGTGGTGGGGTTACAAAGCAACAGTTAATACTAGGGAGCATGGTGGTGGGGTTACAAAGCAACAGTTAATAATAGGGAGCATGGTGGTGGGGTTACAAAGCAACAGTTCATACTAGGGAGCATGGTGGTGGGGTTACAAAGCAACAGTTAATACTAGGGAGCATGGTGGTGGGGTTACAAAGCAACAGTTAATACTAGGGAGCATGGTGGTGGGGTTACAAAGCAACAGTTCATACTAGGGAGCATGTTGGTGGGGTTACAAAGCAACAGTTCATACTAGGGAGCATGGTGGTGGGGTTACAAAGCAACAGTTAATACTAGGGAGCATGGTGGTGGGGTTACAAAGCAACAGTTAATACTAGGGAGCATGGTGGTGGGGTTACAAAGCAACAGTTCATACTAGGGAGCATGGTGGTGGGGTTACAAAGCAACAGTTAATACTAGGGAGCATGGTGGTGGGGTTACAAAGCAACAGTTCATACTAGGGAGCATGGTGGTGGGGTTACAAAGCAACAGTTAATACTAGGGAGCATGGTGGTGGGGTTACAAAGCAACAGTTAATACTAGGGAGCATGGTGGTGGGGTTACAAAGCAACAGTTAATACTAGGGAGCATGGTGGTGGGGTTACAAAGCAACAGTTAATACTAGGGAGCATGGTGGTGGGGTTACAAAGCAACAGTTAATACTAGGGAGCATGGTGGTGGGGTTACAAAGCAACAGTTAATACTAGGGAGCATGGTGGTGGGGTTACAAAGCAACAGTTCATACTAGGGAGCATGGAGGGGAGATTGTCAACAGAAACTTTTCACCACAGAAGCTGTCAACAAATCAAATCAAAGTGTATTGGTCATGTGACCACCATGTGAAATGCTTTCTTGCTTTCTCTCCTCAACAACATTTGACAACCACACCATTAGAGAGAAATACAGAAACCCAGGGGAAAGAACTAACCAGGGTCCTGTTCAGTAGGGCACACTGTAGCAAGATGTTTTACAACAGATGTGTTGTTATCAGGACAGGTTCAGGTTAGGGTTCACCTCCCAGTTACAAAACGTTTTCTCCCTACTAGACAAGACCCTGATGTTGCTGCTTCAAAACAGATTATGTTGTAACTGTTATCTGGATCAATCATTTTTAATATCACATCCAGCATGTGTTATATTATCCGATGATTCAATGACAATAAATAACACCTGTATCAACCAGTCACAAACATGTCTTATTCATAGAGTGAGTTTCCCACTGAGCATAATGTACATTTTAGACCATCAAAGTAACAAAGCCAGAGAAACAGAGTCACTACATCCATAGTAGTCATGGAGACGAGCACTGAGCACTCCATCTGTAGCTAATTACACTTTTAGATGATAGCCCAGATTGGGACTCAGGTTGGTACAGGGTAATCTAGCAAAATTATGACTAACAGATGGACATTAGCATTAGCCTGCTATCACTCAAACTGCCGACATGACAGGCCCTGCAGTGGTTTGGTGACTGTTCCAGCTCCTCACTCACTCAGTGGTGTTTGAGGTACAGGTACAGTGAGAATTAGCACAGCAAGTGGTAAGGCTATACTGTAGGCCCCTTGATGTATGGATTCATAAAGCCTTTATAACAGCTACATAAAACATTATACCATAGTCAGTCATAAACATTATGAACCATGGTATTAGATACAATGAAGCTTGTCATAATGGGTACTATAGATGACTGTGACCTCTTTTGGATTTATGACTTTCCCCATTCCATTCCCTAGGCCCGCCAGGGGTATTCAACTCTGACCCTACGAGGTCCGAAGCCTGACGGTTATCTGTTCTACCTGATCAGTCCCAGGTCTAAAATCAGTCTCAGGTCTAAAATCAGTCTCAGGTCTAAATCAGTCCCCGGTTAGAGGGGGGAATTGGAAGAAATCAGTGGAACTGGCTTCCAAGTTGATTTGAATTGGAGGACCCTAGGCTATGACTTCCTTTATGTGGCAAATGGCATCATAGTCTTCTCAGTAGCATGTTATATAGCAGAACTGGAATAGCACATTTGTAGTCATGTAGCCTGTGTTATAGAGGCACATGACATAAAGGCACATAGCCTACAGTAAAGTATTAGAGAGAAAGTTGAAACCCGGAGTACTTTTATCGCCAGTGTATTGTGTCAATAAAATGTGTGTTAATGTTACATCTACTGTAGTAATTTGACAGATCATAAAAGTGGATAAAAGCAGTCATAAACCATTTACAACTACTGTACATGACGTGCTTGCTATTGCTGCTATGAAACGTCATCAAATTAGAGATGTCACGCTTTAGAGATGTCCAGCCCAGAGCAGTAAGATAATCTCATGTTGCTAAGCAGCCTGCCTGTCTAAGGGGTAGAGTAGTGACGACACAGTGAACACCTGAACCGTATCACTGGACACTGCACAGACTGCTCTTGTTCCTACTTCGTACGGCCCTCAAGGGAACTTTCAAGATGGACCACTTAATGTTATCACTTTTTGATTTATTTTTAATCAGCTTTCTTTCCCACGTGACTGTACTTAAACACGTTATCAACGGTATGTTAAATGAACACGTTGTCTGGCGCGACCAAAAGGACATTGTTTTGTGTGTGATGACTGAACAGCATCAGCAGTCCCTGACCGTTTAGGACCTTTTCTTCCCGCTGTGTGTTAGAGCAGTGGAATGGAATCCACATGGGGGGCTTGATGTGAATACTGAGTGTGGCTGGTCAGGCCAGAAGTGAAGTGTATCTGTGTGAGTGTGTGTGTCCACCTGCGTGTGTGTGTGTGTGCGCGTGTGTGTAAGGAGACTGAGAGGAAGGACTAATGGTTACATAAGAGACTATGCTAGTGAGTGAGGCTCTGCCGTCCTGGGCTTGGTGTCCATGTCTGTCTGCTTGCCTGCTTGCCTGCCTGACACTCCTTAGCGGATTCCGACTTCCATGGCCACCGTCCTGCTGTCTATATGCCTGACTTCCTGCCTGCCTGCCTGCCTGTCTGTCTGCCTGTCTGTCTGTCTGTCTGTCTGTCTGTCTGTCTGTCTGTCTGTCTGTCTGTCTGTCTGTCTGTCTGTCTGTCTGTCTGTCTGTCTGTCTGTCTGTCTGTCTGTCTGTCTGTCTGTCTGTCTGCTTGCCTTATTGGCAGACTCAACAGCCTTGGTTTCTCAAGTGACTGCCTTGCCTGGTTCTCTAACTACTTTGCAGACAGGGTTCAGTGTGTCAAATCGGAGGGCCTATTGTCCGATCCTCTGGCAGTCTCTATGGGGGTGCCACAGGGTTCAATTCTTGGGCCAACCCTTTTCTCTATATACATCAACGATGTCGCTCTTGCTGCTGGTGACTCTCTGATCCATCTCTACGCAGATGACACCGTTCTGTATACATCTGGCCCCTCTTTGGACACTGTGTTTACTAACCTTCAAACAAGCTTCAACGCCATACAACACTCCTTCCGTGGCCTCCAACTGCTCTTAAACGCTAGTAAAACTAAGTGCATGCTTTTCTATCGAACGCTGCCAGCACCCGCCCACCGGACTATCATCACTACTCTCGACGGGTCCGAATTAGAATACGTGGACACCTACAAATACCTAGGCATCTGGTTAGACTGTAAACTCAACTTCCAGACTCACATCAACCATCTCCAATCCAAAATTAAATCCAGAATTGGCTTCCTATTTCGCAACAAAGCCTCCTTCACTCATGCTGCCAAACATGCCCTTGTAAAACTGACTATCCTACCGATCCTTGATTTCGGCGATGTCATTTACAAACTAGCCTCCAACACTCTACTTAGCAAATTGGATGTAGTCTATCACAGTGCCATCCGTTTTGTTACCAAAGCCCCATACACTACCCACCACTGCGACCTGTATGCTCTCGTTGGCTGGCCTTCATTATATATTCGTCGCCAAATCCACTGGCTCCAGGTCATCTATAAGTCATTACTAGGTAAATCCCCGCCCTATCTCAGCTCACTGGTCACTATAGCAACACCCACCCGTAGCATGCGCTCCAGCAGGTATATCTCACTGGTCACCCCCAAAGCCAACACCTCCTTTGGCCGCCATTCCTTCCAGTTCGCTGCTGCCAATGACTGGAACGAATTGCAAAAATCACTGAAGCTAGAGGTTCCTATCTCCCTCACTAACTTTAAGCGTCAGCTGTCAAAGCTGCTTATCGATCACTGCACCTGTATATAGCCCTTCTGTAAATAGCCCACACTACTACCTCATCCCCATATTTATTTTTGTTATTTTTCACAAATCTTGCACTCCAGTATCTCTATTTGCACATCATAATTTGCACATCCTTCATTCCTGTGTTAATGATGATAATCTGTAATTTGTCTCACCACTATGGTCTATTTATTGTCCTACCTCTTAACCTTACTGCATTTTGCACTACATTTTGCACTCTGTATATAGACTTTCCATTGTGTTTTTGACCATGTTTGTTTACTGTGTAACTCTGTGTTGTTTTTGTCGCACTGCTTTGCTTTGTCTTGGCCAGGTCGCAGTTGCAAATGAGAACTTGTTCTCAACTGACCTACCTGGTTAAATAAAGGTGAAATAAAAAAAATATAAAAAATAAATTGCCCTTGGACAGTGTAACCCAGGAACGCTAGTTGGCTTGCTAGGTGGCCTGGCCTGGGGTGACGCTGTTCCTGTTGTTTTCTTAAGCAGGCGAGGAATCACCAGAGGATCACAGGCTGTGATTAAATATTAAGTAGTGTGGTAAGTTCAGCTAGCGACAGACACCCAAATAGGTAAGGTCAGCTAGCAGACATACACCCAAATAGCACCAGCCCTGTTTGACAATAACACTAGCTAGGTCCTATAGGGAATGGTATAGTGTTACAATAACACTAGCTAGGTCCTATAGGGAATGGTTTAGTGGTACAATAACACTAGCTAGGTCCTATAGGGAATGGTTTAGTGGTACAATAACACTAGCTAGGTCCTATAGGGAATGGTTTAGTGGTACAATAACACTAGCTAGGTCCTAGTAAGGAATGGTATAGTGTTACAATAACACTAGCTAGGTCCTATAGGGAATGGTATAGTGTTACAATAACACTAGCTAGGTCCTATAGGGAATGGTTTAGTGGTACAATAACACTAGCTAGGTCCTATAGGGAATGGTATAGTGTTACAATAACACTAGCTAGGTCCTATAGGGAATGGTATAGTGTTACAATAACACTAGCTAGGTCCTATAGGGAATGGTAAAGTGTTACAATAACACTAGCTAGGTCCTATAGGGAATGGTAAAGTGTTACAATAACACTAGCTAGGTCCTATAGGGAATGGTATAGTGTTACAATAACACTAGCTAGGTCCTAGTAGGGAATGGTATAGTGTTACAATAACACTAGCTAGGTCCTATAGGGAATGGTTTAGTGGTACAATAACACTAGCTAGGTCCTATAGGGAATGGTATAGTGTTACAATAACACTAGCTAGGTCCTAGTAGGGAATGGTATAGTGTTACAATAACACTAGCTAGGTCCTATAGGGAATGGTTTAGTGGTACAATAACACTAGCTAGGTCCTATAGGGAATGGTATAGTGTTACAATAACACTAGCTAGGTCCTAGTAGGGAATGGTATTGTGTTACAATAACACTAGCTAGGTCCTATAGGGAATGGTTTAGTGGTACAATAACACTAGCTAGGTCCTATAGGGAATGGTTTAGTGGTACAATAACACTAGCTAGGTCCTATAGGGAATGGTATAGTGTTACAATAACACTAGCTAGGTCCTATAGGGAATGGTAAAGTGTTACAATAACACTAGCTAGGTCCTATAGGGAATGGTTTAGTGGATGATCCAATCATCTATCTTCTGCAGAGGGCCTACTCTCACCTGGACAACGCAGGTTGCACAGTGAGAGTAATGTTTTTTGACTTCTCCAGTGCCTTCAACACCATTCAGCTCCTGTTACTGGGTGAGAAGATGAAGAGGATGAAAGTGGAAGCAGCCTTAGTCTCCTGGGTTACGGACTACCTGACCGGTAGGCCACAATTTGTGCGGCTACAGAGCTGTGTGTCAGAACGGGCAGTTAGCAACACAGGGGCCCCCCAGGGAACGGTCCTGTCCCCCTTCCTGTTCACCCTCTACACCTCAGACTTCAGATATAACTCTGAAACATGCCACCTACAGAAGTTTTCGGATGACTCCGCAATTGGAGGGTGCATCAGGGGTGGGCAGGAGGAGGAGTACAGGAGCACAATCAATGACTTTGTGTTGTGGTGTGAGCAGAACCACCTTCAGCTCAACATCAGCAAAACAAAGGAGATGGTGGTGGACTTCAGGAGAACCAAGGCCCAACTGACTGCAGTCCCTATACAGGGGATGGATGTGGAAATGGTTGGTTCATACATGTTCCTGGGAGTCCATATGGACAGGAGGCTGGAATGGGCTGGTAACACCTGGGCTCTGTACAAAAAGGGCCACAGCTGACTCTACTTTCTGAGGAGGTTCAGGTCCTTCAACGTGTGCAGTAAACTACTGCATACTTTCTACCAGTGCCATCTTTTTTGCAGTGGTGTGCTGGGGCACCAACATAAAGGCCAGTGATGCTTCTCAGGTAAATAAGCTGATCAGGAAGGCTAGCTCTGTTCTGGGGATTAGCCTTGACACTCTAGAGAAGGTGGCGGATCCTTGCCAAACTGCTGGCCAACATGGACAACGTCACCCACCCTCTGCATGCCATGGTTATGACGCAGAGGAGCACCTTCAGTCACAGACTGATCTCACCACGGTGTGCCAGAGAGCGCTACAGGAGGTCCTTCCTGCCGGCGGAAATTATACTATATAACTGTTGGGGTGTTAGGACCTAGTTTAACAATTAGGCATCCATCCATGAGTAACTCTGGTCCGTAATCACTCTTTCACTCAGGACTTACTCATTCAGCACTCATTCATTCAGGACTGTATATACATATTCATGTACAGTTCATGTACAGTTGTTATATCATATCACATGCAATATATCCATACAACGAGAGGTCTCAACCCCCAAGATGTATATATATCTTTGTTTTGAAAGAACCAATCAATATGCCTACTCTGAGACGGATAGAATATAAAATTATAACGACTGGCTTTCCAGACCATTGGGGCACAACTTGTCCTGGTTGAAAAAAAAATATTGCCTTTCCTGACCAATCTGACCAGTGCCACTCCTAGGGCCTACTACAGCTGATGCTGAGGGTGCTAGATGTCAACAAGAATATGGTGATGCTGCTGCAATGTATGGCCAAACAATGTAATGTATTTAGTGAGGACAGGCGAGTGAGTCCGCAGGGCATGAACTTTCATGGACAAGGCAGGTGTGGGCCGAGTGGTTAAAGGGGTTACTGAAATGAGCTCTGTTGACACTGGCTCTCTTTGGGAACTCACCCCACCGATTAATATTCTGGCATCCGAAACATTCTGCAACATTCCATCAAACCATGGCTAGGCGGTTGCACCAAAATGACTGGAATTCTCCCAGAGAAAGCCGCCTTAATCCTGGTCTTCACGCGCATGAATACCAAAGCATGTTTTTTCCCTACTATCCCGACGTGGGTCAGGTACATGTCCTGTAGCTTCTGACTCTGGCCCAGGGGGAGAGTGTGTGTGACAGTGTTTCTCATGGCAGAAACACACAACAATGTCAGTGTTTATATTCCACACACTACCACCCAATTGTGGAACAAACTCTGACCACTGAACAATGGCGGGCTTGTTTGTGTTTCTGCTACCCGTCCGCTCGGCTGCTTCAAAAGCAGGTTACAACAGAGAGGAGGGTGTTGTGGTCTAAAGACTTACAGGGCAATACAGTGGCTGTCACAGTGAGGTGGAGCCAGTTATAGTGCAGGTCTATGGTCGCTGTTTGTATCATGCTGTATTTTGTGAAAAATATTAATTCCATGCAATAAAATGCAAACATGCAAATAAATATATCATGCAACAAACACCCTTGTTCCTGGAGAGAGGGACAGAGTTTGTGTCAGTGTTATGGTAGCAGAACCATCTGCCAAATTGCCAATCAATAAGTCAATACATTAATTCAGTCCTGGTGTAGGCGTATTTCACACAGGATCATTCCATTTTGAATAGAATAATATTATTATTATTATTCTAATATTGACGATAAAGGCCAAGCGTACTCATATTTTAAATAAAGCCTATATAGGTTTGGCATTGGCATCTCCTTTAGGCTACATGTGGCCATGACATGCATGCTTGGGGGGTTGTGGTATTTTGGTGGTATTCTGTGCACTTTGTACAGGAATCTACCGGTCATTCTAGATCAAATATCCAAAATCCACAGCAAAAGAAATCCAGCTGTACACTTGTACAATGGTGGTCAACTGCATGTGGGCATTCCTGCATCTGCATGAACACCCCCCATCGAGCACCCCATTGGTTCCTGCATGAACACCCCCCATCGAGCACCCCATTGGTTCCTGCATGAACACCCCCCATCGAGCACCCTATTGGTTCCTGCATGAACACGCTCCATCGAGCACCCTATTGGTTCCTGCATGAACACGCTCCATCGAGCACCCCATTGGTTCCTGCATGCGCCCCTGCCCAGTCATGTGAAATCCATAGATTAGGGCCTAATGAATTTATTTCAATTGACTGATTTCCTCATATGAACTGTAACTCACAAAAATTGTTGAAATTGTAGCATGTTGCGTTTATATTTTTGTTCAGTGTAGTTAGAAGCATCGTGTGCTAGCTAGCTTACATGGTATCACCCCCGATTCCCGCCTGCTGTGTACTGGAGTCCTCCTTAGGACTAGCTGGTTAAGCTAGCACACTGTGTCCTTTGCTCCTGCCTGCCCGAACACCTGCCCTCACCATCATTAACAGAACTCGTTAACAGAACTCGTTAACATAGAACTCGTTAACAGAACTGCGGGAAAACAGTGCCGACAGGCGGGGGGTGAAGGACACTGTCTACTGGTGTACGGCTAGTTATTGTGCATTAATGCCACCAACTGTACTAGAGCACCCCCACTTCCTGCTTGACCCTTAAACATTGACCAGTAGAAGTATAAAGAGACGCAGGAACACCTCCATTTGAATTCAAAGATTCAATCATGGACACTCTCACTGACAGTTGTGGCTCCTTCTTGTTGTCTCTACCTTCTTGCACTTTCTGCTGTTGTCTGTGCCCAATAATGTGTGTACCATGTTTTTTGCTGCTACCATGTTGGGTTGCTACCATGTTGTGTTGTTGTCTTAGGTTTCTCTTTACGTAGTGTTGTGGTGTCTTTCTTGTCGTGACGTGTTTCGTCCTATATTTAATTTTTAATCCCAGCCCCCATCCACACACGAGGCCTTTTTACTTTTTGTAGGCCGTCATTGTAAATAAGAACTTGTTCTTAACTGAGTTGCCTAGTTAAAGGTACAAAAATTATAAAAACAAGAATAATTGTATGCACACCATGCGTGCGTGCAGTTGGTCTTAGCTACGGTCGCCGTGCATAGCGTACCCTATCTCGAATAACATGCAAAGTTAATACCCTGGTGTCATGTTGCCATTACTGAGAATAAAACTGAAGGTAAACCAACCCGGCATGTGATGCAGCAGCCTATTGAAACACGCTTCTGTTTTGACAGGGCCGATGGAACGGAAATAGCATGCAATGCGCTGTTTATGGCAGTATTTCTAAGAAGTGCATTGGCTATGGACAGTTCACTGGACATCAGATAAATGGCGAAATTATGTTACGTTTTCCCCTCATTCAAATATGCAATCATTGAAATAAACTTACATACTACACGTACTTCATTAGGTACACCTTGCTAGTTCCGGGTTGGACCCCCTTTTGCCTTCAGAACTGCCTTAATTCTTTGTGTTATAGATTCAACAAGGTGCTGGAAACATTCCTCAGAGATGTTGGTCCATATTGACATTATAGCATCAGTTGCTGCAGATTTGTCGGCTGAACATCCATGATGTGAATTTCCCGTTCCACCACATCCATGATGTGAATCTCCCGTTCCACCACATCCATGATGTGAATCTCCCGTTCCACCACATCCATAATGTGAATCTCCCGTTCCACCACATCCATAATGTGAATCTCCCGTTCCACCACATCCATAATGTGAATCTCCCGTTCCACCACATCCATAATGTGAATCTCCCGTTCCACCACATCCATGATGTGAATCTCCCGTTACACCACATCCATGATGTGAATCTCCCGTTCCACCACATCCAGCTTGAATTGATGTGAGCTTTGTGACATGGCACGTTATCCTGCTGGAAGTAGCCATTAGAAGATGGGTACACTGTGGTCATAAAGGGATGGACATGGTCAGCAACAATACCCAGGTAGGCTGTGGCGTTTAAACGATGCTCAATTGGTACTAAGGGGCCCAAAGTGTGCCAAGAAAATATCCCCCACACAGAGTGGTTATTTGAGTTACTGTTTTTAGCAGAAGCTCTTATCCAGAGCGACTTACATATATTTTCATACTAGTCCCCCGTTGGAATCGAACCCACAACCCTGGCGTTGCAAGCACCATGCTCTACCAACTGAGCCACACGGAACTGTTGCCTTTCTATCAGCTCGAACCAGTCTGTGATTGGCTGATTAGATATTTGCGTTAAAGAGCAGTTGAAACCTAATGTACCTAATGAAGTGGCCGGTGAGTGTATATTTATTTCATTTTTATTTCGCCTTTATTTAACCAGGTAGGCCAGTTGAGAACAAGTTCTCATTTACAACTGCGACCTGGCCAAGACAAAGCAAAGCAGTGCGACAAAAAAACAACACAGAGTTACAAGTGGGGCCGTATAGCGGTGGGCATGCCTCAAGTTCATGAGAATAATTCCTTTAATTGTATGCATGCTCAAGGCAACAATGTAGCAACACAGGCCTAATATGTAGCTGTCACTGTAATGCTATTCTGTATCACTCACCACCCGTCGCACCACACCCGGATGGTTCGTCTTCTCTTCTCTGGACTGCAAGCTGTAGCGCCGAGGTTCGTCCCTGCATCTTTCCCTGTTGTGTTCGTTTGGTGATGCCCGTTCTTGATCATTTTGTGCACGAAAAGACTATGATGATATTATATATAATATTTCAACGTAGCCTATATCCTAGACAAGTAACCCCTAATGATAGCACGAACGAAGACACAAATATGCCTTAACCGTTCGATTTTATGCATAGGCTTTATCTAATGTATGTCCATTTGCAGGATAGCCGGTTTCTGCATAGAAGTGACGCCTGAGGAGCAGCACGGTGGGACAACGCCTCCTATCCCGGGGAAGTGGCGTCACATGGCATTGGATCGTACGATGATGGCTAGCGGATAGCCGACATATTGTTACATAATATAGGCATGCTCCACTGTCATGTGATTGCATCTGGATTCACTTAAGGCTAACCATGTGCATACAAATGAAGAATATAGTTACAGTGTGAAATTAAAATGAAATAGAAGAGGACACCTGGTCCCAGTTCTTCACATTCGTTCTCTAACAAATAGGCTACATCCATAATCCATCAAATAGCAGGCCTAGAAAAGACACATATAGAATATACACGTATGGAACATAATATATTCTTATAGAATAGTATAGAAAATTCACATATACCTGTAGAATAGAATATAATATACACGTATAGAATGGAATAGAACATACACATATACCTGTAGAATAGAATAGAATATACACATATATAATAGAATATACTCATATAGAATAGAATATACTCATATAGAATAGAATACACACATATAGAATAGAATAGAATATACACATATAGAATAGAATATAATAGAATATACACATATACAATAGAATACACACATATAGAATAGAATAGAATATACACATATACAATAGAATACAATATACACATATACAATAGAATACAATATACACATATAGAATAGAATATACTCATATAGAATAGAATACACACATATAGAATAGAATAGAATATACACATATAGAGTAGAATATAGTAATATAGAATAGAATACAATATACACATATAGAATAGAACAGAATATACACATATAGAATACACACATATAGAATAGAATATAATATACACATATAGAATAGAATAAAAAAGAATATACATGTATACAATAGAATATACACATATAGAATAAAATAGAATATACACCTATAGAATAGAATATACACATATAGAATATACACATATAGAATAGAATATACACGTATACTATTGAATATACACATACAGAAAAATAGAACATACACCTATAGAATAGAATACACACATATAGTATATAATATACACATAGAATTTAATATAATATACACATATTAAATAGAATACACACATACAGAATAGAATATACACGTATAGTATAGAATGTACACATATAGAATAGGCTATACACGTATAGAATAGTATATCAACATATATAACAGAATATACACATATATAATAGAATATACACATATAGAACAAAATAGAATATACACGTATAGAATAGAATATACACATATAGAATATAATATACACATAAATAATAGAATATACACCTATAGAACAAAATATAATCTACATGTATAGAATATAATATACACATATATAATAGAATATACGCGTATATAATAGAATATACATGTATAGAAAAGAATATACACATATAGAACAAAATACAATCTTCATGTATAGAATAGAATATACACATATAGTATATAATATACACATATAGTATAGAACAGAATATACAAATATAGAATAGAATATACACATATAGAATAGAATATACACATATAGTATAGAATAGAATATACACCTATAGAACAAAATAGAATCTACACGTATAGAATAGAATATACACATATAGTATATAATATACACATATAGAATAGAATATACACATATAGTATATAATATACACATATACGTATATAATATACACATAAGTATATAAAATATACATATAGTATATAATATACACATATAGTATATAATATACACATATAGTATATAATATACACATATAGAATAGAATATACACGTATACTGTAGAATAGAATTAAGCAATAAGTTCCGAGGGGGTGTGGTATATGGCCAATATACCATGGCTAAGGGCTGTTAGGCACGACGCAACACGGTATATAGGCCACATATCACAAACCCCCGAGGTGACTTATTGATATTATAAACTGTTTACCAACGTATTTAGAGCAGTAAAAATAAGTGTTTTGTCAATAGAATATACACGTATAGAATAGAATATAAACTTATACAATAGAATATACACATAGAATATACCTGTAGAATAGAATAGTCACAGAATATACACATAGAACATACACATAATAGAATAGAATAGACACATATAGAATAGATACTTAAATGTCCCCCGCCCAACCCCCAAATTTACACACGTTGATAGGCACAGCGTCAGCCAAGGAGCAGTGCCCCTGGATGGAGAGCAGTTTGGGGGTGAGTGCCTTGCTCAAGGCCACAACGGCAGGTCAATAGATGCTTCAATAGCCTGTTCCTCTCTATTATTTTCTAAGCCCGGATGGGGATGCTTTTCATTTGTATTAACAACCAAACAAGTGATGATTTGCAACAAAAAAAGTGATAATTTTGCTACAGTGTGTAGTAAAACATTTTGCAACAAAAATGAGAGTTTCTTATTGGACAAATTCAGATAGAGCAGAACAGGGAGGGACTATTTTCTTCCATTTGGTACCTAGTGAATACACCCCAGGGCCCGTGTTTCTAGTTAATACACCACAGTCCATTCTGGGTGATGTGGTCACAAGCAGGGGATTCCTCTACCTTACGTCTTCCTGGGTCATGTGGCGCCACCCTGGGTAAAAACCTGTTTTGGGTAAAAAACCTGTTATACACTAAGTATACTAAACATTATGAACACCTTCCTAATATTGAGTTGCACCACCCTCCTTTTGCCCTCAATTCGTCGGGGCATGGATTCTACAAGGTGTCGAAAGCATTCTACAGGGAAGCTGACCCATGTTGACCACAGTTCTGTCAAGTTGACTGAATATCCATTGACACTTCTTGATACACACAGGAAACTGTTGACTGTAAAAAACCAAGCAGTGTTGCAGTTCATGACACAAACCGGTGCGCCTAGCACCTACTACCATACCCAGTTCAAAGGCACTTAAATCTTTTGTCTTGCCTGAATGCCACACATACACAATGTCTCAACTGTCTCAAGGCTTAAAGATACTTCTTTAACCTGTCTCCTCCCCTTTATCTACACTGACTGAAGTGGATTTAACAAGTGACGTCAATAAGGGATCATAGCTTTCACCTGGTCAGTCTATGTCATGGAAAGAGTAGGCGTTCCTAATATTTTGTTAACTCAGTGTGTACTGCTACAACATTCAGTAACTTCCCGCTCTGCACTACCTATCCATGTCCAGCAGGTGGAGGAAAGCTCCACCATATAATATTGTACACTTGTAAGTACTTAGACTACAACGAACATTACTTGAACACAACACATTATCTTTATTAACACAACGCATTATGAAAACTTAAACGGTCCATATTTTTTTGACTGCTGCATTAGAATGAAATAATATATATGATCCATGATATCCATTTGCAATGATATAGGTATTGTTGACACAGTTCCCAACAAATTACACAGCTTCAACCACAGCTCTCCCTCGAAATGTTTCCGGTCTGCACTGGGATTCGAACCGGCAACCCTCTCTAACCTCAAGGCTACCGCCACCCCCAAGAGCAGAAGTATTGCTCTGAGGTCTGCTGCCTGGACTGCTGATGTTTTGTGCAGCTATCGGTCATGCAGCACATAATAAGTGAGTGGATACCAATGAGAACATTCAAAGAGCGTGTTTTATTCAGAAGTACACACTTTTTGTGCGTATGGAAAATTTCTGGGATTTTCTTATTTCAGCTCATGAAACATGGGACCAACACTTTACATGTTGGTTTATATTTTTGTTCAGTGTAGTTTGCTGTTTATGAATAACACTCATAATAACTATTTTTAATAGATTTGTCCTCTAAAACAATGCCATTTGGATGAAGTGGCACCATGCTAAGGTTTGGCAGAGTAGGGCATGGTGGTAAATTAACACCCCGGCTAATGTAGATGGTGGCAACATTAATTGTGCGGCTGGCGGCAGCGGGTGCCAGGCGGGTTTAGGATCTAGGGCAGTGCACCTGCTGCAGAAGTGTCCTAGATTGCCCACCAGATCACCTTAGCCCAACCTGCCAAATTAATCAAGTCTTCAGAGGCCATAGAGCCCGTCTGGGGCAGCCATCGTGGAGAGGGAATGGGGTGGTGGAGTGAAGCATCTGATGAGGACAGAGAGACCGTCTGGGGCAGCCATCAAGGGGAGGGGGCGGGGAGTGAAGCATCTGATGAGGACAGAGAGACCGTCTGGGGCAGCCATCAAGGGGAGGGGGCGGGGAGTGAAGCATCTGATGAGGACAGAGAGACCGTCTGGGGCAGCCATCAAGGGGAGGGGGCGGGGAGTGAAGCATCTGATGAGGACAGAGAGACCGTCTGGGGCAGCCATCAAGTGGAGGGGGCAGGGAGTGAAGAATCTGATGAGGACAGAGAGACCGTCTGGGGCAGCCATCAAGGGGAGGGGGCGGGGAGTGAAGCATCTGATGAGGACAGAGACCTGTATGAGCTGAGAGGAGGGAGTGGTAGTACCAAGAAGATATGATGGGTTACACATAAGTTACACCCTTGAAACTATCTTCCTGAACCCAACCACACTGAGCTGGTGTGAATCACTGTGCTTTACATCATAGTTCCACCAATTACAGTGGATGGATGTGTAACCAGGCCAGCGCAGTACCTACAGCTCTGCTCGGTTTGGCTCAGCTCAGTAGCCTAGTGGGGGAAAAGGTATTAGTCTAGACTCTAGACAGAACCAGAAGTTATTTTCTAACCAGGTTCTGAATGTGAGTCAAGGTATAAGAATTCATGTGATGGGTGATGCCTGATGTGATGAACCATGTGTTAATACACAGAGGGGCCCAGGAGGCCCCGAGGGACAGGAGATGACTAACTCACTACTCTTCCTAATATAGGACAGCTGGGCACACCGCCACATCCTTCATGACTCTCATGTTTTAGTCGTGTCCGCTGAGGTTAGTCAAACTGGGTCGCCCGCCCGACGGCTTTTTCTGGATCACAAAAAAAAGAGGAAATCTTGCCATCTAAATGATCACCGCCTCCCGAAAACCCACCCTGGACAGCAAAAAGCCTTCCCCGTCAGTTTATTTTTACTAGCATAAAAGTGGGTCAATGACGCCACAGAATAATGTGATGAAACCCAATTTAAGCATTTCAACAGTGTCTGAATGGGTCACCACAGAAACCCCATTTAAGCTTTTCAACAGTGTCTGAATGGGCCACCACAGAAACCCCATTTAAGCTTTTCAACAGTGTCTGAATGGGCCACCACAGAAAGAGGGTCACATCTAATAGTCCTTTTCAAAACCTTTTTTATTGGTCATATAGAAAATAAAGTAAGCTGTATCAACAAACATACTATATATACACACACACATCAATAACTTAGACACTTTAGAGAACCACGGTTAAAACCACAGTCGTTATATATGAATACATCATATTACTTATCTACAGATTGCAAAAAAGTACAATAATTTACAAATAGTTACAATGAACTATTCTCTGTTTTCCATACAAAGTACTGCAATACCTTATTACAACCCATACAGAAATACAAAAAACAGATTAATAACTTTATATACCATTCAGACACACTTCCAACAGCTTTATTTTCAGACTTTATACCTTTGAAACATAGACCTATACTCGAGTGAGAAATACCTGCACAGTCAAATGTTCACCAAGCATCATTTGATTTAAAAAGCCTACATTGACCTACTAGAGCAAATCGTAACACAAGTGCAGATAAGTTATTAATCCTCTCTAATACAACTCGCTTTCAAACTAAAAAAAGCCATAACCAAGTAAAAAAACGAGATCCGCCGCAGAACCAATTAATTACAGTGTTGATAAGATCAATATCAAATACACATTCAACAAACAAAGAAAGGAGAGGAGACAATGAGCTGTAATGACTGAATTAGCAGCACGGTAGGAACCAAAATAATCTAACCACAAAAGACAGAAATTGCAAGTGGCCCTGATGTTAGGATTGTGTTCCTGGTCACTTCTTACGCCTCAGGACATGTTTTACAGATTTTATAATCACACATCTATGGACTGTATAATGTACAAGATCTGTAGGTGTAGTCTATAGGACAGGTAACACAAGTCTTCTAATCTATGGAGTGATATTTGTGACAACAGAAATTCATAAAAATGTCATTCAAATTCAATTTCTGAATACATATTCAGTTTCTGGTGGCTCTAATATCACTCCATAGTCTTCGGGTTTAGGGGCTTCTCTCAGTGGAAGTCTACTGTTTGAGAAGGCTTTAGTAAGGCCTCGGGCTACTTTCCCCAGACTAGAATCCCTTTAGACAGGCATTACAGTGAGTGAACATCTGGGGTGTGTCCAGTGAAGTGGAATGTTCAAGAACGTTGCAGACGAAAATATAACAAATAGATCTGACACAATTCCCAATTCAACCATGACAGGTAATCATATCTGTTCTACACAACTGAACATTTATACCCTCTTTAACAGTTCCAATGGTTTTCAAGCTCCTTAACCAACATAAACCAGGGCCAACTGCTGTTCAGTGTGTGTGTGTGTCTGTGGTAAAAGAAGAACGCCACAAAAACCTTTACAAAGAACTCCAATCCAAAACACCACAGGAGCTCTTGGTATAACAATCATTAGACCACAGTCACAACAATATAGATAACTTCTAGCTCTACTCGCTCACATCTGTCCACTGAGTTTGCATATGTATAAGGGGGACTTTCTCACGAAGGTCAACACTACCTACAGTAGCTACCTACTATACACCGCTGTGTGTTACTGCACCGCCTGACGAGATACATGTACGTATGAGAGACATGTCATAGGTCGGGTGCCTTTTTAACATTGTAAAGACACTTCACATTATGGTTCACTCCACAAGACTGCCACAGCAAGAAGAACACCAACACCCATACTGGGAAATGCCAAGAGTCATATATCCATGTGTTCTTTTCCAGTCAATGTAAATAACGAAGAGTGTTCAGAAGACATAGTGAGGATGTTTGAGTGTACATACAATATATATCAGGGCTGTGTCTGTTGGCACCCTATTCCCTATATAGTGCACTGCTTTTGACTATGCAGGGACGTGTCCATTACAGATGCCCCCTGTTCTGCAACTACATTAGACACTGGAGAGTGCAGACCTTCTGTTCTCTCCTGTTCAGGTCTAACCACCATAGAACTTCAACAGGATTGGGTTACTCCTGCCTTCCTTCATTATTGTAGATGTAGGCTAACAGTGCGGATCCTGGATAATTTTGACAGCTCTCTGCTTCCCAACCTCTTTCTCTCAGCTGCGGTTTTAAAAAGGGATACTATGTTCAGTAATTCACAACTTAATGCTAGATCGTATCCTTACCCTGTTAAAAGTCTATGAGCCAGGAAACTGTAACGATTTGGTTTTACATTACTTAAAAGGTGATTTGGCATCTCTTTTTTAACATTTGCCCCATCACTCCGATTGATTTTTAGCTGGCAGAGGATAAAGTTAGCTGAAGTTTATATTGGCTGTTTAGAAGACATTTTAACCATGGAATACAGTTTCTCCAGGCTCATATAGACTACATTCAGGGCACGGAACCATCTGACATTAAGTTGTAAAATACAGAACTTAATGTCATTACAAAGATAGTCACCTTTCAATGTAAAACTGCTTACTGATAAATCACTCTTAAAGGGTCAGAAGACAGGGGTGACACTTGCCACGTAAGCAGCATTACTGGCAGCAGTTTTTGATCTTCCCAAATCTTCTTTCAGTGTCTGAACGAAAGGCCTTTTTAGAAAAATGGTAAATGAGTGACTATCAACATAACTGTCATCCTTAACAGCTTCTCCTCAGAGCTGTAATGGTTTATTTTTAGGGCAACCTTGTTTTCTCCTGAGCAGAACAAGCTGGAGATTAGTGCATGTTTACCCTCACACAAACCATGAAAACAACCTGACAGTCAGAAGACAACCTGTTATTAGTCACCTGTATAAAGCTGCATCCCTTCTCATATTTAGAATGAGAAGTTATTTCTTCAAGGAGGAATTTTACAATGCTTGGCTACATGGTAAGAATCTCAATATTTAGATTTTGCTTAGTCTTTGAGTAGTTCCCTTCGGTAAATGGATAAGACAATAACAGTTTAAACTCTAAATCAGAGGCGACCAATTAGAGGTGAGGAGGGTCATTTAACTGGGATTTAAAATGAACCAAGGGCATTATCTTACCCCATCAAAATGAACCAAGGGCATTATCTTACCCCATCAAAATGAACCAAGGGCATTATCTTACCCCATCAAAATGAACCAAGGGCATTATCTTACCCCATCAAAATGAACCAAGGGCATTATCTTACCCCATCAAAATGAACCAAGGGCATTATCTTACCCCATCAAAATGAACCAAGGGCATTATCTTACCCCATCAAAATGAACCAAGGGCATTATCTTATCCCATCTGTAATAACATCGACATTAATAACATTGACTGTAATAACATCGACTGTAATAACATCCTAATGACAAAATCATTAGTGAATCACAGCTAGTGGAAGAGATAACAGATGCCAATATGGATGAAGACAATAGATGTTGTTTACACCAGCTATATTATCTCTATTACAGATTCCTATAGAAAATACTGCAGCATGTGTACAACACTGCCATATACAGTGAACAACAATGCCAACTGTCACTTATACACATCACGTCACGCGCTACCCCACACAGTATGCGCCTAGTCACTAGAAAAAGCTACCAGCCTTCAATAGTAAGCCACTTTTGGTACAATTGCAAAAAGGATATCACAGGTTTTTTGTTTTAAGTTTTCTTTTCCAGTGTTTCTATAAACAATGACAGATGCTCGTCTACGCATCAATACAAATCAAGAACTCCAAGTCAACGACTTCTAGAACACACACACGTTGACAATTAAACAGTAAAGCTTGTAGTGTGAATATTATTTTGGAATATGTGACCAGCCAGTTCACATGTTATTACATTCACACCAAAAAAAATTGTTCAACTTATTTACTCGATGGAGCATAAATTGAGTTTGAAATGTTTTGAGGATAAAATATTGTAGCCCCAAAGCTTTATCATCACATTATCTTGTAAAAACATTCTGGTTCTCAGATATTGGAGAAAGAAGAAATCTTGTCATCTTGGAATGTCATTGTCAACTCCAACATCACACCTATTATTATTATTACTAATAACCCATACCAACTCCAACATCACACCTATTATAATTATTACTAATAACCCATACCAAGTAGGCCATCGTATTATTTTGCTGATCAGATTGACTCATTCCACTTACATTAACTATGTAAGAGACCTTTTGTATTTTTCAGTGCATATGTGTATTATTGCATCTCCTGTTCGTAAAATTCTGTGACAGGCTGAATTGAACCGAAATAAATGCTCAACTTTCCTGTTTAGTTTTTTTTTTACCAACTAAAATCACATTACCTGGTCGAATGGGTGAGTTACAAGTTCTTACTGAAGGTTGCTCACAAGACATCAATAACATACAGTACAAGTTTGAGACCATTTCCCTCTTCTCATAGTAGTCAGTGCAGGCTTGTTGCTAAGTGCAATCACTCTTCCTCCACTTGTGATACGGAGAGAGGGCTAAGAACTTGAAGCATAATGCCAACCGGTTGTGGCTAGACAGTTGGTGGCTAGCAGTTATGAAACAGTGCATTTCCACATCAAAATCCGCTGTTGGGACGGAAAAGACTCAGAGGGGCCATCTGGACGAAACCAACACTCATAAACACTTAGTACCATGTACAAAAACACACATCAATCGAGAGCTCCACTTCCGACACCAGATGGAGTGAAATCAATTATGGATTGGGCTGCGTTGTACGGCCTTCCTGGACTCATGTGACGTTTAACCTTTTAGAATCCAGTATGTGAAAATACACCATAGAGGATGTGTATAGTTCAGTGGAGGCTCATTGTAATGGCTGAAATGGAACAGAGTCAAACATGTGGTTTCTATATGTTTGATACCGTTCTATTTATTATATTCCAGACATTACGATGAGCTCTGCCTCCTATAGCTCCTCCCACCAGCCTCCTCTGGTGTATGCATTTCTGCTTGAACAGTTCCAAGGCAGAACGGAAGTATGGTTTAGCCTATTAAAGGCTGTCTAAGGGTGGGTGCCAAGGCAGAATGGAAGTATGGTTTAGCCAATTAAAGGCTGTCTGATAAGGGTGGGTGGGGCCTCTGCTGCTGGCCAATTGAAAGAGTGTTACTAGTAGCTGGTACAAAGGTCTGGGGGGTTGTGTTGTGTGTTCTGTCCCAAAAGACAGACAAGGGAACTAATCCTGTGCTCCATGATGATACACTGACTATAGTACACATTGTTTCATTAGTCTGATAACTCTCCACACCGCCCAGCTCCAATACTACGACCTGGCCCCCGTCTTGGACTTGATGATGGTGATGACGCTGGTGGCCGTGGCCACCTTCCCGGGGACCAGGGGCCCCATGACCCCCCCGAGGCCCCGACCCCCTGGGGTCAAGGCCACGGCTGCGGCAGGGCTGCGCGCCACAGTCCTGGCGAAGCTCTGCAGGGCCTCGTACTTGGAGCGCAGCGAGTCCAGCTCCACCTTCATGGTGGCGTTCTCCGTGGCCAGCTTGTCCACCTCCAGCTGCAGCGCCGTCTTTTGCTTCTCCAGCTCCTCCTTCTGGGTGACCCGCTTGACGCGGCAGCTGGCGGCGTAGCCGCGGTTCTTCAGGGTGCGCCGCCGCTGCTTGAGCTGCAGAATCTCATCCTTGGTGAGGCCGCGGAGGTGAGCGTTGAGCTCCCGGACGGACATGGTCACCAGTTCGTCGTCCGTGAGGCTGGTCCCATTCTCCCCTGGCTCCCTCTTCACCTGAGAGGGAAGTGAAGGGGGGTAGGGATGATTTAATTTATTTTGTAGCTAAAACATTTTTCAGCAAGTACAAAGCCCAGAGGATAATACAGCAGTTATTTTATTCAATATGGTTCAAAAAGCAGGGGAAAGGGGGGATGTTGTCAGAAGAAGTGGAGGAGGAAGGAGGGAGGACTAAGAGGGGGAAGAAGAGGAGATGGAGAGGAAGAGGGGTGATGAGTAGTGAGAAAGCCTGAGGTTAACAAACAATGATGACTTGAGTCCAATGCGAAAAAGAACAGACCTTTTCTCCCCCCACTGACAGTGTGAAAGAGACAAATGTTATGGTAGGGGTCTACGTACTTCTTTGGTTAGTTTACCTTCAAGGCTTTGTTTCCCTTGTTTGTAGTAGTCATGCCACGAGAGCCGCTTCCAACTACACCACTTGTTGGTCTGTGGAAGTGCAGAAGAACTACAATAAGAATCCAGAGGAGAAGAACATTGAGGTCTCACTGTGAGAGATCAGGTCAAATAAAGAAGAATAGGAAAGGTGCTCAAACTTAAAATCCATTGGAGAAAAAGGTCAGAGAGGAGGGACCTTGGACCTTCTCCTCCAATACAGTTGAGAAGGAACCGAGGAGATAGAGGATAGAGGAAAGGCAAATTGAGGCAGAGCCATTGGTTTTCAGAGATGGAGCAGAGACGTCAGCTCTGCCGCTAACAGTAACAGGCAGGTCAATCAATAACAGGCAGGCCAATCAGTAACAGGCAGGCCAATCAGTAACAGACAGGCCAATCAGTAACAGGCAGGTCAATCAGTAACAGGCAGGCCAATCAGTAACAGGCAGGCCAATCAGTAACAGGCAGGCCAATCAGTAACAGGCAGGCCAATCAGTAACAGGCAGGCCAATCAGTAACAGGCAGGCCAATCAGTAACAGGTAGGCCAATCACTTGTGCAACTGTGAACTAAAGGACAGCTGGCATTTGATGGTTTGGCACAATTACAGCAGTAGTTACTGCCACTTCGATTTATTAGAAAACAAAACTATCAGAGGGGAACTTCCTCAACGAGCAGCCACCAGACAGGAAACACCTCAACTGAAAAAGGTCTGGGCCCATCCTACTGTACGTACCTCAGACTAACAGTTCACACACACACACACACACACACACCAGAAAGAACCTACTGTATGTACCGGTCCTAACACCTCAGAGTATAGGTCTAACACACACACTTTAGAAAGAACTCAGTCTGCGGAATACAGTTTACATACACATTTTTCAACCACTCCACAGATTTCATGTTAACAAACTATAGTTTTGGGAAGTCGGTTAGGACATCTACTTTGTGCATGACAAGTAATTCTTCCAACAATTGTTTACAGACAGATTTCACTTATAATTCACTATATCACAATTCCAGCTTGGAAATTCCAGAAAATTATGTCATGGCTTTAGATGCTTCTGATAGCCTAATTTACATAATTTGAGTCAATTGGAGGTGTACCTGTGGATGTATTTCAAGGCCTACCTTCAAACTCAGTGCCTCTTTGCTTGACATAATGGGAAAATCAAAAGAAATCAGCCAAGACCTCAGAATTATTTATTTCTTTAGACCTCCAAGCATAGTTCCAAAATTGTGGCAAAATGGCTTAAGAACAACAAAGTCAAGGTATTGGAGTGGCCATCACAAAGCCCTGACCTCAATCCTATAGAACATTTGTGGGCAGAACTGAAAAAGTGTGTGCGAGCAAGGAAGCCTACAAACCTGACTCAGTTACAACAGCTCTGTCAGGAGAAATGGGCCAAAATTCACCCAATTTATTGTGGGAAGCTTGTGGAAGGCTACCCAAAACATTTGACCCAAATTAAACAATTTAATGGCAATGCTACCAAATACTAATTGAGTGTATGTAAACTTCTGACCCACTGGGAATGTGATGAAAGAAATAAAAGATGAAATAAATCATTCTCTCTACTATTATTCTGACATTTCACATTCTTAAAATAAAGTGGTGATCTTAACTGACGTAAGACATTTTTTTTTTTTTACTAGGATTAAATGTCAGGAATTGCGAAAAACTGAGTTTAAAATGTATTTGTCTAAGGTGTATGTAAACTTCCGACTTCAAATGTATGTCCATTGTACACGGAAAACATTTAAAACACATTTAAAAGATTATTATTATTATTGGACAAGTATAGTCCATCCGTGTTTGGTGCCTAATGAATACGAGATGACTGGGAAGGGAAAACGTTTTCTGATCAAGTCCATCCTATTCAACTATTTCTGTACATATACTATTCAATCCTTCATATATACTACATTTTCTATCCACATACTGTCCATAATGTCTATACATCCCCATCACATACACGGAAAGTATTCAGACCCCTTGACTTTTTCCACATTGTTACGTTACAGCCTTATTCTAAAATTCATTAAATAAATGTTTTCCTCATCAATCTACAAAAAATACTCCCATTATGACAAAGCGAAAACAGGTTTAGACATTTTTGCAATGTATTAAAAATAACTGAAATACCATATTTACATAAGTATTCAGACCCTTTGCTATGATACTCGAAATGGAGATCAGGTGCCTCCTGTTTCCATTGATTATACTTGAGTCCACCTGTGGTAAATTCAATTGACTGGACATGATTTGAAAAGGCACACACACCGGTCTACATAAGGTCCCACAGAAACAAGATTCTCTGGTCTGATGAAACCCTACGGTGAAGCATGGTGGTGGTAGCATCATGCTGTGGGAATGTTTTTCAGCGGAAGGGACTGGGAGACTAGTCAGGATTGAGGCAAAGAGAAGAATGGGAGAAACTCTCCAAATACAGGTGTGCCAAGCTTGTAGCGTCATACCCAAGAAGACTAGAGGCTGTAATATCTGCCAAAGGTGAGAGCACTAGCCTACTGGTGGTGAAGAGACAGGAGATGGAGAGGAACAGCAGGAATCCATAGGAACAGAATATTATCTCTAGTATTCTGGAACCCCTTCCAGTTGAGTGGGTCCACAGTGAGTGTGAGCCTTGTCACAGTGGCAGAGGGCAGCAGAACACACACTTGTGACGGAGTAGAGCAGTGGCCCTGATGGACTGCTTTAGGCCACACAGAGAAAAAGCGGTGTCACCTGAGCCAAAACGGGATGAGACGGGCCACTTGTTAAAGATGACCTGGATACGACACCATCACACAGGCAGTGGAGGAATGGAACACAGGGTCACACTATGGCTCGTATTCTTGATGCTTTCGTTTCAGATACTCGCATGGAATAGCCTAACAGTGTTTTCTCTCCACTAACTAGTAGGCTAATCCCTAACATTCCCATTCCATAGTCAGTAGGAATAGATAAGGCGTATTTCCATCTAGTTGAGGCTATAAATAATAGACAGTAACAAAAGGCACACACCAGTTGTTCCTCTGGTGAGTCACCACCAGGAAGCCTTTCAAAATACTACAGAGATAATGGGATATAGAAATATGATGATGCACAGATAGACTAACAGTTGATGAGAAAGTCAAGTAGCCTATAGTCCTAGTCTCACTGGCCCAGGCTACCTTCTCTTTACAGCTGGTGTAGCTGGTTATACTAGCAGGGTTAGTGATGACACTTAAAGTGAAAGGCTGCCACATCTACAATCTGTGTCCTTTTTCAAAGGAAACATTGTTCAAAAGCAGAGAGCAGAGCAGAATTGCCTTGAAGGCAACACAAGTCGACAACTCTGTCATCCAGGTTTCCAGGTTGAGGAGAATTTTACGACACAGCTGCAGGGTGAAAGGCCAGCACCTCGTTTAGACACACAGCTGTGCAGGGTGACAGGCCAGCACCTCGTTCAGACACACAGCTGTGCAGGGTGACAGGTCAGCAACCTGTTCAGACACACAGCTGCAGGGTGACAGGCCAGCACCCTGTTCAGACACACAGCTGCAGTGTGACAGGCCAGCACCCTGTTCAGACACACAGCTGCAGTGTGACAGGCCAGCACCCTGTTCAGACACACAGCTGCAGGGTGACAGTGAATTTGAAAAATGTATGGAATCATTCCACTAAAACTGTCTGGCTAGTTATCTAACAATTATACAGTGCAGAAATATCCTTCAAATGTAATTCACACAATATATTTTCACCACACTGGCAAACCATGGTTGACCAACACTGGCAAACCATGGTTGACCAACACTGGCAAACCATGGTTGACCAACACTGGCAAACCATGGTTGACCAACACTGGCAAACCATGGTTGACCAACACTGGCAAACCATGGTTGACCAACACTGGCAAACCATGGCTGACCAACACTGGCAAACCATGGCTGACCTTCTACCCCATCATAAGAAGGTCCATGTCCATTCTAGTATTCTAATTACATGGGTCCAAATGACCTAGCATGGTGGCACAAAATAAAATAAAAAGTTGCTCCATTCCACTACCAGGCACACAAAGAAAAAACAGTAAGTGATTAGACTGGGACTAGACGGCAACCTTGCATCTGACAGGTTCACCCTCTAACATTCACAGCAGAGGACGGGGCAGCGGGCACCGACACACAAATGTATTACCTCCCATAAACGATTTCACCTATTGTGGTCGCGGGACGGGATGGGGGTGGAGGGGAGGGATGGATGGGGGACACGGAGCATCTTCTGTAGGCACACACTGCATTTTTATGAATCGCCCTGGAAGAATGCTGACAAATCAGAGCTGATTGCTCGTTGCTCGTAGAGGAGAGACATCACACCCACAGGAAATGGAAAGCGCTGAGTGTGGTCGCTCACCCCCAGTGAAAGGGAGAGAGAGAAGAGATATTGGGGGAGGACGGACAGAGACAGAGACTGAGCAGAGAGAACGGGAGAGAGAGACTGAGGAGGGAAAAAAAAAAACTTGTGAAAAATGCACTCTCAAAACATTTGGAGGAGCTTGAGAAGAGCATGTTGTGAAAAAAGAAGACAAAAACCCTGATCTCAGCAAGGACCGACCAAGGAGCCAATTAGGATAGTTAAAGAAGTTCAACTAGCAAAACCAGAGCCATCGCATGCGTCTCAAATGGCACCCTATTCCCTATACTGTGTATTGAACTACTTTTGACTAGGTCCCAAAGTAGTGCACTAGATATGGAATAGGGTGCTATTTGGGACACAAGCATCATCAGTACAACCTTCAAAACACCCATCGAGACGTTCTGCCTCTCCCTAAATCTCATCATCTCTGCATCATATCACTGCTTCTGTGACAAGAGTTACAATACCTAACTGAATAGCTGTTTTTACTCAATGGGCCAGAAGGCTGCCTGACACGTGCTGGAGGATCCCCTCTGCCTACGTTCCAACAGCATCTGACCATATGCCCTTCCCTTTTACAGAAATCACAAGAACGTTTTGTGGGTTGTTTGGGATTAGCCTCTGTACCTGTCCCAATAGCTGCAATAGGGAAATCAGTAATATCAAGCATGTTCATTGCTAGTTTGCTGTCCCCCCCACCCAGAGTAAAAACCCTAGAATTAACATATTTTTTTATGTTTTCTGATGCATTCCAATATATTGCCAGTAACACGTATGCGTTACATAAATCTGTGAATCTAATGGAATAAACTCCAATTTAAGGTACGTTGTGTTCTGTTGCCTAGCTACTGCAGTAAACAACTATCAAGCAGAGGTCATGCATTTGCAGTGCAGCTGCACATACTTGACGTTCGCTAGCCTGTGGATCTCAAATTCAGTATTCACTGAATTCACTCGGATTCACATTCACTTTAGATGTCCACACTCTCCAAGAATTACATTTGGTAGTTAATTCCATCAGAGATTATGGATTTTAGCATAGTTTTTGTATCTTTGTAAACCGGATAAAACGTATAGTCAGAGCACTGTTTACTAAGCTACAGATCCTGCTAACGTTACAGCAGCAAAGGGAGCATGTTGAAGGAGGGAGGAGATGGGAGTCACGGATTAAGGTAGAAAAACATCTGTTTATAATGGTAATTAATTTACACCACTGCTATTGGGTATATTTAATATTTGTTTATAATAGTCATTAATTTACACCACTGCTATTGGGTATATTTGATACATTTAATAAAAAATCAAAAAAGGTAATACAAATATTTTCTCAAATGTATTAGAACGGTTGTAAAAAAAAAAAATCTTCATCCATAATCAGCTGTTACATGGTTATACAATTACAGTGCCAGCACTACTGTAGTTAGCCATGTTAATAAACCTACAGAGGGCAGTGAGTGGTATGAGAGGGTTAGCCACGTTAATAAACCTACAGAGGGCAGTGAGTGGTATGAGAGGGTTAGCCATGTTAATAAACCTACAGAGGGCAGTGAGTGGTATGAGAGGGTTAGCCATGTTAATAAACCTACAGAGGGCAGTGAGTGGTATGAGAGGGTTAGCCATGTTGATAAACCTACAGAGGGCAGTGAGTGGTATGAGAGGGTTAGCCATGTTAATAAACCTACAGAGGGCAGTGAGTGGTATGAGAGGGTTAGCCACGTTAATAAAGCTACGGAGGGCAGTGAGTGGTATGAGAGGGTTAACCATGTTGATAAACCAACGCTCCCCATTCAACCTGACAGAGCTTGAGAGGAACTGCAGAGAAGAATGGGAGAAACTCCCCAAATATAGGTGCGCTAAGCTTGTAGCGTCATACTCAAGAAGACTCGAGGCTCTAATCTCTGCCAAAGGTGCTTCAACAAAGTACTGAGTAAAGGGTCTGAATACTTATATAAATGTGATATTTCAGTTTAAAATGTTTAATACATTTACAAAAATGGCTAAAAACCTGTTTTTGCTTTGTCATTATGGGGTAGTGTGTGTAGATTGATGAGAAGTAAAACAATTTCATACATTTTCGAATAAGGCTGCAACGTAACAAAATGTGGAAAAAAGTCAAGGGGTCTGAATACTTTCCGAATGCACTGTATGTGGATGATTTATAAAGCCAGTTAGGCTATTGATTATAGGCTTAATTAAGTTGGCGTCTCCCTGCTACTCACTTCTCCTAACTCCGCCGCTGCCTCCGCTGCTATTGTACACATAGCATCATAGTCTAGGAAAAGCCACCAATTCAACAATGCACTGACGGTTTAGAACCGCGGACAGCGACCGCTATTCAACGAGGGACAAAGCGTATGTTATAAAATAATATTATTTGTATTAGTGTTGCACCATTGTTCGTATAACCATATACAATTTCAGTAGCACATGTCTTAGTGATGGACTGTGCCTACATCCCCACTGCCTCCCCAATGGAACAGTCCACTCAGACAGGCGCCATCCCCACTGCCTCCCCAATGGAACAGTCCACTCAGACAGGCGCCATCCCCACTGCCTCCCCAATGGAACAGTCCACTCAGACAGGCGCCATCCCCACTGCCTCCCCAATGGAACAGTCCACTCAGACAGGCGCCAATCAGACAGGTGTCTTGTACACAATGAAATTATTATTTTTTGCTACTGTTTGACTAAAGAAATCTTGGTCGACTAAAAAGCCTATAGACCAAACAATCGACCAGTTGACTAAAAGTGGTCTGCCCTAGTTGTGTGTACATTGAGCCGAGACACACCAGGAGACAGGCAGGAGGGTCATTCTTCACAATACCTCCATCATCTGCTCTGCTGGATCTAAATGGTTGTGCTTGGGATAGGGGGTTGGGGAGGTGGGGTTGGGGTTGGGGGTTAGGGAGGGGGGATTGAGGTGGTGGGGTTGGGGTTGGGAAAGTAGGGAGGTGGGGTTGGGGTTAGTGTTAGGGAGGTGGGGTTGAAGAGGTTGGGGAAAGCCACGTCCTCCACTTGACAGCAGTGTAACAAGATTATCAGGGCTGTAAGCGCAAACAGAAACCTGCAGCAACCCTTTTTGGAATCCAGATTGCAGCATCGCCTGCCTCTCTGAATACTAAGCGACACTTCGGGGGACTATAGTAACGGGGCTGCAGACTTTGTTCAGATGCTGAGATAAGACGTTATTCGCAGTCGGCCTATACAGACTCTGTTTTTACATGTGTGCATGTTTCTATAGACAGATTACTCACTAAAACACACAATGCATACAGGCACACATACGCCCGCCCACCCAATGATTTAGCCTGTCACTGCTGATTCCTGAAAGGAAGCGTGGCGGCGCTAGGCATCGGAAGCTCCCTAATGAAGTGGATAAACTAGGCTGTGGAGGTGCATGCTGATGAAAGACCAACAGTCGGCGGCACGACAACCAACAGCCGGCGGCACGACAGACCAACAGCCGGCGGCACGACAGACCAACAGCCGGCGGCACACCAGACCAACAGCCGGCGGCATGACAGACCAACAGCCGGCGGCACGACAGACCAACAGCCGGCGGCACGCCAGACCAACAGCCGGCGGCACGACAGACCAACAGCCGGCGGCACGACAGACCAACAGCCGGCGGCACGACAGACCACAATAAGTTGAGTGAATTTTGAACCAAAGAGAGAGAGAGACAAAGAGAGAAAGACAAAGAGAGAGAGGCAGAGAGGCAAAGAGAGAGAGAGAGGCAGAGAGAGAGGCAGAGAGAGAGAGAGAGAGAGGCAGAGAGAGAGAGAGAGAGAGGCAGAGAGAGAGAGAGAGAGAGGCAGAGAGAGAGAGAGAGAGAGAGAGGCAGAGAGAGAGAGAGAGAGGCAAAGAGAGAGAGAGAGAGAGGCAAAGAGAGAGAGAGAGAGAGGCAAAGAGAGAGAGGCAAAGAGAGAGAGAGGCAAAGAGAGAGAGAGGCAAAGAGAGAGAGAGAGCGAGAGAGAGAGAGGCAAAGAGAAAGAGAGAGAGAGAGAGAGAGAGAGAGAGAGAGAGGCAAAGAGAGAGAGGCAAAGAGAGAGAGAGAGCGAGAGAGAGGCGGAGAGAGAGAGAGCAAGAGAGACAAAGAGAGGGAGAGAGGCAGAGAGAGAGTAAATTGTGCAGCTTTCAAAGGGAAAATGTGTGAGGCGCTATCAAATGGTGGGAAAACATTAAGCCAACACCTATTCCCATTAAGAGTTTGGGGTGATGAGACATTTCCTAACATAACCAGAAATAGTTCTTAAATGCGATGGCACCTTTTACAAAGACTGTCCCTGTAGTAGAGGACCCTTATATAATGATGATACGTAACCTACGTTACAAGGACTGTCCCTGTAGTAGAGGACCCTTATATAATGATGATACGTAACCTACGTTACAAGGACTGTCCCTGTAGTAGAGGACCCTTATATAATGATGATATGTAACCTACGTTACAAGGACTGTCCCTGTAGTAGAGTACCCTTATATAATGATGATATGTAACCTACGTTGCCCTGCTTTCCCATGGGATAGACAAGTGATCGTTTGTGGAGAATACAAGGGGACATTCTTCCTACTGCCTCTGAGGATCTACAATGAGTTCTAGAACCTGAGCTCCTATTGGTTTATAAAGTCTCAGTAAGTGTGCTGATTTAGGATCAGGTCCCTCCCAGTCCTTGAATAAGATTAGCCTACATTGGTCATCATGACGTACAAAGCAAAACTGATCCTAGAACAGCACTCAGTCAGAGACTATGAATACAGGCTTGGGATTCCATCAGGCATGAGGATCACGTCAGTGGGCTAGGAAAGAGATTTCAGAATCATAGCCAAGATCGAAGCTGTTTAATATAAGATTTATTTGTATTTCTCTCTAAAAAGTCTGTCAGAGTTGGAGTCTGTGGTGTAGACTAACATTGTGTCCCATAGGGAGGACATTGATGGACTTACAGACTGCATAAGGGACTATATACATTTTTGTGTAGACAACACTGTACCCACCAGGAAGGTACGCTGTTTTCCAAATAATATACCCTGGGTCACCAGCGACCTGAAGGCCCGGCTGAATGAGAAGAGAGCCTTCAAGGAGGGGGACAGGGACAAATTGAAATGTGTCCAGAGGGAGCTCAAGTTGCAGACTGCTTAGGGGAAGAGAGGGTATAAGGAGAAGATGGAGGACAAGCTGAGGCAGAGCCAGGTGAGAGAGGTGTGGAATGGTATGAGAAATATCACTGGCTTCAAAAAGTCAAACAGTGGGCAGACGGAGGGGACCCAGGACAGAGTCAATGAGCTGAACCAATTTAAGGACTGTATATACATATTCATGTAGTTATATCATATCACGTGCAATATTGTAAGTAATTCTTGGACTTAACTTACGTAGTCATTCACTCAGGAATGCATATTAGTATCCTGTCAGTTGTGTCTTTTTTCATTGCTTTTAGTATATCGAATGTGCAATAAGTGCATTTATCTGTAATTAAATCCTGCACTAATTACTATTATTACCCCAAATTATATCATATGCACATTTAGCTATTTAAGTATCTCTTCCTGTCATTTACCTGTACAGTTAATGTAACCATGCAAATATTCACTTACCTGTTCATTTAACCAGACTGTATATTAAGTAAACTATTATTAACCTCACTTAAATCATACGCACATTTAGCTATTTAAGTATCTTTCTGCCATCGACCTGTATAGTATAGTTAACCATGTCAACTTGAAATATATATATATATTTTTTTTTTTCACCTAAAAGTCTGTAACAGTGTTCATATTCAGCCATTCACCCATACTATGCAATGTCTTTTTATAGCTTTTAGCACTCCAGACTCCTTGTATTTGTATACTTTTTCATACTGCCGCACTATGTATCGTGTATCTGTCTTTTGTGTATTTACGTTCTGGCATTTTGCACCTGCCCTGTGTTTTTTCGTAGCTGCTTGACGAAGAAATTTCCCCCTCGGGGATCAATAAAGTACCTATCTATCTAAAATGGCACTCTATTCCCTATATAGTGCACTACTTTTAACCAGAACCCTATGGGCCCTATACAGGGAATAGGGTGCCATTTGGGACGAAGCCCATGATTCCTAGAAACTAAGAACACGTCATCACACTTCAAATTGAGGAATAAGAAAAGGGTGAGTTTCTCCACCTGAAAGAGGAAAGACAGTCTTAAGATACGGAACAAACCTTATCTTAAGTAAAAAAAAAACTATTACGTAGATACAAAAAATAGAAGAATAATACTCAACATGTTATTATGTCCTAAACCTGTTTTAGCAGAATCAACATCTAGAATAGTGTGAAAAGTAACAGAATATCAGCCGATACTCTGTTGAGAGGAAAGGTTGCAATCTGCTGTCCATCATTCAGTTTTGTACTTTAGACCTACACTGAAGATTGGGCCTAGAAGAGATCTTCCTCACACAAAAATATTGTTGCATATGGCAGTTGTTAAGTCTATATGTTGATATGGTGAAAGAAAATGGGAAAGCCATTTCACCATTTCCTAGTTTTAGCAGACTCTTAGTACCTGTAAATCTGTGGGTTTTTATTTCCAAGCTGAATACAGTGCCGCTGCGGTCTATTGAGTCAATACTGACTTGTTAAGAGCAGCAGTGGGACTCGGAGGAGAGCGAGGACTTTGTTGGCCTTCAACACTCTATCTGCCTGGAGGACTTGATTAAAAGGGAATAGCTGTAGATACATCAGCAGCCATAGCCTAGTGCTGGCAGAGGGAGGCTGGGGGAGTACAGACAGCCCACCATTACTGGATCCTAGATGTATTACTGACCTTAGGACTACAATACAACTGTATTGTCCATATTGAACCACGGAAATGTTTCCAATTTCTCTACAACATGTACACCTAGTATGCTTACTCTGGAACAGGAATATTTTCACAGTCATTTGTAGATAATTGGCTCTGTATGGTTAAGAGCTCATCAGTGTCACTGTAAGTAAACGGAAAGCTAGGCCTACTCTGTCTGTCCAATCCACTGCTGCTTTGGCAGATCCATGACTCACAAAACAAGAAGATAATGTTGTTTGGCTACTACTGTAATGTTATGCTAAAAAAATCAATACTCTGCTATTTGTAGGGTTTTCAGTGATTTAGTGGACCATCAGACAACGGACTGAATTGAAAACAATTGTCTCATGTAGATAGTAGCCTATGTACTGCACGCACACGCACACACACACACACACACACACACACAACTAAACGTCAGCAGACTCTGGTTCTGACTGGATGATGTTCATGTAAAATAAGCACACGTTGTTCATCAGTTCATATATGGTACAAGAAACAAATATTTGTTTTTAAAACAAATATTTTTAGTTTTAAAATATTAAAATATTTGCCTCATTTGCTGTCACAGATGTTGCCTACTTAAACACGTCAACCAAGTAAAGCACATGAAAGTGAAAATGCCAAGGCTTTGCCTGCTGTGCTGAGGATGAAAGAACTAAGTGCTACTTTTTCACAAGTCCAGCGAGGTAGCCTATATCGCAACGCTCAGCGAGGTAGCCTATATCGCAACGCTCAGCGAGGTAGCCTATATCGCAACGCTCAGCGAGGTAGCCTACAGTATATTGCAACGCTCAGCAATCCCATTCCGACGAAGCCTTGCAAAGAGTAATCACTAACAGCCCCTCCTTCTATTAAACAGAAAACCCTCTATGGTTCTTCTCCCTCCCCTCCTGGCTTTCTGTTTCCCAATGTAGGCCGAGCTACAGCAACACTTGTTTCCCCATGTAGCTACAGCAGTACTTCTGTTTCCTGTTTCCCCATGTAGCTACAGCAGCACTACCGTTTCCCCATGTAGCTACAGCAGCACTACGGTTTCCTCATGTAGCTACAGCAGCACTACGGTTTCCTCATGTAGCTACAGCAGCACTACGGTTTCCTCATGTAGCTACAGCAGCACTACGGTTTCCTCATGTAGCTACAGCATGAACTTCTGTTTCCTGATGTAGTGACAGCAACACTTCTGTTTCCTATTTCCCCATGTAGCTCCAGCAGTACTTATGTTTACTGTTTCCCCTTGTAGCTAAAGCAGCACTTCTGCAGACAAGAAGAAACCCCATAACACATGCCTGTGTATTTCCAAGGGGCAATTCATTTCTCCTGAATAGGCATAACTAATTAACTAACTACTCTGCGTTGGCCATACAATACATAGGCACTTGCAGAGATGTTGGTTCATTGTCTGTTACGCTGTGCAGCAGTGGATTCTTGCCCAGTGGTCCAAACATTGCCAATGGGTGTTACAGTCAGTAGCAGCCCTCAGACGATGGTGACGACCCAAACCGTACCGACTCGGATGGAGTCTCAATTATTGTCCTTTCCAGCACAGTGGCAGCAACATCGGCTCAGTAGAGTGAAAATGGGAGTTACAGTCCAATAGCTGTGTGCACCAGCCAGCAAGGATAACAGCGTCCAGCCAGCCAGGATAACAGTCTCCAGCCAGTCAGGATACATTTTTATTTGAACCTTTATTTAACTAGGCAAGTCAGTTAAGAACAAATTCTTATTTACAATGACGGCCTACATACAGGGTCAGCCTGGAGCAAATTAGGGTTAAGTGCCTTGCTCAAGGTATTCAAACCAGCGACTTTTCGGTTACTGGCCCAATGCTATAACCGCTAGGGTACCTGCCGCCCCAACCTCTCAGTGTCCAGACAGCCAGGATAACATAGAACAGTGTCCAGCCTTGTTTTATCTTGGCCACCTCTAGAAGGGCTATACATCTCTGAGCTGATCTCACCACACCATCCCCATCTCATCCTGCCTGCCACCCGCTGTGGCGTTATACAAGGCCCCCTCATCTGTTCTCGTTACTTGCTGTGGCGGGACGGGAGACAGGAATTGAGCTTTATTGCATATCTGGGTCTCTGACATGGGGCTGTAGCTAGCTGTGCAGTCTGTCTACCCAAACACGCTTTGCTTGCCTGCACCAACGAGGATGATGAAATAAGTTGGAAATCGGAGCAAGAGAGAAACTTCAGAGACACTACGCAGATCCCATCTGTGTACCCCTCCTCACCCATTTAGGCTACTCAAGTTTCCAAGGTGACTGGGAAGTAGAGCTGGGCGATATATTTAATACATTTTAATGTATGTTTTTGTGGGATATTCCAAAAGCCTGCAAGCACGAATCCAATTATTTTAATTTAAAAAAATGTAATGAGCGTTTATGTCTGCTTGTTCTCATGTTGTCTTTTTGGTCTCGTCTCCTTGGCTCCTTCTGTGATGTGTTCACCTTCCCATTTACACCAGAGATCTGTATGTAATGCCGAGATGCACATGTCGCCGCCATAACAATGGGAGTTGTTGTCCCAAAGGTGGGAAGGCAGGCGATGGGCTTAGGTCCAAAATAAGCACATAGAAACATATTGGCCTTATTTTCTACAAATGTTGGCGAGTGAAACCTCTCGCTTCGCCTTTTCCTCTCTGTTTATACACACAGACACCCAAAGCCCCTTCCTCTGCCACTCACAACAATCTTTCTGACAAGAGGTTTCAACTCGCTATTTGCATTTGAGGTTTGGTCCAACAGAATTGGTCATAGGGACACAAACAAACAGAGAGATTATTTTAACGTAATAGGAGAAGTTAACCTTTCTAATGATACCCTTTTTATGTCTCAACTACTCAAATGACACACAGAGCAGACACTACTAAAACAGGAGTATCAATGAAAATTGATTCTGGAAAATTAATGGTCTGTTTGTCACGGGCGGCATTGTGGTACCGTTAGCAGCATTTTAGCCAAAGACTTATTCTACCTGTCTAGTCTGTTTTATAAATGTGCAATAAGCATAAAACACAACTATGTAAGGAATTGGCAACTCGTTCTCATTCTGAGAAATAAGGTAGGCCACTTAATTTCAACATCTGAACAAAGTGGACAGGCTAGCATTCTGTTCAAACAGTTGGAGACAGACAGAAGGGTGCGTTCGTGACAGAAGGTTGTGTTCATAACTGTTCTGCCTGGTTAGCTAGCAAACAGATCCACGTTTGTTCAACTTTAAATATAAAGATTAGCTGGCTACTCACTAGCATTTGGGCTTCTGTTTAAGAGATTGTTTATGAGACCTGAGTTAATTTTCTATAATGCCGGCTGCAAGTTAGTCATTATTAGTGAATGTGCATTATGCATGGTTCTGGTTAAAATATGTAACAAAAATGGCATTTTCATAGACTGACTTGAACGCCAGATAAGTGATTATTGCAGAAAAGCAGGTTAAACTATTTTGATAAAAGAATACAATTATTAGTGGGTCTTATGGTTGTGGAAGGCTTATATTTAGCCTAGGTATAATTTCACACACCCTAACTGCATTAGATTATTCCTTTACATTTTACAATCCAAAAAATTGTCAAACAAAACTTAATTCGAGAAAACATGTATTTATTTTTTGATCGATGTGAATTGTCCATACAAAAAAAATGGAGAGATATGATTTTTAGGCCAAATCACCCAGTCCTACTGGGATGTGTGAATAACTCAGCCTCTGAGGCCCAAAAAGGCAAAGGCATATTTTTACTGCCCACCACTAAAACACCAACATGGCACTTATAACAGCTATTCAAAGTGCACCATTACTAAGAGTTACTGGCAACTGGCAACCAATCAAAAAATGGCTACATGTAACAGAAATGAACCACCATTAACTAAAATTAGGACATCAGTATTAGACTAGCCTATTTGCCACCAAATCATCCCATGTCCAAAGCATATAGGCTAACATTATTCAAGCACCATAAAAACCTATACAGCAGTGAGTGACAGTGCTGGAGTATATTTTCTGAAACAAAGGCATTCACTACAGAACGGAGGGTTTAATCTACATGTGACCCAGTTTAACATCACTTATGGACAATATGACATGGTGTATACTGTATAGCAACGCGGCTAAAAACAGAGTGGATTCTTTATGTATGAAATATATATTTTGGTCAATATAATGGATGCAGAATAACACACATAAATCCTATTAAATTACATTAAAAAAAATAGTATTCTAAGAATTTAGAATTGGTATTCTAATTATATGATAGCACACTTGACAGCTTGCTGATGGATCCTAATGAGAGCATTGCAAAACAGAAAGCTGATCAATTTATCCTCGTCAGAATGCATTGCAGCAAGAGAACAAGGCAAATGTAATGATTTATGGTCATCCCCATCATTCCACGAGCAACAAGAGGACTGCAAATCAACACTTCACCATTCCACTACACGTAATTCTAGGATGACGACAAACGGCTCGCTGATATTAATCACCCATCCTTATCCGCCCAGACCTTTGTCCGCTGGTGGGGCCGTGTTTCGGGTGGTTTCTTTCTCAGACGTCCAAAAACATAATTGATGATTCAGCAACGTGCTAAAATGCCTTGATGGCATTTAGCTACGCACAAAACATACAATGTGTAGCTGTCCTGGTGTGTAAACACTGACAGAGGAGGAGGATTGATAAGCGTTTCGCTAGACCCGCATTAACATCTGCTAAACATGTGTATGTGACCAATACAATTTGATTTGATTTGAAAGACATCGCTGTATAATCGACTGTTGAGCCATGCAAACTTGCAGCTATCAATCACACATATATTGTATCACAAAATACTGTCGAGTCCTTGTCTTATCATGCTGCCTTGTGTCACAAATTAAACCACCAACCTGATCGCTCTCCGACAACCGTTGCTTCGGCTCGCGCTTCCCTCAGCTCTGCAAGGCACGCTCGCAGATATAATGAAGCAGTAGGTTTGAACAGCTCGAGACGTAGTTAAGAGTATGTGTATGAGTTGGAAAACTACAAGAAGATAAAAAAGCAGTTGGATTGCTGACTATCCATTTAGCAGAAGCCACCTATATCTGGTTACACATTTTTTTTCTCGACAACCCCCAAGCTGTCACTACTACACTACACCACTGCTTGCGCGTAACTAGTTACCAGTATCTGTGTAGTAGGCTAGACTCCCGCCTGCTGAACAAGCAAGGGAATCCCCATACTCAGCTAGCTAGGAGTAACAATTTACGCTTTTTTCGTGGGGGGACAAATTGTATGATTCAAAAAATTATAATAATGTAACATGTTCGTCTAATTACAAACCATGTATTCATTCACACAGAGAGGCTAACAAGAGTTGAGACGTATCCTAGAAAAAATTACCTGATAGTGAGCTGAGCTCAGCCAGCTGCTGGAAACCTGAGAAATTAGCTTACAGGCTGGCTAGCTAGCTAGCGACAGCAGAGAAGACACACATTGACCAAGCAAAACTCGGCATATCGGAGGTAATGGAATGCATGCACACTCAGCATAACAACACGTTTCGCTTTTGTTTTTCTATAGTTCTTAACGTCCTCTTTTGTGTAATAAAAACGTGAATGTAGCTGCTACAATTGTGACTGACAGAAAAGCACGTTTTAAATCCCGCTCGTGCTCTCCTTGTTGATTCCTTTCTCTAAATGTCCTTGTATCGCGGAGCCAGACGTCATGTTTGGTCACGTGGGTTCATTCATGAAGAATCAACACAAGGACACTGAAATGCATATGTTTCATGTATGCAATCTCTTGCATGATGTTGCAACGCATCCGTAAAAACAAAAAGGAAAAAAGAGCTTGGTGTAACGCGTATGGTTGATTTTGCAAATACGGGCACTTTTGGATTTTACATGTTTTTAAAAACAAAACCTCTTGAAACTGCTTTTTATCTATCTGAATTTTTCTTCACTCTGTCTGGAAACAAGATCTAATAGTGGCTGAGACCATACTATTTAAGAATATAAAGATTTGTATCGGTTTCCATAAATACCCGAGGTACCAGCAAGTCATAAAATGTGCTATTTTAGTTGAACAGGAAATTAAAGAAATTGTGCCTAAGGTATTTTCTGTTTTATTTTTACTACTTGGAAGTTTTCTTAATTATATGTATTAATCATTGTCATGTCTAAATGTCCATGTATGCCTTAAGAACAAGCATATAAGATATTACTGCACTGTTGGAGTAGATACACAAGCATTTTGCTACACCCGCAATAACATGCTAAACGTGTGTATGTGACCAATAAAATTAGATTTGATTAGATTTTGAAATCATCAATATCAATTGTAATTTAATACACCTTTGCCTCAAAAATATGTACCGGGATGGTAATGACTTAGCATTGTGGTAATGACAGAGTGTGGTGAAAATTACATTTCATATAAAACAACTGAGGAAAAATACAATTAAACATTTTAATGTCACAGTTGTACATGTTTAATTTTATTGAAGATATAGAACAGACCATTAGTTCCAATTCATTCCAAATGTGTTAGATGGGGTTGAGGTCAGGGCTGTAGGCCAGTAAAGTTCTTCCTCAACAAACCATTTTTGTATGGACCTCACTTTGTGCATGGGGGCATTGTCATGCTGAAACAGGAAAGGGCCTTCCTCAAAGTGTTGCCACAAAGTTGAAAGCACAGAATCGTCTAGAATGTAATTGTATGCTGTAGCGTTAAGATTTCCCTTCACTGGAACTAAAGGGCCCGAACCATGAAAAACAGCCTCAAACCATTATTCCACCTCCATCAAACTTTACAGTTGGTACTCTGCATTGGGGCATCGCCAAACCCAGATTGCTTTTGTCAAACTGTCAGATGGTGAAGCATGATTTATCTCTCCAGCGAGCGCATTTCCCCTCCTCCAGAGACCAATGACAGCTAGCTTTACACCACTCCAGCCGACACTTGGCATTGCGCATGGTGATCTTATGCTTGCTACGTGCTTCAGCACACAGTGGTCCCATTCTGTGAGCTTGTGTGGCCTACCACTTCGTGGCTGAGCGGTTGTTGCTGAAATTGCCGAATCCACTAATTTGATCCACTAATTTGAAGGGGTGTCCACATACTTTTGTATATATAGTGTATGTGCTTGTCCTCTCCTTGGTTGATTTAGGGGGCATCTTATACAAAAATAAAAAAATACAAAATACATAATTAAAGTCAGTAATAACCATAGTAAAAAATAAATAGACATCACAATCACTCAATCATCCTAACATAATACAAAATGTAATGGTCTTATTTAGCAAATAAGTGTTCCATTTCAACTTAACCATGATCATATATGTAATTTGTGTGTCTTTTCAGGAAGTAAAAATTTATTAACTAATACATTTTGTCATTATCATCACAGTTCATCATGTGGTGGTAATGACGTGTGGTGGGAATTACATTTTTACAGTATTTGGTCATAAATAGGAGGGATTCTAGCAGGCAAACTCCAGTTGAACAGCTAGCATACAATGTATGCTAAATACACATAATTAAAACAATTTTTAAAAAATCTAACTATTTGATTTCCCGGCATCAACATTTGAATCTCCCTCCAAGACATCCATGTCACTATTCATATCCATGGTAACGAAGTACACAAACTTTTGAAAAAAGGTTATTATGTAATTTGTCTTGTTAATGACAATACTTAGAGACAACTGTATTTTGTGTAAAAAAAAGAAACAAATGGCTTATGCACATCTAATATGTATATCGTTTCCATTTATTTGACTTTTTTTTTTTAAACAGGTGCACTAAATATTTTCTAATTATCAAGACTTTAGTTAGTGTAATATATAGCAAATGTCAAAAGTCTGGGTGGGAGACAAAAAGGCCCGTATTTGCTAAATCACCCATATATGCATACAGGCTGCAGAAAAAAGATGAGACAATATATGTTCAAATAGTTTATAAATCATAAAAGCTTTGGAAATAATGTTTACAAATGCTTTATTTGCTTAATAAAACAGATTGACTTTACACATTCACAAAATATATAAACTCTTACACGTTCAGCATTTTCATGTATTCCATTTTGTATAGGTATAAATAGTACCACCTTCACCTTCTAACACAATAATATGCCAGTCAAATATGTAAAAGGATTGAAGGAGAGAGGAAATGTCTAATGTAAAATACTGGCCTAATGTGTATTTATGTGTGTAACTTTTGTAACATTAATGACTGCTACCATCTTGAACAAGTCTAATGCAAAGGATATGTATTTATGTGTGTAGCAAGTCTCTCTTGCAAAGGAGATTTATATACACTGAACAAAAATATAAAACGCAACATGTAAAGTGTTGGTCCCATGTTTCATGAGCTGAAATAAAATATCCCAGAAATGTTCCATATGCACAAAAAGCTTATTTCTTTCAAATGTTGTACACACATTTGTTTACATCCCTGTTATTGAGCATTTCTTCTTTGCCAAGATAACCCATCCACCTGACAGGTGTGACATATCAAGATGCTGATTAAACATCATGACCATTACACAGGTGCACCTTGTGCTGGGGACAATAAAAAGGCCACAGATGTCTCAAGTTGAGGGAGCATGCAATTGACATGCTGACTGCAGTAATGTCCACCAGATAATTAACTGTTCAGTCTCTACCATAAACCACCTTCAACGTCTTACCCGGTGGGGTTATGGTATTGGCAGGTATAAGCTACGGAAAACGAACACAATTGCTTTTAAAATCGATGGAAATTTCCTGAGACCCATTTTTTAGGGTATCTGTATTCCCAGTCATGTGAAATCCATAGATTAGGGCCTAATTTATTTATTTAAAATGACTGATTCCCTAATCTTTGAAAATGTTGCGTTTATATATATATATACACACACACACACACACACACACACACACACACAGTTGAAGTCGAAAGTTTACATACACTTAGGTTGAAGTCAACTCCACAGATTTCATGTTAACAAACTATAGTTTTGGCATGTCGGTTAGGACATCTACTTTTTGCATGACACAAGTAATTCTTCCAACAATTGTTTACAGATTATTTCACTTATAATTCACTATATTACAATTCTAGTGGGTCAGAAGTTTACATACACTAAGTTGACTGTGCCTTTAAACAGCTGGGAAAATTCCAGAAAATTATGTCATAGCTTTAGAAGCTTCTGATAGGCTAATTGATGTCATTCGAGTCAATTGGAGGTGTACCTGTGGATGTATTTCAAGGCCTACCTTCAAACTCAGGGCCTCTTCGCTCGACATCATGGGAAAAAACAAAAGAAATCAGCCAAGACCTCAGAAAAAAAATGGTAGACCTCCACAAGTCTGATTCATCCTTGGGAGCAATTTCCAAACACCTGGAGGTACCACGTTCATCTGTACAAACAATAGTACGCAAGTATAAACACAATGGGACCACGCAGCCGTCATACCGCTCAGGAAGGAGACACGTTCTGTCTCCTAGAGATGAATGTACTTTGGTCTGAAAAGTGCAAATTAATCCCAGAACAACAGCAAAGGACCTTGTGAAGATGCTGGAGGAAACAGGTACAAAAGTATCTATATCCACAGCAAAACGAGTCCTATATCGACATAACCTGAAAGGCCGCTCTGCAAGGAAGAAGCCACTGCTCCAAAACCACCATAAAAAAGCCAGACTACGGTTTGCAACTGCACATGGGGACAAATACCGTACTTTTTGGAGAAATGTCCTCTGGTCTGATGAAACAAAAATAGAAATGTTTGGCCATAATGACCATCGTTATGTTTCGAGGAAAAAGGGGGAGGCTTGTAATCCGAAGAACACCATCCAAACTGTGAAGCACGGGGGTGGCAGCATCATGTTGTGGGGGTGCTTTGATGCAGGAGTATCTGGTGCACTTCACAAAATAGATGGCATCATGAGGAAGGAAAAGGATGTGGATATATTGAAGCAACATCTCAAGACATCAGTCAGGAAGTTAAAGCTTGGTCGCAAATGGTCTTCCAAATGGAAAAATGACCCCAAGCATACTTCCAAAGTTGTGGCAAAATGGCTTAAGGACAACAAAGTCAAGGTATTGGAGTGGCCATCATAAAGCCGACCTCAATCCTATAGAAAATTTGTGGGCAGAACTGAAAAAGCGTGTGCGAACAAGGAGGCCTACAAACCTGACTCAGTTACACCAGATCTATAAGGAGGAATGGGCCAAAATACACCCAACTTATTGTGGGAAGCTTGTGGAAGGCTACCCAAAACATTTGACCCAAGTTAAACAATTTAAAGGCAATGCTACCAAATACTAATTGAGTGTATGTAAACTTCTGATCCACTGGGAATGTGATGAAATAAATAAATGCTGAAATAAATCATTCTCTCTGCTATTATTCTGACATTTCACATTCTTAAAATAAAGTGGTGATCCTAACTGACCTAAGTTTATACTAGGATTAAATGTCAGGAATTGTGATAAAACTGAGTGTTAATGTATTTGGCTAAGGTGCATGTAAACCTCAGAATTCAACTGTGTGTATATATATATATATATATATATATATGTGTAACTTCTGTAACATTAATGACTGCTACCATCTTGAACAAGTCTCTTTTAAAGAAGATATACAGTACATCTCAACAAGACAAACCTGGATAAAGAAAGGTTCAATAAAATCCCCATTTGTGTCAAGTGGCTAGGTGTGTCTAAACAGTGTTGCTCCTCCCCCCCGAGTCAGGTAAAAATTATTAACATGATAAAGCTGTAATATAAATCTCTCAATCAAGCAAAGAAAATCGCCAGAAAATGAAGAGATAAACAACAGAAACAGGGACCTTTGATGTTTAGCAAGGCAGACCAAATTAGTTCCAGTAAGACTGTAAATAATGTATGACCTTCTAATCTGTCTAACGAAACATATAGGCACACATTCTATGAAACAGAAGATATAGATAGCTAAGCACATTATGAGACGTCCAACTCCACATCTGCCTGTGTTTCTACACCGTTTACTGAAAGGGAGTGGGCGGCAGGTAGCCTAGCGGTTAAGAACGTTCGGACTGTAACCAAAATATCGCTGGTTTGAATCCCCAAGCAGACTAGGTGAAAAATCTGTCCACTTGCCCTTGAGCAAGGCACTTAACCTTAATTGATCCTGTAAGTTGCTCTGGATAAGATAAGAGCGTCTGCTAAGTTCTTTTGAGGGTCTCATTGATCTCTCCATCTAAGGCATAATCACTAGGAAGCTAATGGACCGAAACAGGGAGGAACTACCTAAACTTCTCCAATAAGAAACTAGTTTTCGTTGCAAACTTTTATGCTATGGTCTGCAGTACACTAATGAATACACCCGTTCTGTGATCAGAGCCACTCAGTTCAATCACTTCTTATGCCTGGGGTTGCTGCTGTTGAACAGGCTGATCCCAGATCCCGTCCGGACACCCACCCCTGTCCCCACCCCTGGCTGCTGCAGAACCTTGTCCAGCGTGGTCTTCTTGATGGCCGCAGGGGAGATCTTCTCCTGGTCAGCCAAGAACTGGAGCTCCCTGATTAAAAGAAACAAATAAAGAAAATACATTTACATTACCTTTTAGTCTTTTAACATACAAATATTCAGACATATGCATCTAGCACCCCCTGCTGTCTAAACACTAAAAGCACACTCCATGGAGAATCTCCAATGAAAGCACTTGGGGTACACAGATAGGCCCATAGCCTAACTGACATCAGTGCTATTATGTGGTTATTTTGAAAAGACAAAATGTCTATCTGCACATTCTGGTTTGATTTCCAGGATAGACTTGATTTTCCATTGGAAGTGCTTTTTAGTCCAGGATTAGGCTTGATCTGGGTCTAGGAAACTGTCCCTCAGTAAAGTGGCCCCCAGCCTACCTGGTCCTGATGCAGGAGGCCTCTACAGCATTGATTAAGAGGGCGCGGAAGCCCCCACTCTCCATGACGTGTAGGGCGTGAATGGTGGCGCCCCCTGGGGAGCAAACGTTGTCCTTCAGCTGGCCTGGGTGCTGCTCTGAGTCCAACAGCATTTTGGCTGCTCCCTATGAGAAAGACAAAATAGAGCCAAACATACTGTGGTGAATATGGGGGTAGCCTCGATCTGGGAACTGGATTCCAGGTACCTGTGAGCGACAGTAACACATCTTAACCTTTACACCAAGAGATCTGAACCCATTGACGAGGTTGCTAGGTATACCACGGTTGCTAGGTATACCACGGTTGCTAGGTATACCACGGTTGCTTGGCTAATGGTTATAATGTCCAACTCAAGAGAAGAATTCTCCACATTTTTGCCCAGATGCAATAGATTTCATTAAAAAGGTTTCCAGATAAAAATCTGTTGTATAATAAAAAAGAACACATTCACAAGCAGTCCTCAAAATACATTTCTGACTGGTTGCTAGTCTCTGTTCAGTGTTTATATTTCCCTCGTTGTACACCAAGCTGTGGGAGTTATCAAATCAGGATAGAAATCAACTGATCTCCTTAAGCTCATTAAATGATAGAATGTTCATATTTGAAGAAATACCTGTCTCTTTGGCACATGACACAGAGTACAAGGAGTGGAACGTTACAGTGACTGGTACCCAGACTAATTCATGGCTAGACGTTCATAAATAAGGCATGTAGATTATGTTCTCACCAGCAGGGCCTGTGCTCCTAGCCGTATAGCAAGTCTCCTGGGCAGACCCATTTTCACCCCACCGTCAGCAAGAGCTTCCACAGCTGTAAATGCCTATAGGGAGACATACACACACTTATTATATACACACTGATCACATGTATAAACACATAGTTCAAATTATTACAATAGAGAAAAGAGTTTACAGAAATGACAAGCCAGCCAGTAGTTAAAGCAGGCATAGTAGGCCTTCTCATAGGGGCCAGGCAAGGTTCAGTTCTTACAACCCATTATTTGCATGGTCGATCATGAAAATAAAAAAGGTATGGTTCTAGCCCACTGGGCTAGCCTAGACATTAGCTAGTCTTCTGGCGTCAGGAGAGGTCAGTCATCCCACAAGCAGGGTTTACTGAACCACCTCAGTAACAAAAGCAGACATGCAAAGCACAATTCAGGAAAGCACATCGGAGTCATGTTGTTGCAGGTTCTTTGGAAAAATGTGATCTCTTAAGAGAAAAGAGCAACCTACACACTACTCCTGCTCCTATCACTTTATCACAGTTTATTCAAGCTTACATATCGGCCTCTTGGCCTTCATCAGAGCTTTTGTGATAGTTTGTATTTTACATTGACTATAATAACATAACCACTCACATAGGCGGGTCCACTGCCACTGAGTCCTGTGACGGCATCGATCAGGTCCTCCTCCACCTCCGTGCAGTAGCCCACGCTGGCCATCAGCTGTTCCAGCAGCCTCCCGTCCTCCAGCTCGGCGTGGGTACCCGTGGCATAGACCGTGGCTCCCTCCCGAACCACCACTGGGGTGTTGGTCATGCATCGCATCACCTTGGGGAACGGGCGGTACTGGAGCAGCTTCTGCAAAGGGCATGGGGAGAATAGACAGATTTCAGAGGTATTACTTGATAAGGAATGAGGAAAAGCTTCATGAAAACTGTCTATGACTGTAATATGTGGTTGTGTGGGGGCCGACCCAAATCGATGACGAGCCAGATACACTACATGGCCAAAAGTATTTGGACACCGCTTCAAATTAGTGGATTCAGCTATTTCAAGCACACCGTTGCTGACAGGTGTATAAAATCCAGCACATAGCCATGCAATCTTCAAGGCACTGCATCGCTGCTCTAGCTGCTTTACTACAGATCCTGGTTCGATAGCCGGCCGCGACCGGGAGACCCATGAGGCGACGCACAATTGGCCCAGCGGCGTCCGGGTTAGGAGAGGGTTAGGCCGGCCGGGATGTCCTTGTCCCATCGCGCTCTAGCGACTCCTATTGCGGGCCGGGGCATGCACGCTGACACGGTCGCCAGGTGTACGGTATTTCCTCCGACATATTGGTGCAGCTGGGTTCCATGTTAAGCGAGCATTGTGTCAAGAAGCAGTGCGTCTTGGCAGGGTTGTGTTTCAGACACACAGCTCTCAACCTTTAAAAAAAAAAAAAAATGGTCCTCTTACAACACTCACTACCAAGTTCCAAACTGCCTCTGGAAGCAACGTCAGCACAAGAACTGTTCGTCGGGAGCTTCATGAAATAGGTTTCCATGGCCGAGCAGCCGCACACAAGCCTAAGATCACCATGTGCAATGCGAAGCGTCGGCTGGAGTGGTGTAAAGCTCACCCCCATTGGACTCTGGAGCAGTGGAAACGCGTTCTCTGGAGTGATGAATCACTCTTCACCATCTGGCAGTCCGACAGATGAATCTGGGTTTTGTGGATGCCAGGTGAACACTATGCCCCAAGGCAATACATAGTGCCAACTAAAGTTTGGTGGAGAAGGAATAATGGTCTGGGGCGGTTTTTCATGGTTCGGGCTAGGCCCCTTAACTCTACAGCATACAATTATATTCTAGACAATTCTGTGCTTCCAACTTTGTGGCAACAGTTTGGGGAAGGACCTTCCTTGTTTCCGCACGACAATACCCTCGTGCACAAAGCGAGGTCCATACAGAAATGGTTTGTCGAGATCAGTGTGGAAGAACTTGACTGGCCTAAACAGAGCCCTGACCTCAACCCCATCCAACAACACAGCATGGTAATAACATAACATGACAACAACATGGTAGCAACACAACATGGCAGCAACACAACATGGTAGCAGCACAAAACAAACATTATTGGGCACAGACAACAGCACAAAGGGCAAGAAGGTAGAGATTACAATAAATCACGCGAAGCAGCCACAACTGTCAGTAATCCAATGGGTTTTGAGGAGGAGAGAGGACGTGAGGAATCAAGGAAATGCAATTTAGATTCTCCCAAGGAGAGGGGAAGTCAGTCTGACACAGAACTGGAAGCCTCAGGATTGGCTATATCAGAGGGCTGTAGCTTCATTGATCTGACAGGATGGAACAAGTCATTTCAAAGCAGGATTCCACCAGAATGATTTCACCTATCCAATCCTATCAGGCGCTTGTTCAATAGGCACCAATCGTAAGAAAACCAGTGAGGTACTTGTCCAATAAGAAATATACATTTCAGTTCTGCTGCAAAAAGTTATGTTCTGTGTGCTAATGAACATGACCCAGATCCGTAGTTCAGTACTGAGGAGAGAGAGAAAGCTAAAGTCAACTTTAATTGGATTTCACAGTATGAATCTATCCTGATTCTCTATTTTTTTGTCACTCTTCCGTTTACTGTTGCAAAACGTTTCTAAAGATCTGTAAATCAGTACAGAGAGAAAGCTAAAGTCGACTTCTATTGGACCCCAAACTGACCTTCTCAATGGAGCTGATGGTGACGCCAGCTGCACAGGACACGATGAGGTGGCGGTCCTCGATGTCCGGTCCGATCTCATCCAACACGAAGGGGATGATGTGTGGTTTGACAGCCAGGAACAGGACGTCACTCTTGTTCACCACCTCCTTGTTGCTGGTTGTGAGATTGACACCCATTTTCTGCATAGAAGAGCACAGCCATTGTGTTGATCATTACCCCTCAGTATGATAGTATTTCTAAAATATAACAAATAGATTATTCTGTCCCTCTGCCTCGCTCTTGTTTGTGTGGGATTTCATTTGAGTGCAGCCGATGTGAGATGGTTATAGACATGCTGTAACTGAGGGAGCTTATTCCCACAAACATCCAGCGCACCCCAATGACTGATCCATTCTACCCACCCGCAGTCCTGACACTGTGGGAAGATCTGTGTCTGGGGAGCTGGCAGTGATCCTCTGGGTGGCAATGACACCTGCAGGGATGGGAAAGGGGAAAATCAACTGGAATACCCTGCTGAAAAAAAACAGCATAGGCTGATGACCAGCCTTTGCGGTCAGTCGGTCAGTAGATTAGATTAGATTACATACTTTATTGATCCCCGGGGGGGGGGGATTTCTTCACTGTCTTTTTTCTGGTGACCAGCCTTTGCTGTGTTCTGGACACCGGTATAATAATAAAAACAAAATAGAAATATATGGATGGGCGTGGTCAGACTAGCTTGACTAAAACCATGCTGGACCATTTTGGTAACCAGCATAAACTGGTATGTGTCTGAAACACAGCGAAGGCTGGTCACCAGCAAAACTATCTAGACCATGCTGGTCTGAACAGCTTGGCCTGCTAGACTATGCTGGTCAGACCAGCTGGACATTTATGCATGTCTATGCTGTTTTGTTTCAGCAGGGTACTGAAGGGGTTAACACAGAATACATTTAAATCATGTAACTCCACAATACATTAATAGGGAGGTTCAAACTTTAAGCAATAAGTCCCGAAGGGGTGTGGTATATGGCCAATATACCACGGCTCAGGGCTGTTCTTAACCACGACGCAATGCGGAGTGCCTGGACACAGCCCTTAGCAGTGGTATATTGCCCATTTATCACAAACCCCAGAGGTGCATTATTGCTATTATAAAAACTGGTTACCAACGTAATTAGAGCAGTAAAAATAAATGATAACCGTGGTATACGGTCTGATATACCACAGCTGTCAGCCAATCAGCATTCAGGGCTCGAACCACCAAGTTAAAAAATGATGATATAGAATGGCTCACGCTCCTCAAAGCATAGCCAGCAGATCAGAACTTGCTTACAGCTGCACTATGGTCAGACAGCATTCCTTGTATATTAAGACACCGCAGAACAGGCACAAGAAAAACGTACCTCAATCCAGGGATGACAAATGCTAATTGACCTGTAATCCCAACGGTTACACAGAGAAGATTGAATGACTGATCGTTTTTTTAGCAGTCTTTCAATCTTCTTGGTGTAACAGTTAATGGATAATGGAACAATTCGGAGTAAAAAGGCTTTTCTGGATTGAGGTATGTTTTCCAAGCCATATCTGGCTCCAGCTCTGCGGGTCTTAATATACACAGGAATGCTGTCCGACCCGAGTGCAGCTGTAAGCAACCGAGTCGGATCTGCCAGCTACTCAAATCAATGCTCAGTTGGTTACCTGCAGCGCTAAATCCTTTCACCAAGGCATGGGCCAACTGACCCGCTCCGATGAACCCCACGCTCATTCTGAAGTTTCTGTTGTTACTGTGAAGGCAAAGGACACCCGTAATATCAAGAGACACACAAGCATATGCAATTCACATAACCTGTCCACCCGCCTTGTGTAAACAACAAAGAATATGCAGCATTCACAGTAAACAGTAGTTACTTCCTGATAACAAATGGTATCACAGCACATGCAGTTATGACACAGTTGAAGCACTGGCGACAGCTGCCTGCAACGAAGTAGCCTAAATACTTGACAGACGAATCTTACGGATGTTGCGACGAATGTATAAATTGTTTCCCTTTCCAATGTTGCCGTAAAACATATAATTCAACAGTGTAACAGTGTTAACGTGGTTTCCACGCCGAAAACCGACTATGATAATGACATGCAAAGTGACCAATAGAATGAGAGCATTGCTAAACGTCTAACCAATGACAGTGGCAGTAATCATTTATTGTGCAGTTATGGGTGGGCTCTGTAAACTGTGTACAGCCAGTTGCATCAGCCTTGCAGTAGAGTGGGTGTGGGGAAGAAATCTCTAGGTTACATTCCAGATCAGTTGCTAGTGGCTGAATCCGGAAGAGCATTCATTATAAGTATTACAGTTTAAAAGCGCTGTCCTTTTATTTACTAACACATCGATTTGTTAGGGATAACATGTCCAATCAAGGTATTTGCTTCTCTATTTTAGGACACTAATCCTAAAAGGCAGAGATACTTGTTATTATAATGACCTCATACGTTAGGGAATTATAATGTTGAGATGGTGTTTTCCCTTATAGTAAATAGGCATTTTAAAGTCATAGATTTAGCTGGTGGTAATTTGTGGAATAGACACCAGCTGGAATGCGGTTTTAACCAATCAGCATTCAGGATTAGACCCACATGTTGTATAATTAAACCATGGCCTAGTACCAGCTTTGTGAGGACAGGTGAGGACAGAACAGTTTGAACAAAGACATGGTTTCCTGGCCCCCATTAATACTAGTCAATTCTCCATTTAAAGTGCTTTTCAGTCCAGGAAACTAGTCCTTACATGCAGGCTATAATGCTAGTCAAATGACAGATCACAGATCCTCTGACAGCACCATCTTGTGGCACAAACACAACCTACTATATCTGATTGACTGAGATGCATCAGTAATGTTTATGCCTATTACTAACTAGTCTGTAGCCTACTGATCATAAAGGGAGAGAGATTAACAGGTGCACAGACTAAACAATTAGTTAATTTTTATGACATTTTTAATATTCATAAGTTTCAGAACTTTTATATCGGTATAAAACACTGAGTAACTCACATGGTTTTCATTACAATACACAGTGTTCAGGGATGTTTTGCAGTGCAGACATCACGTATCAAAAAGTGGTAGCTGTGTCTATGCAGTCACACACATACACACACACATACATATTACCAATTTCGTATTGACAATTGATACATTGAACTTTCAGCTCATAATGAATCTACACACTGACTGGAGTAGAAGTTGAAACATGCAGTAAAGTGTTAGTATAAACACCCAAAGTACTCAATGATGGAAAGATAATTCAAAACACTACACATTAAATTTGTTATATATTATTGTCATTATTAGAAAAACATATCAGATAAAAGTTTCTGAAATCCTTATTTAAACACAATAACTAAAACAGACTATTTCAAAACATGAAAACAACCCAATGATGATTTACGACGTCCTTCAATACATAACGGGAGACATGTTCATAGTACAAAAGCAAAGTGCAAAAATGACCATAAACCTCGTTATAATCTGGAACGTTTCTTCAACAATGTGCATTATTAGTAGGCAACTACATTTTATCGATTGCTCAGTTTACTAAACCTTATAAATAATAGCTTCTTTATAACGCAGATTGTAGAAGAAAAGATTCAGTTTAAATCACACTGCCAGATTATGACGTTTACAGTAGTTCTTTGCATTTAGCACATTGCTTTTGCACTACGAAAATGTCCCCCAACATCTTCAAAGCTCTGAATTAAATGTACTGCCCAATGTACTGCCCCATGTACTGCCCCATAAGACAGAGTGCCTACAAACAGTACTGTCCCATGTCTCGGGTTTCTCTTAGAGATTATAATACTGGTAATACAGATAATAATGTTAAGACAAAACACTGATGTTAATAAAGACACAACACTGACGTTAATAAAGACACAACACTGATGTTAATAAAGACACAACACTGACGTTATTAAAGACACAACACTGAGGCGATCTGTAATAGGCACGGGGCATTCAGAGGCACTAGAGTGGAGATGCTGTGTATTGTTTCCAGTGTGGTCTCTGTCTCTGAGGGCAAGGGGTGCTTCTCAAAATTATTTTCCTCTATTCCTCTCCACACCTCCTTCTCAGAAAGTCAGAGCAATGCAGAAGTCCTGATCGTATCTCCTCATCTTCTCCAAAGCTCTCTTCCTTTCCCTCATGTTTTGATATTACCTTTATTTTACTAGGAAAGTCAGTTAAGAACAAGTTCTTATTTACAATGACAGCCTAGTAACAGTGGGTTAACTGTTCAGGGGCAGAACCACAGATTTTTCACCTTGTCAGCTCAGGGATTTGATCCAGCAACCTTTCGGTTACGGGCCCAACATTCTAACCACTCGGCTACCTGCCGCCCCAAGTGATATGAAGGCAAAGAGAGAAGATGAAAAAACGTTTGAGATTCACTCCAGGAGTGAGGAGGGTGGAGGGGTCCCCAGGAGTGAGGAAGGTGGAGGGGTCCTCAGGCAGCAGAGTGGAGTGGGGAAGGTAGATGGGTCCTCAGGCAGCAGAGTGGAGTGGGGAAGGTAGATGGGTCCTCAGGCAGCAGAGTGGAGTGGGGAAGGTAGATGGGTCCTCAGGCAGCAGAATGGAGTGGGGTAGGTAGATGGGTCCTCAGGCAGCAGAGTGGAGTGGGGAAGGAAGAGGGGTCCTCAGGCAGCAGAGTGTGAGACAAAGCGGATCCTCTGAGAGTAGATAAGGTCGCTGAAGTACAGCACCATGTTGACATGGGTGAACACCGCTACCACCAGCTTGCTGTCCCAGGGACAGTTCTCCCAGGGACAGCTGTCAGGGCGACCTGGAGTGCCATACTTCCTGTCAAAGCTGAAGATGGGCCACACCAGGGCGGCGCTCAGGTAAAGCAGCGTCGCCAGGAACGTGTAGATGATCACGAAGCGGTCGAAGGGGAAACGCAGGGGCAGAGCCGAGGCTTTTCCCGACACGGTCACAGCGATCACGACCACGGTGATGGAGAAGCACAGGCTGTAGACCACCACGCAGTAATGAGTGGGGATGTGGCGGTTGTACTCACTGCCATTGGCCAGGGCCCCGAATATAATGCAGGCCACGAAGGCCTGGACTACCTTGAGCAGGCCTGACATGGTGGCCATGTAGCCCACCACATGGCCCGGTTTGGCCCGGGTCAGGAACACCTCAGCTGCGTAGGCGAAGCAGCAGAAACTGGAGCACACAGTGACAGCGATGCGGTAGTTGCGAACCTCGCAGCCCCCGTCGGCCTTGGAGCACTGGGAGCGCAGGAAGTAGACGGGGTAGACGACGGAGGCGGCGACATACATGAGTGTGGCGAGCATGGCGAACGCCACCGTGAGGTTGTCCCAGGAGATGGGCATGCAGCAGGGGAGGCGTGTCACATCCATGGTGAACACCAGCAGGGTCATGGCGAAGCAGAAGCACCACACAAACATGCAGTAGATGCCATAGGCATGGTTGTAGCCGGCGCTGTGGGCCACCAGGGCTATGATGGTGCAGCCCAGGAGGAGCTGGAGCATACGGGCCACTCCTAGGGGAGACAGCACCGCCGCCTTGTTCAAGTAATGTCCGCCATGGGGGTCCATGGTCACACCTCCTGTCCCCTGGCTGCCAAAAGCAGTCTGGGTGTCTCTTCTTCACAATGATGCCTCCAGGCAGCCTCCTCCCCTTCAGGTTAGGTGTCTTTGCTATCTGGTTCTGGGTGTCACTTACTATCAACAATGCCAGGTAGCCTCCTTCCTATGCCTCCAGGTAGCCTCCAGGTAGCCTCCTTCCTTTGCCTCCAGGTAGCCTCCTTCCTTTGCCTCCAGGTAGCCTCCTTCCTTTGCCTCCAGGTAGCCTCCTTCCTTTGCCTCCAGGTAGCCTCCTTCCTATGCTTCCAGGCAGCCTCCTTCCTATGCGTCCAGGCAGCCTCCCTCCTTTCAAGCTGGGTGTCCTTGGCCTGTCTCTCCCCACTTCTCTCTCTCTCTGTGTGGGGACCTCGCCCTTTGCCTGGCTCTTTTTATAGATAGGTCTAATTTCAAAATCTCTCTCTATGTTTCCCTGCGTGCGCCTTGTAATTACTGCAGTGTGTTGGAGATCGGGTTACAGTCGGCCACGATGGTGTTCAACTTATAACGCAGTCACTTTCAAAAAGCATTGAGCAGTGCTGTTTTTATTGTCCCTGTCAACATTTTAGCAATTTTTGATTCTCAAATCTTGTAACTTCTTTGTTTTTCTAACGGTAATAATTGAATGTTGACCCATGTGATCTGTCTAAGTCACAGATCGAGATTGACGGTGGCCAAATATAACATTACCGTTGTGTTTTAACTGAAAAGTCCAACTTTTCCTTCAGGTTATGGAAGATTAACAAGTTCCTCACTGCCAAGACGTCACTCCAGAGATCCAGAGCCCAACAATCCATTAACAGGTCTCATCCAAACGCAATACAGTTAAATGGACATGGGGGAGTTCTCCAATAATAACCCAATATAGAACGGGGGGTTGGGTTGTTGTTCTGGTTGTAGTCCTGTGTCCCATGCAGGCAGCTGTACTAGGCTTGTCAAGGTCCAATACTGTACTGATCAGCTCTGTCCTTGTAATCGTTCCACTGCCAGGACCTGAGCTCCCTGGAAAAATCCTCCTCCCTCTCTTCTTCTCTGTCTCTCTCTCAAACGCTATTTCTCTCTCTCTCTCCCGCTCTCTTTCTCTCTCTCCCACTGCCTCTCACCCTCTCTCTCCTGATGTGTTCTCTCTCTCTCAAACACACATTCAGGTCTGTATATTCTATTCATTCAGGTCTGTATATACATATTCATGTACAATATTGTAAGTAATTCTTGGACTGAATGCATTTTAGTATCCTGTCAGTTGTATCTTTTTTCATTACTTTTAGTATATCGAATGTGCAATACGTGCATTTATCTATAATTAAACCGTACGCACTAAGGACTGTATTTTAAGGGAATTACTGTTATTACCCTAAATTATATCATACACACATTTAGCTATTTAAGTATCTCTCCCTGTCATTTACCTGTACAGTTAATGTAACCATGCAAAATATTAACTTACCTGTTCATTTAACCAGACTGTATATTAAGTAAACTATTATTAACCTCAATTATATAAAAACATTTTTTCACCTAACACTATGTAACAATGTATAATGTACATATTCAGCCATCCACCCATACTATGCAATGTCTTTTTATAGCTTTTTTGCACTCCAGACTTTATTTTTATAATTATTTGGGGATCAATAAAGTATCTATCTATCTATCTATCTATCTATCTATCTATCTATCTATCTATCTATCTATCTATCTATCTATCTATCTATCTATCTATCTATCTATCTATCTATCTATCTATCTATCTATCTATCTATCTATCTATCTATCTATCTATCTATCTATCTATCTATCTATCTATCTATCTATCTATCTATCATCTATCTATCTATCTCACACACTCTCTCTCCCACTGCATCTCACCCTCTCTCTCCTATATACAGTGGGGAGAACAAGTATTTGATACACTGCCGATTCTGCAGGTTTTCCCACTTACAAAGCATGTAGAAGTCTGTAATTTTTATCATAGGTACTCTTCAACTGTGAGTGACGGAATCTAAAACAAAAATCCAGAAAATCATATTGTATGATTTTTAAGTAATTCATTTGCATTTTATTGCATGACATAAGTATTTGATACATCAGAAAAGCAGAACTTAATATTTGGTACAGAAACCTTTGTTTGCAATTACAGAGATCATACGTTTCCTGTAGTTCTTGACCAGGTTTGCACACACTGCAGCAGGGATTTTGGCCCACTCCTCCATACAGACCTTCTCCAGATCCTTCAGGTTTCGGGGCTGTTGCTGGGCAATACGGACTTTCAGCTCCCTCCAAAGATTTTCTATTGGGTTCAGGTCTGGAGACTGGCTAGGCCACTCCAGGACCTTGAGATGCTTCTTACGGAGCCACTCCTTAGTTGCCCTGGCTGTGTGTTTCGGGTCGTTGTCATGCTGGAAGACCCAGCCACGACCCATCTTCAATGCTCTTACTGAGGGAAGGAGGTTGTTGGCCAAGATCTCGCGATACATGGCCCCATCCATCCTCCCCTCAATACGGTGCAGTCGTCCTGTCCCCTTTGCAGAAAAACATCCCCAAAGAATGATGTTTCCACCTCCATGCTTCACGGTTGGAATGGTGTTCTTGGGGTTGTACTCATCCTTCTTCTTCCTCCAAACACGGCGAGTGGAGTTTAGACCAAAAAGCTCTATTTTTGTCTCATCAGACCACATGACCTTCTCCCATTCCTCCTCTGGATCATCCAGATGGTCATTGGCAAACTTCAGACGGGCCTGGACATGCGCTGGCTTGAGTAGGGGGACCTTGCGTGCGCTGCAGGATTTTAATCCATGACGGCGTAGTGTGTTACTAATGGTTTTCTTTGAGACTGTGGTCCCAGCTCTCTTCAGGTCATTGACCAGGTCCTGCCGTGTAGTTCTGTGCTGATCCCTCACCTTCCTCATGATCATTGATGCCCCACGAGGTGAGATCTTGCATGGTGCCCCAGACCGAGGGAGATTGACCGTCATCTTGAACTTCTTCCATTTTCTAATAATTGCGCCAACAGTTGTTGCCTTCTCACCAAGCTGCTTGCCTATTGTCCTGTAGCCCATCCCAGCCTTGTGCAGGTCTACAATTTTATCCCTGATGTCCTTACACAGCTTTCTGGTCTTGGCCATTGTGGAGAGGTTGGAGTCTGTTTGATTGAGTGTGTGGACAGGTGTCTTTTATACAGGTAACGAGTTCAAACAGGTGCAGTTAATACAGGTAATGAGTGGAGAACACGAGGGCTTCTTAAAGAAAAACTAACAGGTCTGTGAGAGCCGGAATTCTTACTGGTTGGTAGGTGATCAAATACTTATGTCATGCAATAAAATGCTAATTAATTATTTAAAAATCATACAATGTGATTTTCTGGATTTTTGTTTTAGATTCCGTCTCTCACAGTTGAAGTGTACCTATGATAAAAATTACAGACCTCTACATGTAGGAAAACCTGCAAAATCGGCAGTGTATCAAATACTTGTTCTCCCCACTGTAACAGTATGTGCCCCATAGGTTGCCAGGGAAATTTTTCTAAATGACTGCTCTGCCCAGCCCAGGGTTATGGGCCAGGCCGGGTCTATAAATAGGGGGTCTACATTCCACAGAGGAATGGGGTGGGAGCCCACATGTTCAGGTCCGCCCCTGTCAGGCACCAGCGTGGGGAGTCGTGTTTCTGGGACAGAGGGAACTGAGTTAAGAGTCGTTCTCTCTCTTTTGCTCTCTCTCTCTCTCTCTCTCTCTCTCTCTCTCTCTCTCTCTCTCTCTCTCTCTCTCTCTCTCTCTCTCTCTCTCTCTCTCTCTCTCTCTCTCAATTGCTCTCTTTCTTACTCTAGCTCTCTCTCCCTCTCCCTCTCCCTCTCCCTCTCCCTCTCTCTCTCTCTCTCTCTCTCTCTCTCTCTCTCTCTTTCTCTCTCTCCTTTTCCCTCTCTATGTATCATGCTCTGTCTCTCACTGGGAGACTACCTGGCGTTGATCCCCAACGTAATGACAAGGGAAAGAGCCAACGGCACCTATTTGGGGAAGCAGTTATATACAGGTCCTAGGGATGATTATACATGAGTTACTAGTATCTACCAGCTTTGAGCTTTATATGTGTAAGATTGAAGCTTTAACTAATTAACAGTTCAGAGAAACACTGAAGTAGGTTAATATTCAAAAGATTTTGAGTTGTTTGAGTTTCATGTGACATTCAAGGGATAGTAATGATGACTCATTTAAATTACTTTGTAAATAAAATATTTGTATACATAGGCAACTATTGATGTGTCTAAGTTAAAAGCCTGACAAGATGTTGAGTTTCTACATTTCTATTATTTAGCAGACACTTCGCCAGAGCAATGTATAAGTGCATTGTAGGTAAGGCTAGCATAATTCATTGCAAGTAAAACCTTCAAAATAACAACTATCTACACTATCAGTTTCTACCCTAATAAATATTTGTGTGTACTGAGTCAAGGAGTCCACTGTTGGTACTCTAGATTGTGGCAGAATGGTGAAGACATCAAAAAGACAACAAGAAAATGTTTCTTTTGAAATAATTGTAGTGTCCTTTCTTTTAATTCTGATACAAAGACATGCAATCAACACAAAGAGAAAAAAACAGCAATATATTTACAATTTACAAAGAATCACTTCTCTGTGAAAGTAGCACTTATAAATACGATTTACATAACAAAATAAATATGTAAATTACCAATGTAGCTTAAGTTTTTTCTGTAAAAAATATGTTACAGAACAAAATTACAATTAGTAATACCTTTCCTTCTCTGCTGTCTGCTGAAAAAGGTCCTTTAAAACATAGTTTATACGACTTAACATTGAGCATTACATACAACATTATCATTATATTAAAAAGTGATTTTCGATAAAAAATATAAAGAAAAGGAGTTACAATAGTGAACACTTAAAACTAACCTATACTAACACTCTGACAAAAATGATCCAGTACGTGATATTCTTCTCCATTTGAATGGAAATTGCTTGCACAAGTAAAGTATTTCAAAGACTTCAAAATACTATTTGAACCCCAGGTCTGGTGCACTGAGGCCCACATGAGCGCCACAAATCAGGGAGAGCACCGTGGAACTCTAGACTGGCACAGTGTTGACATGAGATCCTCCATTATGGTCAATCATGGAAACAGAATTCCTCTAGAATTCTGTTTCAATGTGTTCAATACCTCAGGATGTGAACCATGTCTACCTGTGTCAAGGTAAGGACTGTAGTTACCTGTATAAAGGACTCTTCCCTACCACAACCATCTGAATCATCATTTCTTTAGTTGGACACCCCATGAGAAAAACCTTTGTTTTAACTTTTATGATGTTCCTCCAATTGCCAATAGGTGGCACCCAATCACTAACCTTGGTGGTTGTGTCAAACAGTTCCCATTGGTCCTCATACATTTCCTGTGGTTTTCAAATTAACCTGAACATGTATTGCTACCGTTCATTATAAAAAGGTTAATCTCAATTCCAGGTTGCAGCCATGATGTTATGCCTTTATGACACTGTATCATTGAGTAACAAACTGTCAGCCAGCTAGTGATTTGTTGAATGTGTTGCCTAGCATCATATTAAGAACAGTCTGATGTTGTTGTTGTTACAGTATGTTGTGGTGATGATCAGGGGTGAGAGCTGGGTTGCTGCATTCTTCCTTTCTCATCCTCCCTCTCTTTCCACTCTTTCCCCATCCCTCCACTGTCTTGGAGATGAGACAGGGGTAAATACTGACCCTGTTCAGGAGGATGCAAGGGTTACAGAACTTTCACATAGACATGTGTTGTGTAGAGTAGATGTGATATCTGGAACGTTCCTATTGGGAATCGCACCGGATCTATTCGTTCCATTTCTATCTGTAACGTTCTGAACGTTTCACCTCACTGAATAATCCACAGTTGTTTCCATGTTATTGCCTGCACCCTAAATGGCACCCTAGTCCCTACATAGTGCACTACCTGGTTAAAAGTAGTGGACTATATAGGGAATAAGGTGGCATTTGGGAAGCAGTCACTGCCTCCTTAGCGAAGGACTACTTGTCCAGTGCTTTCCACACCTTTAATGTGTGTGTGCCTGTTCTTGACTTGAGGAAGAAGTACTGTGGTAGAAGACACCCACAGTTAGACAGACTTCATATACTCTATATATAGACTTCCTTTATAAACACAACTTCCTTAAGTCATTGCTGCCTTTTTAATGACCCAATTAAAAACTATAAACAAGTTCATGTAAAAAACTTAAACGAACAGAGAAAACCAAAAACTAAACAATGAGCATCCTTAAAACTGGATTACATTCGTGATTTTTCTTTTTCTTTTACAACCAAAAGATAATTTAAGGAGAGTAGCAGAGAGGTGTGCCTTGTCTGTGTGGCGTGTTTGCCCCAGTACTCTTAGCAGTACTGGGTTGTGAGAGGAGCTGTCGAGTGGGTTGGGGGTGAGGGGTCAGGGGTCAGACTGAGTGTAGCCCTTAGGTGTGACTGTGGTTAGGGCTGAGGTGAATGGGATGGGGGCAGGGAACATGGGGCACAGAGCTGGAGGTATCAGGTGTGGGGACCAGACTTGGCGCCGAATCCTACCTTGAGATCCACACAAAACATCTTTTGCTTAAAAGGCTACTTCACAAGTAGAAAATAAGGTAAAACTTCCCCTCAAAAGTGAACTATCCCTTTAAATCAAACATTGATATCAATGGGAGATTTAAAATTTGTATTAAAAAAAATCCTATTTTCTGGGATCTCAAGGTTAGGCTTTGTCCCCACAGCGCCCAGCCTACTGAACTAAGACTCCTGTCCCTTTAACTCCCGCTGCTCAGCATGCCCAGTAGCTTGCTGGGGTCCATCCCCTGCTGCTGGGCCATCTTCTGAACGTCAAAGCCCATGTGCATGAGGAACTGGATCACGTTCATCTCCTGGCCCGTGAACTGGTCCCGGATGGTGGGGCAGGTGGGGTTGCAGTGTGGCCAGGGGCAGCTGTCAATCAAATGGACGGGGCAGCCCTTGGGCGGGACCTTGTTGTTCCGGCTGTTGTCTTGGAGACTGCGGTCCCAGCAGTGCAGGGCTCGGGGAAGGGAGGTGCCTTTGACCTGAACGTCCATCCAGTAACTGTAACAGACCAGCCACAGGAGGGCACTGTTAGATCACGGCGAGTCACACAGCAGCTAGCTGACAGAATGATCTCTCTGTAAATAGAGTGCTGTTCAGTAGAGGGAAGATGCAGTGACACGTGGAGGACTATCTAGATTTGTCCAATAACAACACAGATTTCCATTTTCCATTCCAAAATGTTTTTTTTATAAGAAAGTTGAAAAGTTTTTCAATAACGACACAGATTTCTGTTTTCTGTTGTAAAACCTTTATGTACAATGTGCCCAACTGAACATGACCCAGGTGATGTGAATGATAAAAGACAGAGAGAGCGTTACTTACTTCCTCGTGATGACTTCATGTGAGAGGCAAGCTGGAGCAAACATGGCCCTGAAAATTCATGCAAATACATAAGACTTGTTCAACACAGTTGGCAGCATAACCTTGACACACTGTCTGTCAATCTTTACAATGAATTCAAGTTTGCTGTAAGAGTAATACTACATTTGCTGTAAGAGTAATACTACATTTGCTGTAAGAGTAATACTACATTTGCTGTAAGAATTACTGTAAGTTTGCTGTAAGAGTTACTGTAAGTTTGCGGGTGCTTACGGGACGTCTTTGAGCGTGTTCCTCAGCTCGATGCCTAGGTTCTGGATGTAGCGCCACTGCCCCTCCTGGACGGGCTGACCGGTCAGATGTATGTTGTCGACGGTCAGCTGGGCCTCATCAAACAACCACTGGACCACAAACACTGGGCCTGCAAGGAGGGAATTAGAACAGGACGTAATGTGTGTACACACCAACACACACACACACAGGCTGTCATAATGAACACACCAACACACACACACACAGGCTGTCATAATGAACACACTGACACACACACACACACACACAGGCTGTCATAATGAACACACTGACACACCAACACACACACACACACAGGCTGTCATAATGAACACACTGACACACAGAGATATACACAGATATCTGTGCAAATACACAAATGAATTCCTTAACCTTTGCTCGCACTCACTCTTTATGGAGGGGAACACTCTGTAGCCAAAGAAACAGTTCCACTCCTCCCCCAGATGGACCTGTCTACACCTCTCTGGCACCACGCCGCCCCAGTACCTAGTGACGAGGTCAGAGGTCAACATCTTATAGTGTCAGTTCGTATAGGACCTGAAGAATAGGCTACTAAGGCTACGTTTACACAAGCATCCCAATCAGATCAGATCTTTTGCCAATAATTGGGCCGCCTGTAAACGCAGCCTACGGCTAGGGAGATCAATATAGATATGTATTTCAAATCCATTTAACAATGAAGCGACACAGTTAAGTACAACTAGGGCCTATAGCTTATCCTGGTCCAGCCACTGGGCCATGAGAAACTCTCTGGCCCTAACCACGGCATTCTGAACCGCCCAGGGACCGGGAACGGTCTCTGACTCAGAAAGCAGCTCAGAACAAGAGTGCTGATCTGGGATCAGTCCCCCCGTTCTTATTCAGTATGATCTAAAAATCGGGAAACTGATCCTATATCAGCACCCCTAATCAGAGATTAGAGATTGTGAGTATGGTCCCAGAGACGGCAGCTATAGTGGTAGAGGGCTCTCTTACTTGATGCCTCTCTTGATGGCCTCCGTGGGGGCACAGCTGATTGTGTCGTGACAGTCAGTAGATCGGTACTGCTTGTTGTCCAGGAACCAGCCCGAGTCAGCCAGACCCCTCACCTGGATCCCAGGGTGCCCCAGCCCCTCCAGCAGCTCAGCCACAGGGTCCACGTTCAGCAGGACCCCCGTCCCCCCCGCACTTTGGGGCAGAGAAGAGACACACAGATAAGTAACACACACACACACACAGGCATGGATACACACACACAGGCATGGATACACACACACACACACACACACACACACACACACACACACACACAGGCATGGATACACACACAGGCATGGATACACACACACACACACACACACACACACACACACACACAGGCATGGATACAAACACAGGCATGGATACACACACAGGCATGGATACACACACACACACAACCACAAACACACACACATACAGGCATAAACACACACACAGGCGCAAACATACACACACACAGGCACGAACACACACAGGTAAGACTATACACACACACACAGACACATACAAGCGCAAACATACACACACACTCACTTACTATAATCCCTAGTGATACACAGTTCCAGTTCATGAAACATATATACATTACGTTAACACGTAACATGTGGCCCCACCCACCTGCTGCCAGCCAGTAGTAGAACCTTGGCGTTGTCAAGCCCCTTGGTCAGCAGATCCTTCACCACCTCCTGAATGATCAGAGACCCCATGAAGGCGTAGCCACCTGCACACAGACGGCACGCAGACAGACAGTCAGTCACCAACACAACATACCTACCTATCCCATGTCTTTCATGTATGACTCAATGAGACTCAATCCCTCTAGGACAATACGTTTTAAGTTAATTTATTGATGAAATTATTGATTTATTGAATGGCTGATTGGTTGCTTGTTTTATTGTTTTATTGGTTGCTTGGTTGATTGATCAGTTGGTTGGTTGATTGATTGATTGATTAGTTGATTGGTTGATTGGTTTGGGCGATTGATTGGTTGATTCGTTCATTGGTTGATTGATTGGTTGGGTGATTGGTTGATTGGTCGATTGATTGGTTTGGTGATTAGTTGATTGGCTGATTAGCTGATTGATTTGTTGGGTGATTGGTTGATTGACCTCCATTAGTATTGGCAATAGTGATGACTTACTGTGGTCTTTCTTGGCTGAGGCACCACTCCACACATCACTAGAGCAGTAGGGGATGAACCTGGAGGAGAAACACCACAACATCCATGTCAGGTCTTCTTACACCTTTATAATGATCAACTACACACACACACACACACACACACACCAAATCCTGGAACTTACACCATGTTGGCGTTCCACCAGTGAGGGTTTTCCTCTGGGAGTGGAGACAGGATCCCTGTGCCTACACGGTGTTAGAGAACACATATCATTAACCATCATGCCACTCCCAGACACATCCCCATCTTCCTCATAATCACTGCATGAATTATGGTCCTCACAGCACAATGAGAGAGAGGCACATCCCCTCTCACAGGCGCAGGTGGCAGAGAGCTCTCTACAGTAGTATGTTGTGACAGTCTCAATAACACTAGTCATTACTACAGTATTTGGATGACTGTATCAATAACACTGGTCAATACTACAGTATTTGGATGACTGTATCAATAACACTGGTCATTACTGCATAGATGACTGTCTCAATAACACTGGTCATATATAGTAAATATATCCCTGTGCTATTCACAACTGACATACAACTGTTTGTCAGTTTGTTTGTATGTCAGTTTGTCTGTACTGTGGATACGGGCCCTGGCTGTACTTTGTTCATTGTGTGTATACAGGTCCTGGGGCCTCATTTATAAAAATAATCCTATATTTATACTTGAGCTTAGTCGTAAGATAATTTCCGATGGTGTGCTTACGTTCGATTCATAAAAGATACTGAGCATAAAAAACCTTGCTTACCCAGGTTCTAAGAAGCCCATTTGTAACTTACGCACCTGTGATCTATAAATCTCAAATTAACTTAAAAATGACGGCACCTGAACGTGCCTTACAATCAGCGATTTCCCCATATAGAATGCTAGCACAAATGATAATGATGGTTTAGTCAGGAATAGCCATGGACCAAAAGAGAAAAGCTAACTTTTTGGAAGACGGGATCACTTGTGTCAGGATGCAGCTGAATGATGGCTGTGATATACCCGACCTGTCACTCATTTTCCTCTGGAATGTCCCAGTAGCGAGGAATCCCAGAGTGGACAGTACTTGGACAGATACGGATATGGTATGATTACAGTGTGTCTTCCTTTCCGGGTTAGGGGCTAAATCCGCGCACAAATCTAACAGAACATTTTATTGGGAGACGATAGTGATTTATAAGCCATGGATCATCATGCGCAAAAAATGTAATTCCGGTCTCTGAAAACTCTCTCCCTTCTAAAAGCACGGTTTTCAACGTCTTCCAATGACGCAAGAACAGTCATGGTTGCTTTTTTTCTAATTTGACACACTATTTATAGAACATCGCATCCTGTTTTTAATTCAAAACAACTTGAGTCTGGAAATTAATTAGTCACACCTTTAATTGATAATTGATAATAAATTGTTCATAAAGCTGATGCAATGTTCACCACAGGCTTGCCTCTAATTGGGGATCCCATGTAAGGTGGCTGCCTGCCCAGGTGTGTGTGGCTTTTTGTGTTTGTGCATGTTCATGTGCACACCAGTTCATGGTCGCGTTCTCTCCTTTTGTTGTTTGGGTGTGTTGCCTAATAAAAGGAATGGCTTTCACTCACAACTCTGCGCCTCGGCTCCTGTCTCATTGCAACCGTGACAATGGCTATTCGATCGCTAAACTCTTCATTGAGACAATGCATCAATCCATACGCGAGTCAGTGCCATATTTTCATTTGTGCCAAAACAAAATGAAAGAAAAGTTATCTTGTAAATTCAGCAGGCTATTGCGTGAAATAGGCTTTTAGAAGTGTCGTCTTTATGTTATTACTTATTGTTAATGCCGTCTTTGGTGTGCTTCTCAATGCACATGCACCTTTTTCCCCACTCTATAAAACAAAGTCATACCAAAGTGTTACTGTGTGTGAAGTTTAAAATGCTAAATGTGTAATGTGATATATTTTAACACTAAACATTTTTAACACAAAAAACATTTGAATAATATGTTCTCTAGTGTTCTCTGAACACTAATCCTAACAGCCATTTGCTAAATGAACGCACAGTTCCAAGCCTGCTAGAGTTAGCGACAGGTGGACGAGCAATATCAACCATCGTAGTACGGATGAAGCCTCAGCTTCATAAAAAACCTAAGTAGATCTAGCTTGCTTTGTAGGATATCGTTCAGGACTAGGCTTAATCTGTGTCGCTTCACCGTAACAGCCTGCCAGATAGACACAGGCAGAGATTCTGACCTGTTTTGGTTTGAGGCCACTTGGATGAGCTCATCAGTCTCCTCATGGTGTCGTATCTGCTGTCACAGTTCTCTTTGTTGAAGCAGTACCAGCCGCCCTCCAAGAATATCAACCACCGTCTGCTGCCTCTGGACTCTTTCATGTAGTACCTAGAACGGAAAGAAACAGGATATTTTATAAACACAAACTCACAAACCATGGACAAGAACCATGTAGCCTCACCGTCTCCTGGCATCAGTCACTGTGCCAAACAGAATAAACCTATGACCTCAGGTGCATATTATGTGATCATAGAATACAACACGTGTTGTTACTTTGAAGATCTTTATCTCTGTTAGCAGGAAGGATCTAAAGCTAAAACTACATCCTCCAGATTTCAACCATAAACAATGTTGGAGTGCTGGTTACACACACACACACACACACACACACACACACACACACACACTCTCTCACACAAACACACACATACACACACACTCACACTCACACTCACACTCACACTCACAACACAGAGAGAGAGAGAGAGAGAGAGAGAGAGAGAGAGAAACACACGGTGCTTCCCTACAGTTTAATATGAATCATCTCCAGCGGACTCTCTGATCCAGCCATGTAATAAAACAACAGGGTCCTCCACCCTCAGTATTGAGAAAGGGCATGTCTATGGTACATCGCAAATGGCACCCTATATAGTACACTACTTTTAACCAGAGCCCTATGGGCCACGAGCAAAAGAAGTGCACTATATAGGAGATGAGGTGACATTTGGGAAGCTCCCTAGGTGTTACCAGTGCCATAACGGCCCGTGGCTGGCAACAGTGATAAGGAAGTAAAGTACCAGCACCATCATATTCCCTGTTACTACTCTGCTGAAGTCACCATTCTTTAACAGTGGTCTCATGCATAGGCCCTCCATCTCAGGCTGGATAAAATCACCACTACCCTCAGAGCCGGGCCATGCAGGAATGAAAAACAGTGATGAGATGACGTGCTGCCTGCAGCCTGCTGCAGCAAGGGATGAAAACCATGGTGAGGTCTGTACAAACACACACACACACACACACACACACACAGACACATCTCTGTTGCCCCAGGACCCATATCTAGCACACCCACCCAGAGGAATGCTCCCTTCGATGTTTCACTGAGAGTCAGAGCCTTTAACACGGTTCTACAGTGGATTATACAGCACGACCTGAAGCACCATCTGAACACAGAGATCATTGTGTTCAAAACAAATAAAACAACACCCTTGTCTTTCTCCCACTATCACTGATTCTGCTGATAGCTGCTTTATTGAGGTAGAGTAGTGCCTATTACTACCGTGAATGGCGCTTACCGTGAATGGCGCTTACCGTGAATGCACTTACTGTAAGTCGCTCTGCATAAGAGCGTCCGCTAAATAACTCAAATGTGAATGTGGCTGAAATGTGATTGTGGCTGAATTGTAAATGTGGCTGAAATGTTAATGTGGCTGAAATGTTAATGTGGCTGAAATGTTAATGTGGCTGAAATGTAAATGTGGCTGAAATGTAAATGTGGCTGAAATATAAATGTGACTGTGGCTGAAATGTAATTGTGGCTGAATTGTAAATGTGGCTGAAATGTTAATGTGGCTGAAATGTAAATGTGACTGTGGCTGATATGTAATGTATCACTAACACTATCACTAAAACTAACACTATCCCTATTATTAAAAACAATAACAACAATAACAGGGAGGGACAGAGTGAACCAGGGAGGGACAGAGTGAACCTTGGAGGGACAGAGTGAACCTTGGAGGAACAGAGTGAACCAGGGAGGGACAGAGTGAAGCAGGGAGGGACAGAGTGAACCTTGGAGGGACAGAGTGAACCAGGGAGGGACAGAGTGAACCAGGGAGGGACAGAGTGAACCAGTGAGGGGCAGAGTGAACCTTGGAGGGACAGAGTGAACCAGGGAGGGACAGAGTGAAGCAGGGAGGGACAGAGTGAACCTTGGAGGGACAGAGTGAACCAGGGAGGGACAGAGTGAACCAGGGAGGGACAGAGTGAACCAGGGAGGGACAGAGTGAACCTTGGAGGGACAGAGTGAACCAGGGAGGGACAGAGTGAACCTTGGAGGGACAGAGTGAACCAGGGAGGGGCAAAGTGAACCAGGGAGGGACAGAGTGAACCAGGGAGGGACAGAGTGAACCAGGGAGGGACAGAGTGAACCAGGGAGGGGCAGGGTGAACCAGGGAGGGACAGGGTGAACCAGGGAGAAACAGGGTGAACCAGGGAGGGACAGGTTTAACCAGGGAGGGACAGGGTGAACCAGGGAGGAACATGAACTGGCTGGGAGGAATTAGTGTTAGAATCTGGTTATTAATAGACATAAAGGTGACTATTACAGAGACGACATCTGTCAACCTCTGGCCTGCTGGCCAGGTCTAAAAGCCTCTGTGTCCTCACTCACACTGTGATCCTAAAGAGCTAAGAGCTTTACTATGTGCCCATCCCAAATGGCAACCTATTCCTTACATGGTGCACTACTTTTGACCAGAGCCCCTAGGGAATAGGGGACATATACGGAATAGGGTGCCATTTGGGATGGAGGATATGAGACACTCTGAGGTTTCATTATAATGCTGGATTTTAAATCATCCATCCAGTCGCACACTACAGGCCTGCATATAGACACTGTACTGTAGCCTACTGCCCAGCGATATAACATAACACATTTCATGTGTCTTGTTGTGTATTTGTGTAGTCTGTTGGGTATAACCAAAATGATCTGATATTGCTAGACATACTGTACTGGACATGCAGACTCGCATCATGCTAGTGCTCCATAGCAGTGTATCACACTCTGACCTTATTAAATGGATCCCTCATCATTGCAGTGGGTTAGAATAGCATTAACCTCCCAATAGAGCATCTACAGGCATGCTCCCTAAAAAACTAATATAGGTGACTGGGATTAGAATGTAAGGTATGGCACATTGAGATTACAGGGATTAGAATGTAGGGTATGGAACATTGATATTACAAGGATTAGAATGTAGGGTATGGAACATCGAGAGTACAGGGATTAGAATGTAGGGTGTGGAACATCGAGAGTACAGGGATTAGAATGTAGGGTATGGCACATTGAGAGTACAGAATGGAGGATAAAATCAAACAGATATATAGTATTCAATAGATACTGTATGTATTAGCCTTTTAATGGCTACACTATACCATATTAACCAATGACTAGATGTATACTACGCTATACCATATTAAGTAATAGCAATGGATCTGTCTGGCAAAAAAATATATATCTTTGCTAAAATGTGGAGGCTCTAACCCAATGCAACCTGTAGAGTAGTGTCTCTGCATGCACTGTGCCATTGAGTTCAACTTTTGGTTTAACCATGCTGGTTGTCTTTGTTGTAATAACAGACACAGTTAAATATCCAAATGCTTTTAGTCCCCCTGCTTATCACTCCTTAATGGAGAAAACATGAAGGCTTTTTCAGTGCCAAATTGATTTTTGCTTAATGGCAGACTACTTAAGGTCTTAGGGGGGAGAGAGAGAGAGAGAGAGAGAGAGAGAGAGAGAGAGAGAGAGAGAGAGAGAGAGAGAGAGAGAGAGAGAGAGAGAGAGAGCAGAGAGAGAGAGAGAGAGAGAGACAGAGAGGAGAGAGAGAGAGAGAGAGAGAGAGAGAGAGAGAGAGAGAGAGAGAGAGGAGAGAGAGAAAAGTATGAACATGTATGCACTAACAGTAAGTCTCTCTGGATAAGAGTGTCTGCCAAGCATTCCAGGCTTTGAAACCCATATAAAGATTAGATTGACAAATTAGACCAATTAGAGTTATTTGTGTTAATTATATTTTAGAAATACTATCATACTGAGGCTAATGAGCAACACAACGGCTGTGCTCTTCTATGCATTAAATGGGTGTCAATCTCCATATTATTGGTGAATAGCAGTTGATAAATACGAACCTATATTCCTTCATGGAGAATTATGTATGTAATTCTGACATTGGTTTTTTGATGACCATAAAAACTATATAAAGATCAACATCATATGTTTCCCTTCAAATTGGGATTTAATTTATATTAACAGGTTAGTTTTCAAATATTTTCAGCATTTAAAAAATGCAATGTACATGAAGAATTCTACATATGTTGGTGCGTCATGCACACGTCAAAATAATGGAACAATACGATTTGCATTTCTTGGCTTGGAGAGAGATTCTAAATGTGAAAAAATTGATCAATTTTGGTCACTCCTGCATCATGAGAGGAAGATGCTCACAGAAATCAAGTACTATGTGCATTACGCAGGTGCCAGTCCGCAAATATTCGCTCTATAGCTGTCATTACGCACAGCAGCTGTCTTGGACATCTGTATAACACACTTTGTTTTATTTTGTATTAAACTGTCATTCGTTTTTATGTTCCTTTTGGTGATCCTCTAATCAACATCGTTATTTAAACTTTAAGGATAAGCAAAATCCAATGGCCAATTGTGTTTGGAGTGTGCATTCAACATGCTATATTTCTAAAGATCTTGACTGTATGAAAGAAAAAAAGTAACGCATCCTGTGAGAAAAGAATACTTTACCCCGCTGGAGTTCCATCGTTGCACGTGACTGAAGTATTCTCCAAATAGTGCAGCTTCATATCATAGTCGAGCTTCTGCGCCGAACACGGGTAGAGGGACTGCGCCAGGTTCTTCACCTGCGTCATGAAGTTGTCCATGTTCTCTTCGACAGCGGTGAAATCCAAAGGGAAACTCTCCGTGGTGTCACCCCGGTCCCGGTATGTGGGAGAAGGCGGTGCCCGCCGAGGTTGCGGGTTGCGACCACCTCGGAATCTTCTTGCTGCAAAAACTCCGGACTGCATAAACACCAGCAGCAAAAGGGAGGAAAGCAATCTCATTGCCGTCATCTTTCAGTTTAGGTCTTCCTTTGATGGTTTCCGAGTTTAAGGTTTTTCTCCCGAAGAATTCTTGCTGTTTGGAGATTGGAATGGAATAAGAAGCATATAATTACGCACGGTTCGAACGGTTGCACTGCTATCCTCCAAACTAGGCTAACTGTTTGGTATCAGATGATCAGGAAAAATAATTGTTCAAATCTCTTTTCAGATCAATGATGTTCAGTAACAGAATGCATTTATTAAAACAATTCAGTGGCTTCTATGGGTCGATGTGAAAAATGTCTCAAATAGAAGCAATAGATTCCTAGATTATCATAATCGAAGTGGTAAAACTGTTCCGTTCTCAAAGTCACCACCGCACTGTCACTGCCGTGCCGTTGAACCAAGTTTAGGGTTTGAGTTAAATGACAATACTCATAACATGCTCTGGAATTTTATTCAAACTTCCCCCCCTTCTCTCACCCGTCAGCCAATCAGAGAGGAGGGCAGGACTCTGGGCTGGGCATGATCAAGCGTAGGAGACTTCCCCCCTTTTAATTTATTGAGGGGGAAAAAATGTCCGTGTTTTGGCTCTTTTGATCCGCGATGTTTCATTTGATGTGGTGTTTTTTTTTTTTTTTTTTTACTTTGAAATGCCTATTTCCCATTCAATACACATTTATAGAGTGAGAATAAGCCCCTTGTTAAACACTAGCCTTAAACTCAAGAGGGGAAAAATACATACAAAACACAAAATCTAACTCATGCGAAACTGGCCGGAGATTAACAACCCAGTAGCAAACTATTCTGTTAGACATAGATGTAACAATGTTTTACACTTTGATTTAAATGAATTCGTAATTATTAGTCTATTATTATTATTATGACTATGATTATGATTATTGTTATGATTATTATAATAATCATTCGTTTTTACTATACATCTTATTGAGTTGTTGAATAGCTCTGTACATTTATTATGAATGAATGCATTAAGGCTTTATCAATCCGTCCCCGCAGGAGGCCTTTTGCCTTTTGGGAGGCCGTCATTGTAAATAAGAATTTGTTAACTGACTTGCCCAGTTAAATAAAGGTTAAATGAACTAAATAAACTAGAATAAATAAATAAATGTATACAGTCTTTGATCTCACATACCTTTTTTCTGAAAGCAACACTGACTTCACGCATTCTTTAATTTCCTCAAAGGTTATTACTGTGGTGGAGATCTTTTACAGATTGCTATATACCGACTTCCTTTTAATTCATTTTTAATATACTGAAATGTTGCCCACAGGTGTTTCATGTTGCGAGTTGAAAGCCTTCCTCTGATGTATTGTGGCGCGCGCGGACACCCCTAGAGCGCATGCACAGGCTAGCGCACAAGCTATATGATTTGGTATTGATGCAAATGTTGAAGGGACACAGAATCTCACGCTAGTCTTATGCCAGAGACTTCTTCTCTATCAATTGAAAGCAGAGGGCGTTTTTTGTCACTTCAATTGCTCCTATTTTGCTATAATAACTCCAATGTCATGATATTGACAATTCTATTCCATTCTATTATTCCAAGAATGTGGCATGATTTAATTACGACGACTAAATATCCTTGCTTAAACTATCTATCGTTAACATCTTCAGCTTTTACATGTGGTGTTAATAAATCTTATTTCAATTAGATTTCAAAATAATTCAACATAACCTTGTAGGTGTGCGCGAGCCTTTATTCCCAATGAACGACAATTTCAATATGTTGGCCTGGCTTTAGTGCAACTATGAGCATGCTGTGTTTAGCTGCGAGAGGGACGCGGACACTTTGTAATCTACAAGGGCCTACAAAAGATCAAAGCAACCATCACTCTTTCTTTCTTTCTTTCTTTCTTTCTTTCTTTCTTTCTTTCTTTCTTTCTTTCTTTCTTTCTTTCTTTCTTTCTTTCTTTCTTTCTTTCCCCTCTATCCCTCCCTCCCTCCGCAGCCCCGTCAGAACCCCTGCTCTACTGTATATTTTAAGTAAAGTTAAGCATCCTGAAGGGAAGCCCTCACCTTAACGCTGGAATGCCCCGTTGCGGTTGAAGTATTTTTTTTTAAAGGTTGGCCCCTCTCTGTGTCTTTGGAACAAATCCTTAATCTGATCCAGTCCGCAAGCGGCTTGCCTTGGATAAATATAGTGCGTGCCATGCGATTTCGGAAGAAAAGTCGTCAACACTGGGCATGCTTATTTGTTTGCCTTGACGTATTTATTTGTCTTTAAGGTCGTCTATAGGTTAATCACGGCAATCACATTATAGCATAACAGGAAGAAATTTCCAACACGCCCCTGTCATTTTGAAATGCGTGACATTTGTTACTTGTTCAAATGTATTTTGAAATTGCTATGAGAGTCATTACACAAAATGTTGTCTCTAGGCTTGTAGGCTATGCACTAAAATAGCCTACTCAAATGCAAGTGTAAAATAGATTTGTGTCCCTATCTACCTGCTGTCTTTTTATTTCTGTCAACAGATGTTATAAAGAAATAAACATTAGCCTATTTATGATATCAGAAATGTAACTTCACGTAATTAGGCTATATTCATCTGTAGGCCTCTACATTATCCTAAATAAAACTATCAATAAACACCTCATTTGCATGCAAAGTTGTGTAAAAAGACATTCCCATTGAGGGCACCCTGCACTTTCTCAGGGTAATGGGTATGGTAATGTATTTATTCACGCTATGCGTGGAGGGGGGGCTCCCTATGATGTCTTAATTAACCGTCACGCGCAATAAACACATAAAGGTATTAGTGTTTTATGGACTTTGTGGGATCCTCGGCTGGAGAGCTTTATCATCTTTAGGGGTGGCGAGACTAGAGAGAGCCGATGGGATGGGACACTTAACTCGGCAGAACCCTCCCCGTTGCGCCTAACTACTGCCCCCATGATTGACACACCAAGAGATTCCCCTTATATTGGAACGCAAAAACGGGGCTACTAGTGGAACACGCTCATGGGCCGACCTCCTTTTCAGATAGGTATACTGTAGGCTGCAGCTTCACAGGAGATCTTTCAGGGACCTCCGTGTAAATACTTTTCAAGAGTGTCTATAATAATGGCATAAGTGTGTTAAAATCAATTTATTTAGAAATGATTTAGTAAGTAATATTTAAAAGCTAAATCTAGGTGTCTTTTTAAATTATTTAAAGAAATATGTGTTGGGGGGATTTGATGAAAAGTCCCTCTTTGACATTTGATTTGTTCTTACTTTGTTGTTCATTTTCCATACAATCCATTATGTACAATTACACTAAATATTATTTGAATAATGCAAGATTTAAAATCCCAGCAGTCTTTAAAATGACATTCAGGAGGAAAAGGCTTTCAATAGTTGTTTTGAATTCATAAAAATGTTTATATTGATTGGAATAATATTGTAATGTAATATAACTAATAACATTAAATAACATTGGAATATAACATTTAATAACTATAACTTAACCCTAAGGGAGAAAGGACATCATCACAAAGCAGACAAGCAAACAAACGTACAAAGGAGTCCATGCAACAGGGACTGACAGGCCCATATCGATGTATTACTGAGGCTGTGCTTTGGTCCGAGTCCCAAATGGCACCCTATTCCCAATGTAACGCACTATATTTGACCCCAGCCCTATGGCTCTGTTTGGGACGCAGTCTTGGAGTAGGCGGCCAAGTAACCTGGATATGAAGTCACACTCACCAGCAGGACTGATGGTATTCATTGGGCAACTTCAAACGGACGCTTGTGTAGATTAGAACATGTTGCTGCTAGGTCCTATGGAATGGAGAGGGTCTGTCGCAGACTGAGTCTAGTCACTTTGACCCATACCTCCCAAAGTTTTATTCAACGTCATCCATAGAAATGTAACCCTGAAGTCACTCACAGATGGACCGTGGCCCCTCTGACACACACTACAGAGAAGAGAGGTGCATTGTTGGTGCGTCAAATGGCCTCATGACAAGCTGGTTGAACTAACACGTCTGTGGGCTTACTGTTATATGGTGTTTTTAATGTTGAGTCGTACTGCCCATGTAGTCCCTCCCTCTTTGTTAAGTCCGTTTCCTTCTGCTTGATTAAAACAACCCAGGTGGAGCTGATTGACAGATAACCACCAAAATAAAGCAAACACCAACATAAAGTGTCTTAATAGGTTGTTGGGCCACCACGAGCTGCCAGAACAAATTCAATGCACCTTGGCATAGATTCTACAAGTGTTTGGAGGAATGTGACACCATTTGGTGTTTTGTTGATGGTAGTGTTCAGTTGGGTTGAGATCTGGTGACTGAGACACACACACACACACACAGACACACACACATACTCAAACTCACATACACTCACACTCTTTAAACCAACTGTGCTCCTTTGAGACCCCTATTTCATAGTCACAGAGATCTCTTCTTCTAGCCATGGTAGCCAAAATAATGGGCAACTGTGCATGTTTATATATGACCCTAAGCATGATGGGATGTTAATTGTTTAATTAACTCAGGAAACCACCTGTGTGGAAGCACCTGCTTTCAATTAACTTTGTATCCCTCATTTACTCGTGTTTCCTTTATTTTGGCAGTTACCTATACATTGTGTAGTATAGGCCTGTACACCGTCTGAAACCCTAAAGGACAAAGAACTGGTACCAGAGTCCTCCCCATGCAGTCACAGGTTCGGAGACTGGTCATATTTTTGCCTGAGGTTTCACGGAAGTCTCCACTGCCTTTCAGGAACTTTGAATACAGGCTCTAATTTGTCAATCTAATCTTTTATATGGGTTTCAAAGCCTTTTTTTTATCCAGAGAGACTTACTGTTAGTGCATACATGTTCATACTTTCTCTCTCTCTCTCTCTCTCTCTCTCTCTCTCTCTCTCTCTCTCTCTTCTCTCTCTCTCTCTCTCTCTCTCTCTCTCTCTCTCTCTCTCTCTCTCTCTCTCTCTCTCTCTCATCTCCTCTCTCTCTCTCTCTCTCTCTCTCTCTCTGTCTCTCTCTGTCTCTATCCCGTTCTCGCTCTCTCTCTGTCTCTCTCTGTCTCTCTCTCGCTGTCTCTCTCCTGTTCTCTCTCTCTCTCTCTCTCTTTCTCTCTCTCTCTCTCTCTCTCTCTCTTCTCTCTCTCTCTCTCTCTCTCTCTCTCTCTCTCTCTCTCTCTCTCTCTCTCTCTCTCTCTCTCTCTCTCTCTCTCTCTCTCTCTCTCTCCTGCTCCCTTTCTCTCCCTCTCTCTGTCTCTCTCCTGTTTTCTCTCTCTCTCTCTGTCTGTCTTTTTGTCTGTCTGTCTGTCTGTCTGTCTGTCTGTCTGTCTGTCTGTCTGTCTGTCTGGCCATTTGGTTCAGAGTTAAGACACATCAGTCTGTGCTAACCCTCCTCCTCCTCCTCCTCTTCCTCTTCCTCCTCCTCCTCCTCCTCCTCCTCCTCCTCCTCCTCCTCCTCCTCCTCCTCCTCCCCCTCCTCTCTTCCTCCTTCTCCTATCCCTCTTCCTACCCCTCCCCTCCTCCTCCTCCTCCTCCTCCTCCTCCTCCTCCTCCTCCTCCTCCCCTCCCCATCCATGACTGTTAGTCTTGATTTGCACATGCTGTTGTCCGGCGTCCATCCGTGATCATCAAATCCTGCTAGTTGGAACTGTTAGGTCAGGTTACATCAAAGAGATCAGGAGGGACAGGCTGGGGCTCACATCATCAGAAACAGGCGGAGATCACCATCTATAAAACCTTTTTATTTCACACAATAGTACCTTGAAATTCCTTTAATATTTTCTCTCCACGTAGTCCACGACCGTTCAGGTTTGGACGTTTCGAGTTTAGCCTTCCTACTAAAACCCTCTGGAGGTCACAGTCACACTTCTAACCTGTGATTTAGTGGTATTACACCACATAGTGTTAAAGTGTGGACATCTGATAAAACTAAAAGAAAAATGGAAATCGGATTAATATGATTCAGGTGTTACGAATAAGTTGCAAAGTTGTTGAAAGATTCAGAGACTTTATGGGTAATATGATAATTAACACTTAATTTCTCGCCTGGCTCACATTTCAGAGCTCTTCTTTTGAAAGTCAATGCACATTCTTGTTGTCATACAGTCATAAACTGTAACTCAACTCAATCTATTGTGGTCGTGTTAGGGAAACATTTATCTTTGAAATTACCATATGTTTTATTATTTATATGTCTGTGACACTGAATGAAATTGAAACGCTGTACTGTTAGTGAGAAGCACTATCCTCCTGGTTGGAGGATTCTGTATTATTCCCTCATGATTCCTGGAATCTTCCAAATGGGATTTCGGGAATACCAGGGAATTTATTGAAAAGTTCCAGGAATTCTTCAACCCTATGTGTGATGCACCTACCTACACATTTTTCTGATTCCATTAAAACATCGTAGCTCCTTCTCAACTCAGGAAATTTCCAGAAGCTGGTTCCTTTAAAGTCCATTTTACATTTTAACCACTGTTTAATATATATATATATTTTTATAAAGAAATGTAGAGATTTGGGTGTTAACAGTATGCCTTTCATGTACCCCTTCACCACATGTTCTCTATATTACCCCGAGAATTAGTCAACAACCTTGATCCTGACTTGAGTCAAGAGGTGCCATCTAAGATGTGGACTTCAATGGAGAGGAAGAGGAGAGGCTGGAGACATCTGTCCAACAGGCTCCTATTTCGTAAGAGGAGACCTTATATTGGTTTCAGATGATGGGCCTGTTAGATAAAAACAAACTATTTCAAGATCGGACAGTGTCCATTAGAGGTCTGTCGGGTCTCCTTGGCTACCAAGGGGTGACCCAATAGTCACATTGACAGCTTCTGCGTTGCATTGAAGATTCTGCAAATGGGTTTGGAGGGTCTCTGTACCAATGTTTCTTTTTGTCCCTTTCTCAGCATCAATATGATGTGATTTCAGCATCAATTGGATGTGATGTCAGCATCAATAGGATGTGATGTCAGCGTCAATAGGATGTGATGTCACCATCCTTCAGTCCGAGGATGAAGAAGGATACAGTAATCAAAGAAGACCATACCCTGGCATATTATTGTGGCGCAGCGGCGGACTCAGCAGCGTCCCGTGCCAGAGCACACCCATCCCAGCCAACTGTCTGACAGCAAGCCTTTTATAAGGATGACATAACTGGGCTACTTGATTACTTTCCACAGACACTTCCAGGTCTGGGAGTTTTCTCCCGGGAATCTGGAATGATCATCCCTGGCTATCCCTCCACTTTCCCTTTCAGTGTGTCTATAAATCAAAAGGGGGACATTGCACTCTCCCAGAAGTTTGGTTGGTGTCTAAAACCTGTGAATTCAGATAAATTAAAAGGTGTGATGGATCCGACACTCAAAAAGATGTTACAAAGCTTACTTCATCCTTCAATTTGTTTTATTATTTTGCCTGCATCAGGGATAGTGCACGGAGACGTTTCGGATTTGCAGCCTTCAGTATGTAGGTACACAGCATTTGTAGGGAACACAGTTGAGCAACAGGTGCTTCTAATCAGGGCTGCCACTCATCTGCCAATCAGGGATGTGGGCTACTCTGGTCTACCTGTATACAGGTTACAGTCACAAAGAAATACAGAATTATAGGGTATGGGAGCGGACACAAAGTGAAAATAAAAACTTAAGTCAGATTTAAGTCAGTCAAATTTCTGCTTAAGTTCCTCTCGTGTGCCGTAGAGCAGGCAGTGATAAATTACAAGGTAAGAATCTGAAATGTTTTCATTCGGAGGAAATTGCTGCATGAGGTGGATATTTATATCCTCAGTTGGTGCTCTAGGTCAGGCCAGGCCAGGCATGCCGTGTTCCCTCTGTCCGGCCTCCACACAGGCCTGAATGGCCTATCTGTCTTCACCTATGTGGAGTAGTAGTAATAGTAGTGTGGAATGCACTAGCGCACCACACACCCCTGCAGCCCCCGCAAGGCAGAGGGGCCCATGGGCTCTGGGGGCCCCCAACACAAAAATATTATATAAAAAAGGGGTCATAAGTCATTGCAAAATGTGTAGAATAGCAAGAGATTTGCTTTAAAAATACTAAATTCTCGCAGCCTCATTGCAAAATTAGTGGAATAGCATGAGATTAGCTATACAACTGCAAATGTTTCTCTCTGCCCCATGGCAATGTGTGTAGAATTGCAGGAAATTAGCTTTAAAACAGCAACATTTTCTCATAGCCTCATGGCAAAATTGGTAAAATAGCATGAGATTAGGGGGGGGGTGGGGGTCAGGATACTGGTTTACTGAACCACCTCTGGAACACATGAACTGTAGTTTAGAATACAATATCTTAGAAAACCATAGAACAGAATAGAATATAAATGCTAGAGCAGGCATAAGGCATCTTACACTGTCACAAAAAGGCAGACTGACATGCTTCTGCTCTGCTTTCTGCATGAGTAAAGCCTCCTAAGTTCTTGTGGGTTTTGTGCCTTCCTGAAAATATATTACCTTTGCTCTTAAGGCCAGTGGTTACCTAAAGGAAATATTTATTCAAAACAAGATTATATATGTTTTTGTATATACAACAGCACCCACTTCCCTTTTCCCTGTGGCAGGAAGAGGAGGGTTATTTGCGGGAAGAAGAGTGTTACTCAGGCTTTACTCATAAGAGTAGCCAGCATCAGACCACATCCATTTGCTTTGAGGTTACTAATAGACAGATTGCGGAAGGAATCTCTTCACATCTTCAATATCTGGCTTTAATCTGACCGGAGATCAGTGAGAGCACCTGGAAAAGGAAATATGGGTTATCTTTGGAACTTGTCCAGACAAACAGGTCCCTCTTACAGCAAGGTTAAAGTGAGGATACTATTTACTGTAAAATATAGAAATTAAGACCAAGATCACATAGGTCCAATACCAGTTTGAGTCTTTTAGATTCTACTTTTCAGTTTACTGCAAAGTCATGTAAAATAGATGCCCAATTTTCAGTTGTTTACTTCCTGAGTTGACTGCTTTAAATTCGAATTGGAATTGACCCCAAATAGGATGGGTTCCATTGGAGACAAATTCTATGTAATTTATTGTGACTAGATTCCATATGTATCTGTTATACAGGTGTATTTTCATATCTTTTTGTAAATTATCTCCAAAGAGTTTATTTGTTTAGTTGTGTCCTTCTGGGATTGATAGAGGTAGTATCTGAGTTTGTGGGAAGGCCTGTAGTGTTATTCCTCTAAAATGAAAGCACACCAACAGACCAGAGAGAGACATTGAGAGAGAGAGAGAGAGAGAGAGAGAGAGAGGGGACAACTGTAACATGTCTGAAGCGTAACCTGTTCCTGGCCTTCCTGGCTTTGAAACCCAGATGAAGATCGGCTGGCCGCGGCCCTGAAGTCATTACACCTTCAAAGGTAATTAACACATGGCTTTTGTTGGGGCCCCGGCCGATGAGGCCCAGATTGTGCAGGTACAGATGGTCAGAGAGGGGGGAGTGGATGAGGGGTGAACGAGGGGCGGACGAGGGGTGGACGATAGATACGAAGAGCAAGGTGTGCTTGGATGTGCGTTTGATGTCAGCAGGAAGTGCTTGACCTTTGCCCCCCCCCCCCCGCCACTTCCTGGAGTGCCCTGTAAAGATGAACATGTGGACAGAAGGAGACAGGGGGCTGCCGGACCCCCTTAGGATGAGCCAGGGGACCCAGCTGGTATAGCTGCTTTGCTGTCTGTGTACCTCACATAAGTAGCCAAAATAACAGTTAAAAATAACAGTTTTTATATTTTGTCACTGTACAGTATATTTGTAATAAATGTAGAATTTGGTCAATAGACGTTGACTTAACTGGGTGAAGTGGACATTAATAAAGGAAACTGGGTGAAGTGGACATTAATAAAGGAAACTGGATGATGTGGACATTAAAAAAGGAAACTGGGTGATGTGGACATTAATAAAGGAAACTGGATGATGTGGACATTAAAAAAGGAAACTGGGTGATGTGGACATTAATAAAGGAAACTGGGTGAAGTGGACATTAATAAAGGAAACTGGGATGTGGACATTACAGAAGGACACTGGGTGAAGTGGACATTAATAAAGGAAACTGGGTGATGTGGACATTACAGAAGGACACTGGGTGAAGTGGACATTAATAAAGGAAACTGGGTGATGTGGACATTACAGAAGGACACTGGGTGAAGTGGACATTAATAAAGGAAACTGGGTGATGTGGACATTACAGAAGGACACTGGGTGAAGTGGACATTAATAAAGGAAACTGGGTGATGTGGACATTACAGAAGGACACTGGGTGAAGTGGACAATAATAAAGGAAACTGGGTGATGTGGACATTACAGAAGGACACTGGGTGAAGTGGACATTAATAAAGGAAACTGGGTGATGTGGACATTACAGAAGGACACTGGGTGAAGTGGACATTATAGAAGGAAACTGGGTGATGTGGACATTATAGAAGGAAACTGGATGATGTGGACATTACAGAAGGACACTGGGTGAAGTGGACATTATAGAAGGAAACTGGGTGATGTGGACATTATAGAAGGAAACTGGATGATGTGGACATTACAGAAGGACACTGGGTGAAGTGGACATTATAGAAGGAAACTGGGTGATGTGGACATTATAGAAGGAAACTGGGTGATGTGGACATTATAGAAGGAAACTGGATGATGTGGACATTACAGAAGGACACTGGGTGAAGTGGACATTACAGAAGGACACTGGGTGAAGTGGACATTACAGAAGGAAACTGGGTGATGTGGACATTACAGAAGGACACTGGGTGAAGTGGACATTATAGAAGGAAACTGGGTGATGTGGACATTACAGAAGGACACTGGGTGAAGTGGACATTATAGAAGG